>JAMZEH010000017.1:3890000-4345000 GCA_024699665.1 Ostrea denselamellosa | reverse complement strand
ATATATATATATATATATATATATATATATATATATATATATAGATAGATAGATAGATAGATAGATAGATAGAGAGAGAGAGAGAGAGAAATTTAGACGCTAAACTGATTATTCGTTTAAGGGCTCACGGCGGGTGTGACCGGTCGACAGGGGATGCTTTCTTCTCCTAAGCACCTGTTTTGGATTTCTCCCCAAAAAATTCTCACATTTTCTTTTATTTGAGTAATCAAAATCTCAGACTTAAGTCCAAGTTTCGACCTAAGTGTAATTCGAGAAATCCAGACCTGATCCCACTTCCGGTATCTCCAGGTGTTCACCTTACTCATACTTTTGTATTCTTTGTATTAATCACTGTTTGTTATCTTCACTTTTTCATATACCTCTGAATTTGCACGTGTGCATACAATGCTAAAATAAAGGTATTTCTTTCTTTTCAATTTCAGATGTACTCTTCATTTCATTCATACCTTAGAAGGCTTAAAGCTAGACATTGCCGGATCCACGACTTGAATTATACAACGTTATTAAAATTGACAGCCTTATTTATAATGGTGTCATTATATCTTATACAAAAATCTGTTACTTCAAAACAGAAGGAATTTGTGTTTACATGGTCAAACAACGATATAAAAAAAGCATTAGACAAAAACAAGTTCATGGAGTCTCCGCTAAAACCTTGTGAGGAGGACGGAAAATCGGTTGTGATGTTGATTATGGTGAACAGTGGAGTTACTAATTTTAAACATCGGACTGCAATCCGCGAGTCATGGGGATCAGTGTCCAAAACAGACAAGGGTATTCGATTGATATTCGTGATTGGTAAATCTGAAGATCCACTAGTCCAGGAGAGGATCAGTCTGGAAAAAGTTGTCTCCAACGACATCTTGGAAACAGATGTTGTTGAGGCTTATGACAAACTGACGTATAAATCCATAGCAATATTAAAATGGGCGCACACCCATTGTAGTAAAACCAAATACCTTATCAAAGTTGATGATGATATATTCTTTAATATTCGTAGGTTTATGGCAGAATTGGAGAAAGAAAATCCACGTAATTCTATTATTGGATGTGAAGAAAGTAGGAATGCTCCGGTTAGATTTTTCTTGTTTAAATGGCACGTGACTAGGGAACAATACAGCGCGGACACATACCCCGTGTATATAACAGGTCCAGCCTATCTCATCACCGGAGACATTATATCAAAATTATACCACGCAACATCTGAAGTTCCATACTTTTTCGTGGAAGACATCTTCATAACAGGACTCTGTCGAGAGAAGATCGGAGCGAAGGTTGTCGGACATAAAGAGTTTTCTTGTAGTTACCGGGACAGGGGACCGTGTGGTGTAAATTTCAGAGACTATATCGTTGGACACCATTACTATACAGAAGAAATGACCAGGATGTGGGATGAATTGAAGGACCAAAACGCCAAATGTCGATTTCGGGATAATTACTGGATTGCAACTATTATAGATTTTCTTCCGTTTTAATCTTAAAAAGTAAATTTATGGGTTATATATGAAGGTTAATCATATTCAGTTTCTCTGTATTTTTATGCTTAATCTTAGAATTGGGTAAATTTAGATATTTGTTATTAGTTCATAATTTAAAGAAGATAGATTAATTCGTTATATTTTTTGTGCAGAATTCATGATATCAATAATTCAAATTAATGATATCAAAATTGATTCTTGATATCATTAATTCGACTAATATAAAAACTAATTATTGATTTCGAATTAATGATACTAAAAATGATCTTTGGATATAATCAATTCAAATTATTGATATCAAGAAATACTGAACACCCCACCCCGCAGTAGGTCATAGACACACTGATCATGCGCATAGTTTCTTCGTCTTGTTTGCAAGTTTGTCAATAGCTCAGATTATGGAATTTGTATGATAACAGATTGAAGGAAACAAGAATGTATTCTTTGTCCTTTTAAAACTCGTCACCTGTCTGGTTAGGTTAATTGAATGTATTTAGTTGTTAGATCGGCAGTCTGTAGAACACGACAGTTGTTTAAGGTTTTTTAATGACTTTACACTAGAACAACTTTCATTTTATTTTTTGTTTACATGAGGCAATATTTTAGTGTCCAATACGAAGACTTAGTCATTTAATTATCAATTTATTAATGATGATGTTGTTTGGTGTCATATACTCCTTCTTTTTTTTTTTTTTTACAAGAAAGTTTATATTACATACATTTATATATATTGATTGATTATAATACCAATAGATATGGTTTATCACGATATCAAACTCTACGATTATTCGTCCATTACCGGTTTTGTCGAAAGGGACTGTTAGTTTACCCTTGGTCTGTCTGTCCGTCCGTCTGTCTGTCATTCCGAATCAGTTTTCCAGATTTTTTTCCACATTGGATGAAGATATTCAACTGAAATTTTATATATAACTTTATCCTTAATAGATACAATTCAAGTTTGAGTTTCGTTACGCTTGACCTACATTTGACTAAATTATGCCTCTTGATGAATGCTTGAGGTTTTTCCGGACGTTTCTCCACATTGGATGAAAATATTCAACTGAAATTTTATATACGGCTTTGTCGTGGATGTTCACAGATCAACTTTCACTCTTGATAGTTTCCAGGACTTTTTTCCGCATTGGAAGAAGACAATCACTTGAAATTTGATATGTAGCTTTGTCTTGGATAGTTACCGATCAAGTATGAGTTTCGTTACGCTTGACGTACTTTTGACTGAATTATACCCCTTAATGAATTACAAGAATCAGTTTTCCGGACTTTGATGATGGATGAAGATATTCATTTGAAATTTTATGCATGGTTTTGTCTTGGATAATTACAGATCTAGTTTGAATTTTGTTACGATTGATCTACCATTGACTGAATTATTAAACTACCGGTAGGGGACTTATTGCCTGCAATACACTCAGAATGCTTGTTTATTTTAAACATATTTTATTATGTATAACATAATAGGATTAGGCACCAGGCAAAGCCTATATATGCCTTCTCCCAAGGCCATTAAAGTATTTTTGCTATTCAGATAGAATAGGAAAAAAATGTTAGAATGATTTAGTGATTTGTTTTAAGCATGTTCAAATTCTCACACTTGTATAACTAAAGGTTTATTTTTCATGTTAGAAAAAACAAACAAACAAAATTCCACTCTATCAAGGACCGTGCGGTTGGGGGAGGGGGAGGGGATATATAATAATTCTGAATTCACGTATAGATGTGAGTATTCTTTTCCCCCAACCACACGCAATTTTAGATTGATTCAACGGACTTGAGAACCTGCCAAGCCTTGCAACTTGCCCTGGGCCCCTCCTTCTGGAGCGTAAATTTGGCCCTCAAAGTATCCGACTAATAATGATGTCTACATCGAATAAATTTTACCTAAGTCCCTATTTTACTCTTGATTGGTGACTTAATAAAAACAAATACACATCCCATAACACTTTCGGGAGCATTTTAAAATATTTTGACGTGTAAAGTTGGTTTATTAAAGCAAAATACTGATGGTGTCAATGATGCATATTAAACCTGAATTTTTTTTTGGGGGGGGGGGGGGGGTGTGTGTGTAAAATCTCGCTACTGTTTGAACTCTTCGCTAACGTCTGACAGATAAATGATCAGATATCTAGCAATCAAGTTTTGGTTCGCTACGATCAGGGAATCAATAAAGGATCAAAAGGTTGAATTATATCTTATTTCTAAAGTTATGCATCATAAGACTTTTCATTGACCCACACCTTTCCAAGACGTTTACAGGCAAGTAATATCGGGGGGGGGGGGGGGGGCTATTTTTAACAATAGTAGTGAATAAGAAAAATGTAAATTTCAAAGTCATGATTTGTGAAATATTCAACTCCCTACCCCTACCCCCAATTTAAAGATATGAAGTTTGGAAAATATTATTAGAAGTACTCATAGTTGAGAACTTGTAACCCCTTCCCCCTCCAAAAAAAAAAAACACTTTTCGTTTCAAAAAAATGACGATACGTGCCTGACTTAGTTCCCCTCAGGAAAGGACATGGCTCTTAGTTTGAACACTCTCTAACCTCTTGTACAAACCAGACATTGCAGAAACTCTAGTTTCTGGAATCGCATAAACGCTTTTCTAGATCAAAGTAAGGAATGTACGGAATCTTACAATCTAATATTGAAATTCCAACATCATTCTAGTGATTTCTTGAAAAATCGCCATAACCATTTATATTATTTGTATTCTACCCATGTAAATTACAAGTGCCATATCCACGCCCTTTACAAAAACTTCTACCGCAAGATGACGTTTTTTAATGATTATTGATATTTATAATTTTACACTTGAGTGGATACGTTTGTACTTTGTCATAAATGTATTGCATAATATTTTTAAAACCTGTACTGATTTTATTATTGTCAGTAATTACTGCGCAGTGAATGTGACCGTACGTATTAAGGTACGTTTAGAGGGTATGTGCGAGTATGTATCAGTCAGAGGAGCTTAGTGCAGATATTCACTTAGCAGCCACGTGACCCGCGCGGGTTCGATCTCGGCGCCGGGTCAAACGTACGACGTTTAAACATCCAAACACCCGGTATTAAAAATGAAAGTCACAGGCCCGTTGGATGTGACCTTAGGAAAAGAACCCTCACTAACTCGGCTCTAACCGTCATTCAGAGGTCAAAATTTTTGGCACTTCACCTAGAACTGTTGATGTGTTTACATAAGGGAAAACAATATACAAACACACAAATAGTTTTACTGAGGCCAAATCAAAATTAGAACCAGTCAGGACATTTTTCTATATATAAGTACAGACCGTCCAACTTTGGTCACTTGTTGAATGATAATGATGGGTTTGTACTGAGGGCAATGGAACACCCTCTCAATGAAAGTGTGTTTCAAGATTTTTATCCTCAACGTCACGTTAAAGTGTGCATGAAATTTGGATAAAGACAATTATTGATCATCCTAAAAACTGAAACGGTCTGTAATGTTATTGAACTGTGATCAAACATGGTATGAATTATTATTTATTTAACTTGAGAGAGAAGCCCTTACAGTAAAGTGTTTAGTGTTAACACCGACCTTGTCCCCTAGCTTTTTCTTTCCATACTGAATTTAAATTTCCTCTCTGTCTTGTTTACATTGTACAATTTTATGAGATGGCCTCATTTCTCCTGTACTTGCAGTATAATATCAAATTCCTTCAATTGAAGGCAAGTTTAAAAGGCTTGTTCACAGTTTTGCACATTGCAGGCAAAATGTATGCTATCAATTAATGATCTTTATCAAAGAAGTTCAAAGATGCGGATAGGCACCATAGTCGAATGGATCCCAGCTGCTCGAGGAATTCTTCTTATGACGGTTTTTCTTGGTACAAAATCAACATATATGTGACTTATGTCGTTGGTTGTATATTTAATGAGAAATTCTCGACGGGACGTAAAACAAACAAACAAACAAAAACAAACAATAATCTTTCCCTCTTATGGAGACGTCATCATTGCCGGTGAAGGGCTTCAAAATATAAGTCTATGCTCGGTCTTTGAGCAGAAAAGGATTTTTGCTGTGAAACTATGTGCCTCGTTTTGGGGTGGGTTTTTTTTGGCAATTTATTTCGAAGGACCGCCCCATTTAGTCGCCTCTTATGACAAGCAATGGATACTGAGAACATATTCTAACCCGGATACCCACGGATGACTTGGTGTGTTCTTAAACCCCTCCCTTTCCTCTCTCTTTTACTATCGACAATGCTGTACACGTTACATACAAATGTTTTCGCAGTAGTCAGCTTCTGTAAATAATCAGTGTATTCCATGGAGATCCGGGTTAGAATAGGTCCCCAGTACCCCTTGCTTGTAAAAGGCGACTAAACTGGGCCTGGTGCTTCGGATGAGACCTCAAACATTAGGTCCTGTGTCACAGCAGGTGTGGCACGATAATTATAAAGATCCCTCCCTGCTCAAAGGCCATAAGATCCGAGCATAGGCCTAAATTTTGCAGCCCTTCATGAGGGACATTAAACAATATACGATCAATCATAATCAATGTATACTATTTTGGTCAAAAACACCTTTTAACTCTAATCAACCAACAGGTTTAAGCATGCAGGTGCGTGTAATGTCAACACCTTTTAACTCTAATCAACCAACAGGTTTAAACATGCAGGTGCGTGTAATGTCAACACCTTTTAACTCTAATCAACCAACAGGTTTAAGCATGCAGGTGCGTGTAATGTCAACACCTTTTAACTCTAATCAACCAACAGGTTTAAGCATGCAGGTGCGTGTAATGTCAACACGCATCATGATTTAAATTTGATATTTATTACATTTTGATATACAGATTCGAATATTGATTTGGGGATAAGATTGATTGATTGTATGTTGTTTAACAATCAATCAAATCCTCAAGAAAGTGTTGAGTTTATATATATATATATATATATATATATATATATATATATATATATATATATACTGAGAAAAATAAGTTTAGCAATTTAAAATATCTAATGAAACACACAGTAATGAAAATAATATATACCATTCATAATGAAATTGATACATGGGGTTCTCATCACAAAACAAAAAAAGTCCAATTTGATCGACAAATCTTGTTCCGTTACGCATGAAAAGAACGTTAAACTGATAAAGGGTAGGGTCGTAAAGTCACATTCAATTTCAGTATTTTGTATGGCCTCCATTTGCAGCAATAACAGCCATACAACGGCGCCTCATGCTCCTTATCAGGTTCCTTATCTCAACCATGGTGATCTGGTCCCACTCCTGCTGCAGCGCAAGAGCCAGTTCGGCAACGTTGTTGACGTTATGTCGTTGTCTTAAACGACGACCAAGAATGTCCCAAACGTGTTCAATATGTGACAAATCCGGCGATCTCGCGGGCCATTTCAATACCTCAACATTATTCTGATGGAGAATGCCTTGTGTATGCTGTGCAGTGTGCGGACGGGCATTGTCTTGCTGGAAAATGGTCGCATTTCCTTGACGCAAGAAGAGAACAACAACAGGAACGACGATCTCGTTACATATCTCTGAGAGTTTAATGTTCCATTTATTGTCACGAGGTCAGTTTTACCCTGTTGGCTTATTCCACCCCAAATCATAACACTTCCGCCGCCGTAGCAATCACGTTGGATGATGTTTTCTTGGTCATATCGCTCATTTCTGCGTCTCCAAACACGAACTCTTCCATCTGCAAAATCAACGTTAAAACGTGACTCATCGGTAAAAAGCACTTCATTCCATTGCCGTTGAATCCAGCGACGATGCGTGTTGGCCCATGCAAGGCGGGATTGTTGATAACGTTGAGTTAGTGGCACTGCAGTTAGAGGTCTTCGAGCGCGCAAAACGTGCTGAACGGAACCTGTTTCATACACTTTGTCCACATAACCTTACTCCGGTAGCGCGGCGTACCTCTTCTGCAACTTTAGGAGATGACATGAAACGATTACGTCTCGACGTCGTAACAATAAAACGATCTTGTCTAACAGTCGTTTTCCGTGGACGTCCTGAACGTTGCCGATCACTAACGTGTCCAGTGGTCCGAAATCGGTTCAAAAGACGGCATATGGTGGACGGATGCACATTAAAGTGTTGGGAGACATCTTTCTTTGAGCATCCAGCTGTTAGCATCCCTATAGCCCTTTGACGTTCTTTTTCAGAGAGTCCTGGTCGTTTCCCCATTAGACGTTTTCGCAGTTTCTCTCCGGTTTTCTTTAACAAGCGTGTTCGAAACGCTGTTTGAGTAGACAATTCTTCCCAGGCCGTGATCATTCAAGCATATCCTATCGTAATGTTGAATTGTCACAACGCTGGACGGCACGTTTTCTACGTGTCAAATCGGGAAAAAAATTGTGTTTTCTTAAGTTTCTTTGTCCTGATTTTAAGGAGAAACATAATTTAACATTCGAAAAATATTGTAAAATGAAACCTTTGTAAAAACAATTGCTAAACTTATTTTGCTCAGTATATATATATATATATATATATATATATATATATATATATATATACTACTCAAAGTTTGATAAGGATCATATTTTTCAGCACTTGTAAAACTTTCAACAAAGTTGAATGACAACCAACACAGAGTGATTTATGTTCAGAAATGTTTACTTCAAGAAATTGTGACAGAAAAATTTGGCAAACATGACATTTCATCGCATACTCCTAAGGTAAAGGGAGAGTACCCTGAAAAGCATGGTAATTTCATGATCACGGAATTGTTTAAACTCTGCACATTCCATTTCACACTGCACAAACAAGTGTCAATAGCGGGTATGGCCTCCGTTAGCTCCAATGACAGCTTGGCAACGTCGTCTCATGCTTCCAACGAGGTTTTGAATGGACGCAAGAGAGATATTGTTCCATTCTTGGATCAGAACATTTTCAAGTTCCTGGAGGGTGGCTGGTTGTACAGGACGACGTGAAATCGCTACCTGAAGCATATTCCAGACATGCTCGATAAAGTTGAGGTCTGGAGAACGAGCTGGCCAGTCCATACGAACAATTGTCTCACGTTCCAGGTACTCGTCCACCACCCTAGCACGATGTGGACGTGCATTATCGTCCATGAGGATGAAGTCAGGACCAACAGCACCAGCATATGGTCTCACGTACACATCCAGGACTTCATCCCTGTAGCGCACTCCGGTCATCGTGCCTCGCCTTAGGACATGGAGATCAGTTTGTCCAGCTCGACTGATTCCTCCCCAAATCATCAACGACCCCCCCACCATATCTGTCATGTTCAGCAACATTAGCGTCCTGATATCGTTCTCCTGCCCTTCTCCACACTCGTGCACGACGATCTGTAAAGTCAACACAAAACCTCGACTCGTCTGTGAAAAGTACAGGGGCCCAATCAGCAACCCTCCAATTCACATGAGCCCTGGCCCAATTCAAACGATCTTGTCTGTGTCGCTGAGTAAGAGGGATGCGAATACAGGCTGTCCGGGAACGAAGACCACCTTCATGAAGACGATTACGCACAGTTTGCGTGGAAATGTTAACTCCAGTTGCATTCAGAAGATCATTTCTAAGCGCAGTCGCCGTTGCAAACCGATGACGTCGTGCTGAAATCAAGAGAAAACGGTCATCTTGCTGCGTGGTGGACCTTTCTCTGCCGCCTCCATGTCGATGAGAAGCTGAACCATGAGCTTGATACCGGTTCCAAGCTCTGCAAACAACGCTCTGACTGACACCCAATAGCTCTGCAACGTGACGTTGTCTTGCACCATTTTCGAGCATTCCTATGCATCTGGCCAATTCTTCAATAGTCAAACGACGTCTTTGACGTTGTGGAGGCATTTTCATAGAGTAACAGTGACTTAAACGAGGTCAGATGTAAAGACAATGGCCAAATTCAAATCAACGACAAGCACTCAGAAATGTGAATAATGTGGGTACCATGCTTCACGTGCTACTCATGATCACTGCAGCATGCATTTCCCTACCTAACCTGTGTTTTGAGGCTCAAGAGGGGTCAGTCCAACACTATGATGAAATTTGCGTGTCTTATCAATTCATATATTGATTTTATAATGTAAGAACTATATGATCCTTATCAAACTTTGAGTAGTATATAAATATATATATATATATATATATATATATATATATATATATATATATATATACGGTAAACTGTCTTTCTCCATGCACGACTTTACATATACTTATTGATACCTACATAACGCTCAGGCGCTAAAACTAATATACAAATATTGATATTGGTTCTGTTTAAATTTAAAGATTAAACAATGAATTTATTCTTCAAAACGACCGCGGTAGGTAAACGTGCAGAATAATAAAAAATGCGGGAAAGACATTTTTCTCTCATAGGACAAGTTAAACTTTCAGGTAACGACGTAGTTTGACATCATAAAAATTAAGACATACAGAATTCTATAGTCTGATTCGAATTCTTTTTAAAATGCACGTGTGATAATTGTAGTCGAATATAAGTGGATACGATTTCCAAAGAAGCCTTCGAACTGCAGTCCTTCAAGATATCAATATGTTTGTAAACTAACTCTGTTGATTATCGTTAGTGTGCATGTTTGATATTAAACCGTGATATGTTCCAGACTCAATAAATCTATTCAAAATTCCAAGAAAAAATCTACTACAGTCCTAAAGTTCTACAAGGGTGTTATATAACAAGCCTGGTGTCCTAAAGTTCCCCAAGGGTGTTATATAACAGGCCCGGCATCCTAACATTCTACAAGGGTGTTATATAACAGGTCCGACGTCCTAACATTCTACAAGGATGTTATACAACAGGTCTGGTGTCCTAACATTCTACAAGGGTGTTATATAACAGGTCTGGTGTCCTAACATTCTACAAGGGTGTTATATAACAGGTCTGGTGTCCTAACATTCCACAAGGATGTTATACAACAGGTCTGGTGTCCTAACATTCTACAAGGGTGTTATATAACAGGTTTGGTGTCCTAACATTCTACAAGGGTGTTATACAACAGGTCTGGTGTCCTAATATTCTACAAAGGTGTTATATAACAGGTCTGGTGTCCTAACATTCTACAAGGGTGTTATATAACAGGTTTGGTGTCCTAACATTCTACAAGGATGTTATATAACAGGTCTGGTGTCCTAACATTCTACAAGGGTGTTATATAACAGGTTTGGTGTCCTAATATTCTACAAGGGTGTTATATAACAGGTCTGGTGTCCTAATATTCTACAAGGGTGTTATACAACAGGTCTGGTGTCCTAATATTCTACAAGGGTGTTATACAACAGGTTTGGTGTCCTAATATTCTACAAAGGTGTTATATAACAGGTCTGGTGTCCTAATATTCTACAAGGGTGTTATATAACAGGTCTGGTGTCCTAATATTCTACAAGGGTGTTATACAACAGGTTTGGTGTCCTAATATTCTACAAAGGTGTTATATAACAGGTCTGGTGTCCTAACATTCTACAAGGGTGTTATATAACAGGTTTGGTGTCCTAACATTCTACAAGGATGTTATATAACAGGTCTGGTGTCCTAACATTCTACAAGGGTGTTATATAACAGGTTTGGTGTCCTAATATTCTACAAGGGTGTTATATAACAGGACTGGTGTCCTAATATTCTACAAGGGTGTTATATAACAGGTCCGACGTCCTAAAATTCTACAAGGGTGTTATATAACAGGTCCGACGTCCTAACATTCTACAAGGGTGTTATATAACAGGTCCGACGTCCTAACATTCTACAAGGGTGTTATATAACAGGTCTGGTGTCCTAACATTCCACAAGGATGTTATACAACAGGCCCGGCATCCTAACATTCTACAAGGGTGTTATATAACAGGTCCGACGTCCTAACATTCTACAAGGATGTTATATAACAGGTTTGGTGTCCTAACATTCTACAAGGATGTTATACAACAGGTCAGGTGTCCTAACATTCTACAAGGGTGTTATATAACAGGTCTGGTGTCCTAACATTCTACAAGGGTGTTATATAACAGGTCTGGTGTCCTAACATTCCACAAGGATGTTATACAACAGGTCTGGTGTCCTAACATTCTACAAAGGTGTTATATAACAGGTTTGGTGTCCTAACATTCTACAAGGGTGTTATACAACAGGTCTGGTGTCCTAATATTCTACAAAGGTGTTATATAACAGGTCTGGTGTCCTAACATTCTACAAGGGTGTTATATAACAGGTCTGGTGTCCTAACATTCTACAAGGATGTTATATAACAGGCCTGGTGTCCTAACATCCTACAAGGGTGTTATATAACAGGTTTGGTGTCCTAATATTCTACAAGGGTGTTATACAACAGGTCTGGTGTCCTAATATTCTACAAGGGTGTTATACAACAGGTCTGGTGTCCTAATATTCTACAAGGGTGTTATACAACAGGTTTGGTGTCCTAATATTCTACAAAGGTGTTATATAACAGGTCTGGTGTCCTAATATTCTACAAGGGTGTTATATAACAGGTCTGGTGTCCTAATATTCTACAAGGGTGTTATACAACAGGCTTGGTGTCCTAATATTCTACAAAGGTGTTATATAACAGGTCTGGTGTCCTAACATTCTACAAGGGTGTTATATAACAGGTTTGGTGTCCTAACATTCTACAAGGATGTTATATAACAGGTCTGGTGTCCTAACATTCTACAAGGGTGTTATATAACAGGTTTGGTGTCCTAATATTCTACAAGGGTGTTATATAACAGGTCTGGTGTCCTAATATTCTACAAGGGTGTTATATAACAGGTCCGACGTCCTAAAATTCTACAAGGGTGTTATATAACAGGTCCGACGTCCTAACATTCTACAAGGGTGTTATATAACAGGTCCGACGTCCTAACATTCTACAAGGGTGTTATATAACAGGTCTGGTGTCCTAACATTCCACAAGGATGTTATACAACAGGTCTGGTGTCCTAACATTCTACAAGGGTGTTATATAACAGGTTTGGTGTCCTAACATTCTACAAGGGTGTTATACAACAGGTCTGGTGTCCTAATATTCTACAAGGATGTTATATAACAGGTCTGGTGTCCTAACATTCTACAAGGGTGTTATATAACAGGTCTGGTGTCCTAACATTCTACAAGGGTGTTATATAACAGGTTTGGTGTCCTAATATTCTACAAGGGTGTTATATAACAGGTTTGGTGTCCTAATATTCTACAAAGGTGTTATATAACAGGTCTGGTGTCCTAACATTCTACAAGGGTGTTATATAACAGGTTTGGTGTCCTAACATTCTACAAGGGTGTTATACAACAGGTCTGGTGTCCTAACATTCTACAAGGGTGTTATATAACAGGTTTGGTGTCCTAATATTCTACAAGGGTGTTATATAACAGGTTTGGTGTCCTAATATTCTTCAAAGGTATTATATAACAGGTCCGGCGTTCTAATATTCTACAAGGGTGTTATATAACAGGTCTGGTGTCCTAACATTCTACAAGGATGTTATATAACAGGTTTGGTGTCCTAATATTCTACAAGGATGTTATATAACAGGTTTGGTGTCCTAATATTCTACAAGGGTGTTATATAACAGGTTTGGTGTCCTAACATTCTTCAAAGGTGTTATATAACAGGTCCGGCGTTCTAATATTCTACAAGGGTGTTATATAACAGGTCTGGTGTCCTAACATTCTACAAGGGTGTTATATAACAGGTCCGACGTCCTAACATTCTACAAGGATGTTATATAACAGGTCTGGTGTCCTAACATTCTACAAGGGTGTTATATAACAGGTCTGGTGTCCTAACATTCTACAAGGGTGTTATATAACAGGTCTGGTGTCCTAACATTCCACAAGGATGTTATATAACAGGTCTGGTGTCCTAACATTCTACAAGGGTGTTATATAACAGGTTTGGTGTCCTAACATTCTACAAGGATGTTATGTAACAGGTCTGGTGTCCTAACATTCTACAAGGGTGTTATATAACAGGTCTGGTGTCCTAACATTTTACAAGGGTGTTATACAACAGGTCTGGTGTCCTAACATTCTACAAGGGTGTTATATAACAGGTCCGACGTCCTAACATTCTACAAGGGTGTTATATAACAGGTCTGGTGTCCTAACATTCTACAAGGGTGTTATATAACAGGTCTGGTGTCCTAACATTCTACAAGGGTGTTATATAACAGGTCTGGTAACGTAATGAAGGGATTTGAGCAAGTCGACCTCTAACATCGTGGATAAAGGGAAGTAACCTTCACCAAAATATCGTCTATCGAAAACCATCTAGAGGGGTAACAATCGCTGGCGCATGCGCCCAGCGCTTAAAAGGGTGGTGTGCAAAAAAGGCTAAAAAGCATTGAAACATGCAACAACAAAAAAAGCATGCCTTAAATAGAATCCTCGTGTGCAAATGCCATATCGGTTAACCTAGTCAGCTCCAGGATATTAATTTTAAACGAAGTTTGACTTTCACTTCAAATGTTCAACATCTTGAGATAAATTTAGAAGTCTTTGGTGATATTAGTTTTACTACTGCACTACTGTTAAAGCATTTCAGGGAGGGTGACATGCATCAGATCTTAATTTTCTGCCCAAAATGAGGCTTCTGCATTCCCAATAAGTGGCTTATGTAATCTGTTGTTTTCACATTTCCAGATCTTGTGAAATAAAACTAAAAGCATTTCATTTCTTTTTGTAGTCCACGTGATACTGGGCCAGAAGCAATTTTACTTTCCAAAAAAGTTCAAATTTATGTGGTGCCCAGCTTTCTGACACAGTGCAAACTTAAGTTTGTTAAAATCATGGGTGACGCCACAATAGGGGATTAAAGTTTTACATGCAAATATATATAAGGAAAATCTTTAAATATAGGCCAAGATCACTCAGATAAATGATGTGGCCCATGGACCTCGTAAAACTTGTTTTAAAGTATAGGTAAATCTATTAACTGTTCTATTAGCTTTTGAAATTAAATCCTCCTGTTTTGTTCTGTATGTTTACACAGCTCGAAAAGTAGACCGCATTCTCTTCTAAAATGTAATACCTAGTTGACACTAAAATCTCTCTCTCTCTCTCTCAATATCTCTCTCTCTCTCTCTCTCTCTCTCTCTCTCTCTCTCTCTCTCGGGAGTTGAACTTTCACAGCTTCCCAAGATGATCACGCACTGCACGCATGAATATATTGTAAACGACTCCCTCACATCCTCGTTTTATTTGAAATACACCTATTCCAGAAAATGTTTTCCAAACAATACAATGTTATATTCAATAGCTAAATTCTAAAACACAGAGAACATATTTCAAAGTATGAGTACCATATTCGTTTCGTTCGTTTTACAAAATGATAGGAAAATAACATGTACATATCCACACGAGTGTCACGCTAGCTCGCCCTGTGGGGATCCGGGTTGTTAGAATAGATCCTCAGTACCCCTTGCTTGTCGTAAGAGGCGACTAAATGGGGCGGTCCTTCGGATGAGACCGCAAAAACCGAGGCCCCATATCACAGCAGGTGTGGCACGATAAAGATCTCTCCCTGCTCAAAGGACATAAAGCGCCGAGCATAGGCCTCAATTTTGTAGCCCTTCACCGGCAATGGTGACGTCTCCATATGAGTGAAATATTCTCGAGTTAAACAATATAGAATCAATCACGCTATCTCAGTGGTTAGCGCGTTCGCTTCGTAACCGGTAGGTTATGAGTTCGAGTCCCACTTGTTCCAAGGCCGCGTCAAACCTAAGACGTAAATATAGTTTGAACATAACCCACTTTTTTTAGCCAATCAAATACCCCGAAATCTCGCAAAGAATAGATTCTTCATGGCGAAGAATCGTTCTATTTTTCATGTACTGAAGGTTTTGATTGGTACATTTTGCAAGAAACTGTAATTTATCTTGCAAAATAAATGAAAATAAATGAAAACAAGAATTGGCACACCGTACAAAACAGTATTGATATATAAAGCAGACACATACATGTATATAATAATGTTATATACATGTATGTCTTCGTATAAAGCAACAACACAAAACCAGATTTAAGACAGTGTATTCTATTTGCAATTCACATTTTATAAATTCAAATTTCGACTGTAATTTTTTATCACCTTTTTGGATGATAAGCTTTTTTAACTCTGCGATTTCTTCCGAACTCAGGGGTGCAGAAAAACGACCGTTGTTTGCGGCATTATCATGAAACAAACTTTGTGTAGGAATGCTCATTAATTGGGTCCCTATCTTCTCCATCCCATTCTCCTAATATAGCAAAATCTATGTCCACGCCTGACTAGCTTGAATGTCCATTTTGAAAATGATGCGTGTTCGATTTTCACGGGAATTGTGTTCGATTGCACAATGGGTCTCTAATCAAAACTGTCAATGCGGACATGACACTCTTGTGAGATATTAATGGGTGGGGTTTATTTTGAAGTATTGATTTGATTGTTTGGGTTGTGTTCTAAGTCAGTAAGGTCACGCTCCGCTCCGCCCTTTCTTTGTGACGAAGATATCTCTACATATGATCTTACTATTACGTAGAGATTGCTCCTTCGTCAAACGCTCGGCATTTAAAAGTGAGAACCACGGGTTTTTAGGATATGACCATAAAATCGGAGATCCCGTGCCGCGGCAGGCGTTGGCACGTTAAAGAACCCTCACTGCTACGGAGCACTATGCATAGGTCTAAATTTGTGGTACGAAGTTAAGACGATCAATGAAGAAATGTGTCAAAATGTTATCAATAATTTCAAAGTGCGAGTTAGAGAAATGAAGCTGATAAAAGGACGTCATTTAGAGAACGTCATTAATTATTGAAATGACTAAAAAGGAACTCGGTATTTAAAATGCTGTTAAAATTGCATTATTTTATATATTAAGTAAATTATGCTACCAGACAAAATTTACATCGTTGTTTTATGTGTGGACATAATTTGATATAAATTCTTCCTCATTATATCAGCGCCGCCCGCGTGGCGCAGTGGTGAGAGCGTCGGGCTCAAAGATCTGAGTCGGGGGTTCGAATCCCACTGTGGGACGTGGGTGCCGGTCTTTCGGATGAGACCGTATAAACCGAGGTCCCATGTCGCAGTAGGTGTGGCACGATAAAGATCCCTCCCTGCTCAAAGGCCCTGAGTGCCGAGCATAGGCCTAAATTTGCAGCCCTGTCACCGGTAATGGTGACAGCCGCCGGATAGCTGAAAAATTGCTCAGGCGGCTATAAACAAACAAACAAACAAACATTATATCAGCATTCCAAAAATATAAAAGTGTTACTTTTCTTTTCGGACACTATGCATAGGTCTTTGTTTGTTTGTTTGTTTTTTATTTATAGTCGCCTGAGCAATTTTTCAGCTATCCGGGTCTAAATTTGTGGTACGAAGTTAAGACGATCAATGAAGATCACCTGGTGACGCCTCACTATGAATGAAAAATTCTCGACGGGACGTAAAACAAATAAGATACATGAGTTTTTATTTTTCTTTTATATTTGTAAACTAGCTATATGGACGAGCTAGTTCAATATAGATTTTTCAGATAATTTTTCCCCAAAGATTATAAAAAACTTGCATGCTATAAAATGCATAAAACATTTAACTTTGTCGTGTCCATCAACACTTTGCAGAAGAATCCCGTGTTAAATTGATGAGTGAAGAAAACAATACGTGCATTTGTCATAATGCTGGGTAGAACATCATCCAATTTTCGGCGGCGTTGTTCGATGTCTAAATGATTTTTAATTGTTTAATTAAGTCATGCATATAAACACTTCAATAAAATTGATGGAGTCTGATAAAATCACACACCAAGGAATAGATTTGATGATCTCTGTATGAAATATAAATGTGACGGTACAAACGAATGAAATATGTCTGCCTGACTGCATGTGTTTGACATTAAACAGAAGGGGATGCTAAGTGATACAGATGCTACATGATTGTCAATGGAATCATTTCCCCGCATGGGTACAGCAAAACACGTCATGTATAATTCAGATATTTCATTAGACAGCAAATACATCTAAAAAAAAAAAAAAAAAAAAAATTAACCTAAAATGATAAAAATCATAAAAAAGCCGCCGTGTTTATAGCTTTACATTCAGTCCAAATCTCGTGTAACAGGGAAGGGGGGGTTGGAGCCCGGTCTGATCGTTGTATTTTCTCCCTTCCTGTTAAACTCGCATTGCATAGTTTTACTGATGTGAATGTATATGTATATATCTAGAACATGTACGTGTATTGTGCTGTCAGTTTTATTCTTCAAATGGACTCTGGAAAGTTGTTTGAGTACATGTATAGACAATGTGGAATATCTAACTATGTGTTTTTCATATATTCCTCATGATGGTGAGGAGTTACTTTTTGTTTCTAACAAATTTCTTGATTACTTCCAACAGTTCTTTTAATGCCTCTGATATCTTCTAGTGGATATCTCTATTTTCTTCATATCTACTTTCAACTTGGAAGTCTTTCCTTTCACTTAGTTTATCGTCAAGAATGCTAAATTCGACGTCCTCGTCTGGGTATGGCAGTGAGATGTCTGGTAATACAGGTGCTAATGTTGTTTCACTAAAAGGTCCATCATCTCGACTTCCTCTGTACAGGTATCATGGACATCTATAACTTCCTCAACTCTCTAATAAAATCATTACTTCGCTCACATTGTTCTCCTTGTTTGGCGATGAAACCATACTTCCTTGCTTTCCACTAAATCCATAATATGTTAGTCCCTACGTCTGATGACGTCTCAGTATGAGTGAAAAATTCTTGACGGGACGTAAAACAAACAATCAATCAACCCAAGAACATTGGATTAATGTTTTCATGAAGACAAGTATTAGAGTCTTCTAGAGCCTCCCCTTGTTGTTCTAAGGCTTCTAAAGCCTGTTTGTGGAGATCTATAACCTCTGAGGTGTTTTATCAACTCCTTTGTTTGCTCATAAAATGGCATAAGCTGCAATAAAATGGTACAGAATCCAACGCTGCATGATATTTAAAGTAGCGTGCCTCTGCCTATCTTCTGTCGCCTTCATATTTCCCAAACCCAACACATCGGTAGACGCATTCTCTTTTTTCTAGCTTGTGTCTCTCATCAGTACAAGTATTTTCTGTGAAAAGAATAATCTGAATGACCATTTACTACTTAGGTTGTCAATTTTTCTAAACAGATATGGGACAGAAAGGGAAAATACCTTACCTGATGTCCAGGTTTAGAGCGCTGCTAATCAGATGTTTCCTTTGTTGGTCAATTTTAATTTTCTATCCAAGAATTTGATGTAGGCGTGTTTCTCCTAATTTATATGTGTAAATATTTCTGCTGTTGATCTTTAGGATTGTTAAGCATGTCAATTCTGTGCTGCACTCCTAGTACTGGTCGTGGTAGCTCAATGGTTAGAGCGTTCACTTCGTAACCGGGAATCCCATGGGATGTATTAGGTCGAAATTCACCTTCCGTGTACATGTGGTCCCGTGGGGATCCCGATTAGAATAGGTCCTCAGTACCCCCTTCCTTGTAATAAAAGGCGACTAAATGGGGCGGTCCTTCTGATCAGATCACAAAAACCGAGGTCCCGTGTCGCAGGATAAAGATCCCTACCTGCTTAAAGGCCCTATACGCCGAACATAGGCCTCAATTTTGCGGCTCTTCGCCGGTAATGGTGACGTCTCCATATGAGTGAAAAATTCTCAAGCGGGACGTAAACCAATATACAATCAATCAATCAATCATAACCGGGAGGTCGTGAGTTTGAGCCCCGCTCGTGCCATGGCCGCGTCAAACATAAAACGTAAAAATAAAGTAGTGATTGATCCTTCGCCAAACGCTTGACATTTCGAAGTAAGAATCGGATATCACCTTAAAACGGAGGTCTCGTGTCGCGGCAGGCGTTGGCACATTAAAGAACCCTCACTGCTACGGCCCTGAGCGATAAGCATAAGTCTGAATTTGTGGTACTTCACCTACAATTGGTGACATCTCATTATGAGTGCAAAATTCTTGACGGGACGAAAAACAAACAAACAAAAAGCGCTCCTAGTATTTAATCTCAGGTGTTTGCTGTCTCCACTCAACTTCCAGCTTACATGTTGTTTGGGCTTACTCTCAGTCTCCAGTCTGACTCCGCACTGCTCCTACTAAATTTCCAATATGTATAAACCATTGCTTTTCCTAAGTTTCCAGTCTGAATACATTTTCTTTTTCCCTCTTTTTATTATATGACTACGAGGAGTGTTCCAAAAGAATGTCATTTCACATTTTTCGACTGAAAATCGTGTATATATCTTACTGAAACCACATTGACATATTCGATTGATCACCGAATCGTAGCGAAAGAAATTTCATGTTCAACATCACTGACTTAGCTACAGTGTACATTGCTTTATAGCGTAGTCATTACACTATACTCAAAATGACTGGAAAAAGAGCAAACAATGCACTTGAAATTAGGGCCTATATAAAAGGTAGGTCCTTACTTTTACATTAAACTCGTAGATAATCATCGTGAGGTTTGTGATATCTGTGAGAATGGTTAAATGTCTCATAGCTCTGTTTGTAGGTGGGTTGCTAAATGTAAAACAGTTTACGAACACCTCAAAGATGCTGCTCGCCACGGTCTCCGTACAACAGTTACAACCAATGATAACATCGTAAAAATCTACCAAATCTTACAGAAAGACGCAAGATATACTGTGAGGCTCGGATGACAAACTTGTCGTTAGCACGTGTTCATGGTATTTTGACAAAAAATATCTAAAGCTCAGAAAGAAAAACGCTAGATGGATACCTCATATGCTTAGCGATGATCAAAAGAGAGTCCGTGTTGAAAATGCAAAGAAATTATTAAAATTGTATCAAAATTATATTTAAAAAAAAGTTTTATAATTAAGTTACTGGTGATGAGACCTGCGTATACTATTTTGAGCCAAAACGTTAGAGTTCACAGAATCTGGGCATCAGAAAATGCAAAACGTCCTAGTATTGCTAAAAGATTACGAACCGTAGAGGTTTTATTTATTATTTTCTTTGACAATATGCAAATTCCTGTGCCAAAGGGCAAAACAGTCACAAGTAGCTTTTATAAAGATGTTATTAAAAAATTGAATATTCCGAAAGTCGTCGCCCCAAAACGGGTAGGGGCCTCCGTGGCCGAGTGATTAGAGCATTGCGTTTAAAATCACTAGGCCTCTCACCTGTATTCTCGCTCGCGCCGATGTATGTGAGAAAGTTTGCCAGTTTACTTTCGGAAGGTCGGTGGTCTCTCTCCAGGTACATTGTATCTGGGTTCTCTCCTCCACCAATAAAAACTGGACACCACAAGATAACTGAAATATTGTTGAGTGTGGCGGAAAACAACAAAAAATCAATCAACCAAAACTACCTCCGAATTGTGCACAACAATGCGCCTGTACATAAAGCATGCATTGTGAGTGAGTAATTGGAGGCGGAAAAGGTTACTGTCCTTCCACACACCCCGTTTTCGCCAGATTTAGCCCCGTGCGACTTCTTTCTGTTCCCCAAACTTAAATTTCACCTATTTGGAAAAAGATACAAATCACGAAATGCCCTTGGGTCTGCAATTTATTAGTATATGATGGCTGTCTCTATTAAGGAGTGTGAAAAATGTTTCCAGAAGTGGATTGATCGTCTAAAGAAGTGCATCCAGGCCAAGGGTGAGTACTTTGAAGGGCAGGGACGAAGAAAAGGATCAAAGATGAATAAATATGAGTAAAAACAGCCAAGTGTCATCATGTTTGGAACAACCCTCGTATATCTCTCAGGATTTGACTTTGCAAATTGTTCAAGCCTTCCACAATTAGCTCCTTTTCTGTTCTGTTGATTACCTCCTTGGTCCGATCGTTTGGTTTGTCTCGCATGTTTATAGTTGCTGTTGTCCTCAGAGGTAATAGATGCATCTGCCACCACCATTTGAACAGCATCCTCAATTAACTTAGGGTCTCTATGTAGCTCTGTGTTTTAGCATCCCATAATCCCTGTAGAAATATAGCTAGCAAATCTTCTTGTCTGATGGAAACTTCCCTGTCGGGGTGAGCTAAATCATACAATCTCTTAAGGTCAGCAACATATCCTTCTACGCTTTCTTCTTTACTGTTTTCTGTTGCTAAACTGAATCTTATAAACTCAGTAAGCCAATAACAGTTTCTATGATGTCAAAGTGTCCATTCATTTTCACGAGTTGTTCATGGTTTGATAGTACTATGGGTTTCAGTTCATTAAACACAAATCTGCTGCAACTCCTTGTATCCGTGGTATGATCAGGTGAAGTTGAAGTTCTCCTTATCGTCCCAATCATACAGGCCTACCACTGACTCAAGTCAATTTATCCACACCCTCCATTTCTCCGAGTCAAAATGAAGCTACTGCAAGATCAAATTATCTTGGCTCTTATCATAACACCGAGTTAAATACAAAAACCCCTTACAAACAAAGATACATTGCTGGATCCAGTAAATGTTCTACCAAACCCCTACCTTTGCTCCTCACGAAAATATTAACTGCTGTGAAGGAGAAACTTCAAACGTACTGTGCCACTACATATGCCAGAAGTGGTGTGAATCAAATGTGGATTCTTCACAATTCTAAATAACTTTCAGTGAATTTGAAATTACAAAACTTTTCTCAAATGAACATCACTAAAACGTATGACTTTACAACACTTTACACGATAAATTAAAGACTAGACCTTTTGACATCCTAGACAGTTGCTTCTTCAACAAAAATAGTCAAAGAAAATATTCATATCTAGTGATTAATCATCCAAAAAATATATTTTGTTAAACACCACTTTGATTCCACGCATAGGTACTCTGAAGTTGATATTAAAAAGATGCTAGAGTTCCTCATTGACGGTATCTTCGTAGTATTTGATGATCAGGTCTTCCAACAGTCTGTTGGAATTCCCATGGACACGAATCGTGCCCCCTTTTTGCTGACCTGTTTTTATATTCTTATAAAGCAAAATTCATTATAAAGCTTTTACATGAGAAGAAAAATCTCTTGCTGTGTCCTTCAATTCAACAATCAAATATATCAACGACGTTTTGTCTATTAACAACATATGTCGATTTGATATATTCCAGTGAACGTCAAATAAAAGACACCACAGAATCTTCCATATCTGCTTCGTACGTAGATATGTTACTGAAAATAGATGCTGGTGGCAAACTAACAACTCAAGTTCATGATAAACGGGATGATTTCAATTTCTCCATCGTCAACTTTCCTTATCTATATGGCAATATTCCATTATCACCTTCATATGGTGTTTATATCTCAAAATTGATTCGATACACAATAGCTTGTTATGTATATGATCAGTTTTAAATCGAGGCAGGCTACTGACAAACAAGTTGATGTTACAGGGGTTTGTACAGTCTTGTCTAAAGTCAGTATTTCGCAAATTTTATGATCATTATAACGATCTAGTTTGCCAGTACAACCTTCCATTAGGTCAAATGCTGTCTGACGTGTTTCATACCAATTGTTAGGCCGTTCTTGACAATTTGATTCTGACTACGGGTTCCACCGTTTACCAAATCAAGATACGATCATGGCGAGCGTGACTGGTTGACAGGGGATGCTTGCTCTCCTTGGCACCTGATCCCACCTCTGGTATGACCAGGGGTCTGTGTTTGCCCATCCCTGTGATTTGTATTTTCTATAGAATTACGAGATATAATACTTTTTGTTATCTTTTCATACAAATAACTCCTGTAGTAAAAAGGGGAAGATAAAATCTGCTTATTTCACATGTACACGGTTGGTTGTATATTGTTGAAAGTCCCGCTCGAGAATTTTTCATTCATATCGAGACGTCACTATTGCCGGTGAAGAGCTGCAAATTTAGTACTATACTCGGCGCTTTCGACCTTTGAACAAGTAGGGGTCTTTATCGTGCCACACTAGCTTTGACACGACCTGAACCTCGCTATTTGTAGTCTCATCCGAAAGATTGTCCCCATTTAATCGCCTCTTACGACAAACAAGGGATACTGAGGACCTATTCTGAAAGGCGACTAAATGGGGCGGTCCTTCGAATGAGACCGCAAAATCCGAGTCCTCGTGTTCCAGCAAGTGTGGCACGATAAAGATCCCTCCCTGTTCAAAGGCCGTAAGCGCCGAGCATAGGTCTACAATTTGCAGCCCTTCACCGACAATGGCGACGTCGCCATATGAGTGAAAATTTCTCCAGCGGAACGTTAACCATATACAACTAACAACCAACCATGTTTTGGTACAATTATAATTACAATACATATATGTGTCGCGGTAGCTCAGTGGTTAGAGCATTCTCTTCTTAACCGGGAGGTCGTGAGTTTGAGCCCCGCTCGTGTCATGGCCGCGTCAAACCCAAGACGAAAAATAGGTAATGATTGCTCCTTCGCCAAATGCTCGGCATTTAGAAGTGAGAATCACGGGTCTTTCGGATATGACCTTAAAAACGGAGGTACCGTGTCACGGTAAGCGTTGGCATGTTAAAGAACCCTCACTGCTATGGCCCTGAGCGCTAAGCATAGGTCTAAATTTGTGGTACTTCACCTACAGGTGGTGACGTCTCAATATGAGTGAAAATTTCTCAACTGGACGTAAAACAAACAAACATAATGCTCTCTCCTCAATAATCAAACTTATAACTTGTAAAATATTGCTCTTTGTAATTTGATATATTTACCAAATGATTCACGCCGTCCTTTATAGCTGTACCAACCATTACTAAGTATGTTAAATGTATATTCTGTTATCCCGATTGAAAAATAATATTTTATCGTATACTGTTACCCAACATTATTGTTTAATGTACTCCAAGAATCACTTACAATTTCAAATAAAGTTTTTATGTGGAAGGAACTTCAAATTTGTTCGGATAATAACCTCACCAGCTCTGTCTGGAAGATAAACGTGAAAAAGCCACCGGGACAGTACGATATCGGGTACCCAAGGTTCAATTCGTCTTTAATGATCTATTCATATTTTGTTCCTAAATGAATTACACATAATTAAGTTCCATTATGAGGATTAAAAAGTACTCTTCAATTTTGTCTTACTTTTGTAAAGAAGGTGTTTCGCAAGACGACATGTCTGCTCTATAATTTTCATTTTACAGTTTGGGATTGAAATCTCCACACTTGGTATTCAAACCTTCCAAATACAAACATTCTCCAGAATCCCAGCAGGTATACCAACACAAAATCCCAGCAGGTATACCAACACAAACTCTCTACAGGTATACCAACACAAACTCTCTACAGGTATACCAACACAAACTCTCTACAGGTATACCAACACAAACTCTCTACAGGTATACCAACACAAACTCTCTACAGGTATACCAACACAAAATCTCAACAGGTATACCAACACAAACTCTCTACAGGTATACCAACACAAACTCTCTACAGATATACCAACACACAATCTCAACAGATATACCAACACAAACTCTCTACAGATATACCAACACAAAATCTCTACAAGTATACCAACACACTGTAGTATACCGTCTAAAGTTTTCTAGCTTTTTTAATTCCATTGAAAAACTTCTTCTAGAGGGCATCTGACATTATATTCATATGCGTGTTGCTTTGTGTGTGTGTGTGTATACACACACAAACGAAAAACTGCTTCATTTTCCGGCGACGTTTTCAAGCGTCATAGACGCAGGTTCGAAGCAAATACGTAACTAGATCGTGAACATACTATAAGTTTCACATGAAAAGCCTCAGCATTTTTGAAAAACAATAGGTCCATGGGGCAATAACGTTATAACGGTCAAACGCATATGCATACTTTTTAACTCTTTAGAAATCAGTTATCCGCATGCTTTTTGTACACCCCCTTTTACTCTTTGTAATAGATGACAAATATATTGGTATAACTAACTTACACATTTTTATTTTTAACGAAATGCGATTTTCTATGAGTTGTAAAAGGGCAAAGGGGTTTTAAAAGAGGGGTTTTTTTTTTTGTTGTTAATATGTAATCACGCAAAGAACGGTGAAAAAAGCGAGAAAAGTGACTACGAGTGGTTGGGTATTAAAGATATAATCACTCAAAGAGTTAGATTCGTCAATTAGTTTTAAAGTATATATATTTACCACAGGATGTAAATGAAACACGAGCAATCAAATTATTTGAAATATGAAAATGAGATCAGTCAAAACCGTCAAATTTCAACTTTTTTTTTACATATATAATCAATTTTAGAAAAACTAACACGAGGCTCATGGCCACGTCGCTCACTTGCGTCACCTAGGCCCATTTTTACTATATATTCGCTTATAAAATTTTTATCCCCTATTGCGGCCCCACCTTACCCATGATTTTAACAAATATAAATATGCAGTATGTAAGAAAGCAAACTTTTCTGGACCAGTACTTCTTGAGAATATTTATAAATGACTACCCTTTTTGTATGATTATCTCCCCTATAAAGGGGATCTTGAACCCCTTCACTAAAGGATGATTTGTACCAAGTTGCATTGAAATTGGCCAGCTGTTTCTGGAGAAAAAGATTTTCAAAATTTGTCAATGTCTTTTTCGTTATTATTTCATTTAGAGAAGGGTGTGCCTTTCATTTGAACAAACTCGAATCCCCTTTACCAAAGGATGATTTGTGTCAAGTTTGACTGAAATTGGCCTAGTGGCATGAACCCCGAGATCAGGAATTTCACTTTCGGTAAAGACTCGTACTCATACTGATAGGTTGACTGTATGTATCCATACATAACGAAAATTACATTAATTTTAATGGTTTTGGTCACACTCCTGAAGTCCCAGGGATATTATATAAGTGGTTCAGCCATTCCAGAAAAGATAAACATGTTTTAGTAGTTTTTGAGCGATTCACGACAGACAAATTAAATACCAATAGATCACATGTGACCTTTAACAAAAATACATATATGTGTGTGAAAAGGCCAAGACAACATATATATATATATATACACACACACACACACACAGATCGAGATCATGATTAGCTACGCCTAGTTGTAAAACACGAGTCAGTACAACAATGTTCCATTCAAATTCCTCACAATCACATCTAGATATACATGCATAATTTTGTTTTCAGAAAGATAATTCATATGATCAATTGTGTCATCTGCCCACAATTCTGTAAACGTGTAATGATTTTATTTGGCACACGTAGCTAGAACTATTCTGTAAACGTGTAATGATTTTATTCGGTGTAGCTAGAACTATTCTGTCGTTTGAAGTTTAACAACGGAATACAATATATACATCTTCAAGAATAATGAAGTAAATCCACCCGTAGTATCTACTCCATACATTCATCAACCTCACACCGCTTTGAACAACTGAGGTACTCTAAATCTGCTGTGTCACAACGCAGCTTCGAACACAACAGTATACAGTGCGTGGTTAAAACACTACACTGTAGTAATATAAAACGTTACGTTCCTCTCAAATATATATGTAAGCAAAACATAACCATTTTTTTAAAAACTTCACTGGGAATTCAGTGAGCAGTACATGATCAAAGGGTTTCACAGAATTTAATCACATGACCACCCAACTTCATATCCCTGTCAAGTTTTAAAAAAAAAAAAAAATGGTTTTATGTCTTAAATATCATTTCTTTTAAGTACGTATCTTCATTTCATGTGTTCAGAAATACAATTTTTCTGCTCCTATGACAAAAGGATCTTTCTCGGTTTTTAAAAACCAACTTTTATTATGACAGAATGAAAAATGGGAATGCACAATTTCAAAATGATTTCCTCACTTAACACTTGTAAAAATTCTGCACTCTAATATACAAAACTTCCACTGTTGATAAACATTTTTGTTTTTCCCTCAAACAGCTTCATGAACTAGATCAGAATATTTACAAGCATTCAAGAGACAATGACATAGCTTAACCTTCCAGCTAGGTACAGCTTTCCATAATTAATTTTTCAAACTATTCTTATTTTCCAAATTAATTACAGTCATGATTGACAAATGAAATTTTTAAGCTTAACAAAGAGTAACAAAATTCAACAATATTTTTAAAACAAGCATATTCAAATGAAAACTGATTCCAATTTTAATTTCACAACAGCAAAATTTACTATTACCTGTCTGAAAATAACGTTGAATAACAATATCGAATAAATCCAGAAAAGCTCATTCAATTTAGAGATTTCCTTGTTAGACAGTATTTAAATTGAAAAAAAAAAATCAAATGTTATTTTCAGAATTTCGTAAAAAATCAGTCATTCTGCAAATCGATCTGACCAGCCACAACTACCAGAGTTCACCATCCCTATCTTTAGCGGGCACTTCAATTACTCGTGGTTTGTCAATAATCCGTGCTGTTCTGTTCCCTTTTTCTACAATGCCTATAATCCAGGACTGGTAGCCTTCTTGCTTTTCAATGTCCTTACAAAATGCTGCTGCTTGTTCCCTTGGTAATGCCATCAACAAACCACCTGCATACAAATAACTTCTATTCATGAATTATTTCTACACAATAATTTACCCTCAGTATCTTCAGCATTTGGACATATCTGCAAAATGCCTTGATCCTGTGAGGCACACAAGTTTTACAGTATTAATGATCTGATTATGTAGAATTGTTTCCTGAATATGATTTAATATAATTGCAAACACACCTGAAGTTTCTGCCGAATGCCCTTGCAGCAAGCCAAACATGTTTCCACAAGCTTTGCTGATGGAGGCCATCTTGGCTATGATAGGAAGGTTGTGGATGACGAAGCTGACCTCATTTTTCTGAATCTTCGCCAAATTTTTGGCATGACCCAGTAAACCAAATCCTGTCACATCTGTAGCACCATGGGCATTGTACTTGTGCATCAAACGGGCAGCTGCAGAACAATAAAATTACTATTATATACCAACATTTAAAAGGGCAGGGACACGATTTGAATTGAATAATTTCAACTTTTATTTTCCCGTTTTTAGTGTTTACAATGCTTAACTAAAGTATTTGTAAAGGTCAGCAAAAATTTAAATATTTGAGCATGGGAAATCCTTCATCTCAATAAGTCAATGTGTAATATTATGGTAAAATAACATCAGTATATATTTTTTTTTATATATACAATTACTTGCATTTCAACTTAAAGTCTTACAACAAAACAGTTACAGATTGGGCCCTATTGCTTTGGACAATAGAGTTAAACAAAACAGCTGTTGTTCTCGGACCCAGTCAATAACTGTATAATGTTGTTTTCAGTACAATGCATTAAAACTCTTTTCAAACTGAGTAACATGCAATTTCCAATCCAACAGTACTCAGAAGCCAATGCAGCATTACCTGTTCTGTTGAGTCTGGCCATGCTAAACATGGCTCTTTGGTATGCCTTCCTGACATCATCTTCAGTCACAACCAGTTTAACCCGGTTCCACCTTTCCGGTTGATCTAACCACTGGTAAGCATTCACAGCCACTTGTGTTCCCAGGGGCTTTGTAAGAACCAAAACATCCCCTACTACTGCATTGTCAGGCCTGCGAAAGACACAAAAAAGAAACTGCATTTAGTAACACAATATCTAACATACTGCAAGTACCAACATAACTAAGAATTTAACCAAAATTTGAAGAAGCAATAAAAATAGTCCAGACCCAAAAACAAAAACAATATCCAAAGTTACAATACTGAAGTGTCATCCTGTGACCAAATACTGGGTTGCTTTCTGCATCAAGGAACTTCAGAACCAGATACTGTATGGAAATCTGTCAAATTTCAACGTCATTTAAATGCACATAAATAGCGTCTCTAACAATGTTGCCAAATTTCAATTTGCTTTCCAGTAGACCACTTTTGTCGATGCCCACCTACTCCTAACTGAACTATCAAGTTTCCTCAACTTCCTTTAAGAAAACTTAAAAATACACCTTGTTTATTGCATTTCATCCTTGTATTATAAATGAGCCACGGTTTTACTTCTAAGTATCAGACCCTTGCAATGCAGTGAATACAGGAATATACCTGAGAGCCCTGGGACATGCAAGATATATTCATTCTCTCAGCATAAATTGAACTTGTGATGAAGTCACTGTAAAGTACTGCCATTTACCTGTACATTGTATACAGTATAGGAAACACCTGTAAAACACTGCCATTTACCTGTACATTGTATACAGTATAGGAAACACCTGTAAAACACTGCCATTTACCTGTAAATCGTATACAGCTTAGGAAACACCTGTAAAACACTGCCATTTACCTGTACATTGTATACAGTATAGGAAACACCTGTAAAACACTCCCATTTACCTGTAAATCTTATACAGCTTAGGATATTAGAAAACAGAGAGTATAACTGGTGAGCATTAATATTTATTGTTTTACACATGGGAAAGATCTGACGACGTTCCATGACAATTAAAACATCCCTCATAAAGTTTCCACATTTCGGAGGGAAAATAACTTGGGAACAATAAACTTTACCTGAATTCCTACATGTTTTAACCATTCCATTGATGCATCACACACTTCACATTTTAACCTCCACTTACTTCTACTGATACTTTGTGGTTAGTGTAACAAAAGGCTCACTGACAAGAACACTCACACAAGTGAACTTGCTAATACATGTACAATATTCACAAGTTTGAAACACTTGAAAGTGTAAATCTTTAAAACCCTATGTGGTCACAAAATGACCATGGGGTTTATGGTTTCATCACAAATCTAAGCTTTTAAGAAAGTTGCTTCTCTACCAAATCTTCCCAATTTCTTATTATCTCCCTTGACAATGAACATTAACCTTGAAAATATCCCCTTTGGTGAAGAATGTAAATTTGGTAGAAAGTATCCAAGTCTAATAAAAAAAGAAGTGAAAAGCTAAAAAATAACAACCTTTGTTTAAATACTACTTACATGATGAATTCGTTTGATTGACAAACTGTGGTTGCCACGCCTCCTATGGTCATCCATGGATTGATCACAGTTTGTCCGCCTGTTACTGAACTGCCCCCGTCTTCTGCAAGGTCCTAAAATTTAAAACTATAATTGTCATACATGAAAATACCACTTCCATGTTGAAAAATTAAACAACCCCGACATGGTACATCACAAATCCAATGATACATATAAAAAACTTCAATCCATGGAAACTGGTCTACGATGCATGTATCAAATTTCAAGTGACAGTACTGGTGTGAAATTAATGGTATTATCAATAGACAAAATCTATTGAAAATTTGTCCCGTCTACAGTGAGATAAACATTTTAAGACTTGATTTTTCTAAAGTGAGATAAACATTTTATGATTTGATTTGTCTACAGCGAGATAAACATTTTAAGACTTGATTTGTCTACAGTGAGATAAACATTTTAAGACTTGATTTGTCTACAGCGAGATAAACATTTTAAGACTTGATTTGTCTACAGTGAGATAAACATTTTAAGACTTGATTTGTCTACAATGAGATAAACATTTTAAGACTTGATTTGTCTACAATGAGATAAACATTTTAAGACTTGATTTGTCTACAGTGAGATAAACATTTTAAGACTTGATTTGTCAATAGCGTAAATCAATGCAGAAACTTCATTTATTTAACATTGTGTAGTTCAATTACTATTTGCCTCCGCTAGTTATACAAATTAGGCTTTAGAAAATATCACAAAAGAAAAACAGTGTTGTATTAAATCTCTACATATTCATAATTAAGTGATAAATTTGCCTCAAATCATGAAAGAAATGACAAAAATAAAAAGTACAATAAAAATTAAGGAGATGTTTGTCTGTAGTAAATCAGTCAGGTCTATAAAATATGAAACTGGTAGACCAATTGACTGAGGTTGAGAAAAGTAAACTTTACACACAGAAAAAAAAAACCATCAACTATATCAGACCGCTGTACCCGACCTGAATTTTATGAAACATTTATTTTCAAACCAGATCTAGTGAGTTTTGCAAAATGATCAGAGAATCTCCAAACTTTTTCCACTTTAAGTTCCAAACATGAAAAAATTTCCAAGCTATCTTATCCATTTTCAAATGAAACACAGTCAGTTTTATTTCTATACAAAACTTGCAGGTTCTAGGCCAGCTGTGTTAAATGTATGCCAGCATCAGACTGTGTATTAACAAGCTGACATTAATATTTTATAAATTCAAAAAGACCCTGAATGACCACCTTGAAAATACTTATAACTGATTTTCCTATGCAGGGAAATACTCTTCTATTATGTAACACTGTAACTCGAACTGTAGCCTCATTTTAACACAAAAAACACTGTGCACCCATGACTTAATAGTATGAGGTTGACTCCTTATAAACATTGTAATCTACTAAAATCGCTTTACAACTGCTAATCGTCAACAGTTCTGATATTAAGCTATGTGCAACACTTATCATTCCTATGAATTGGACAGTTTGCATCTCGATGAAAGTTATTGAAAGTACCTTAAAGCCTCTCAGCATCATGGGAACCACAATATCTCTTTCTTTCTCGGACATTTTGTTGCTGACCCCAAGTAACATCAACATGTTGTCAGTGTCCATTACACCCATGGCATAGAGATCACTCAGCACATTGGCACAAGCAATCTTTCCCTGATGATGTCACATAAAAAAAACATTGAAATTGATAGAATTACAACAATATATAGGTTTTTGTCCTTTTTAACACATATACTCAAATAACTATACATAATACATTGTAAATCCCAGTTTGAAACAACAACATCTATATACATCCCAACCTGTATCAGCAACTCAACCAGGGGTGGTTTCAATCAGCAATGTATGTAAAGTCAAAATTCACATTTTGGAGCACAAGATATTTCTAAAATGTCACGGTTTGATAGTCATTCATGAAAACACAACAGTCATGTGACTTAACTAATTTCCACATTCAGTCTGTTCAAATGACTTACTAACTCGCTCTAAAAGCAAAAAAGACAAGCTTTGCAGCTTGTGCATACGATTTAAATTTAGTGATTCACAAACTGGATAAAAGGAAAGCTGAAATAACACTGACACTGATAACAAAACAATGGAAATCCATTATCATCACTGCAATTCTTAACACTGGTCTAACATTTCAACAAATTTTGTTCACTTGATTAAAAAAATAAATAAATAAATGAAACTGTCACATATCTGATATGCCTTATATTATAACAAGTGTTTAAAATCTGTGTTTACAAACAACTGTTCACATCACTTGGCCATCTGTAATGCATATTCAGGTGACAGCCATATGACCATTTCAGAAATCTGCAAAAATGTACACTGAAGTTATGACACACATTCATAGGCTTGAGACTGCACAAAACTTAAATGTAAAATGATCTACTTGGTGCTTAATATGTCCACAAACTTGGACAACTGTGTTTTTCTCTTTTTCAACCCCATGTAAAATCAAATTTACCTTATTATATTTATAATTGATGCTTTGTAAGACTTGTATAAATTCTTAGATCACACAGCTTTAAGGTATTTGTAACTTAATAATCCATCCTCTATTTTTAGACAACACTTCCTCACAAGTGCTATCCTACAGTTAACAAATTCATTACTACCTTATAACTAATCAAACTAAAATTTCTGTTTCTCGGGATACGAAAAACCACATTTCAAGTTTACTTATTCTAAGAACTTGAAATAGGAAGATATAATATACCAATTCCCTCCAAAATTTTAAAAGTGACTGACAGGGCATGTATGATCCAAGCTGATTCTATTTGGTGAAGACAATATTGAAGTGCATTTGTGATTGTCCTTCACAATTACCAACCATCATGTATGGGTCATCCACAAGAGGGTAGAAAAAATCGGTTGTTTGCACCAGGGACAGACCACCATGTCTAAGGGGAGTAACTGATGCATCCATACCAATGCCTAAAATTAAGAAAGCAAAATAAGTTTTTCTTAATACAATACAATTATGCAATTCAAAAATGATGACAATTATTCTTTTTTTTTGTGACAATTGTCAGACAGGTTAGCTTCTGTCATTTTTTTTCCATACATTACTTGCTCACAACTAGCTTCAACCAATACTTCTAATTTTCCAGGTGAGTGTAAAAAGCCATATTATATATATAAAGTGACAGGCCTTTGTGTAGAGCTTTATCTGAAAGAGCTAACCTGCCCTAACTAAACAGACATTAAATATTGCATTACATTGTCTTTGACACTTGTAGTAATTTGATATCAAAACTGTTATGATTCATTGTCTAATTATTTAGAACAGATCCTCAATGAACTACATTTTCTTCTTACTTAAAAAAAAAACCAAAAACAAAAACTCCATATTTTTCTCATAAATATAACCATTCCATGATGAAAGTGTATTACAAATCAGCTAATGAGACATTTAAATCACAACAATAAAATGTTAATAACTCGTCACTCTAGACACGGGCATTACTAACTGTGCACCATTTGACTGAGAGTGAAATTCAAATACAAAACATACCAATGATTTAAATAATGGTTTGGATAGCTGTTTGAAAATTAAAGGTCTGTACAAACTGAGCAACATTAACATTTTAGGTGTGCATCTAATAGTTGGGAGATAGTAGACTTTAAAAACCACGAGAGACTTAAAACTGAGTCTCCCAGTAAGACTGGGAAAGAATATGTATGAAAGTGCAATAAAATGCTTTATCATTTTGGAATTGCAAAATACTTAAGTTTTACATTCACCAATGGTCTGGCATTAATAAAGCACTGATATCATTAATTTAATTTTTCAATATGTGCAAGTCACCTTTCAACTTGAAAAAAATTGTCTTCAATGTAAAAAATATATAAAATGTTTAATTTAAGGAGAGAGGGGTCATAAATACGGGGAATGCTTGGAATAATTTCTCCATATTGCAAAATATGCTTATTCAATTATACAAATATTATCTATAATATTAAATTATTTTAATACACCATACTTTGTACTTTAATAAAAAAAAATTTTTTTAATGAAAATGTTAAATAGAGACCTATATATGTCACAGAAAATCATGAATGTCTTTATTGATATTCCCTTAAAATTTATGCAAAATGCAAATTATGCGACATTTTCCCCAACTTCTTTTTTTTCGAAAGGGAGCCCCTTTGCTTTTCCGGAACAGCAGATCACGTGACGCAGTCATTGTTCAAGCCGCCATTTTCCGAAGAAGGGAACAAAATGGGTCACATCATTAACATCATCGCAGTTACTCGTTATTTTAAAATCACGCCACTTATGCACTAAAATTACAATAAACCAATAAATATTTGAACGATGTATAACTAGCATGCAGAGTGCCATTTACTATAACTGTGGAAAGGGCCTTTCGGAATCGAAACATCACTCATACACGGCTACAATACAAGAAAGTTCACTTTAAAATAAATTAGCAACTTACCAATTCGTGGTGAAGCCGCCATGTACTGGAAATGCGACTGCTCCGACTCATGGGCATTGCTGTCCTGTTGGAGTCCCTCAAGAAGCTTCTCCAAGGCCTCCTGAGGGACTTTACACCCTCATCCCTTCAGGTCAGCAAATTTAGTGAGTCGGAAACTCGCATCCAGTTCGTGAGCGGCAGGATCAAACGGCCTTCGCAACGGAATAGCCTCCGTATTCTCCATTGTCAGTTGTCGAGAAGCCTGCAAATACACAAAAATATTCACTAGCAAGAATGTCTCTGAAGAGAGATGTTTGTTTATACTCCTAATTCAATGTTTCGTCATTTGTCGCTCACCTTTGTTGCACTAAATATGGCGACCTCCCCACGCGGTTAAATCCCAGACAACAGAGCCCGGATGATAAGGTAGTAGAAACGCTTCACGAGTGGCTGGAAAGTGAATGACGTCATTCAAGGGAGAAGCAATTTTTCGCAAAAGTTCTTAGAATGTTCAATGCCGTCTCGTAAATAGCTATTGTTTTTTGTAGAAATGGGAAATGAATCTTTAATTATTTGAAAATAACAATTTTTTATGCATGACCTTCAGGCCAATCTATTAATATTCTACCATCGATTTATCTTCTAATTAATTAAATTTATTTATAAGTATGTGATTTATTTGTGGATTCTCTATTTGGGGCAATGAATGTATGCTTTCTGTAAGGTTCAATAGGTTTACTTTAACTCAAAGAAAATGCGGAAGAAAGGTCGTTATTGTTTGTAATTAATAACACAAATTGACATGGGATCGATAGATTTGCTGGAATTTTTTGCATTTTTGTTACGAAGGGGGGAAAGTTAGACGTTTTAATTGATAGAAAATCCATTAAACCCAGACTCATCTATAGTAAATCCGTAAAAAAACCCAAACGGAAGCCAGCTAAGCGAAATAAAAACCTTTGATTAATAGATACCACTACATGTTATCGTTGAAACAAAGCAGAAGATCTAGAAGTGATTGATTTATTTAGAATACAAGGACAGATGTTGAATTATTTGCTTTGGGGACGAATATTTTAAAAAGTACATACCAATGTCAAAGTAAATGTAATTTTCAAAATCATATTCATAGAAAACTTTGTGACCTCACCCTACACCACGGTGATATGATTTGAACAAACTTGATTCTATACTTCCTGGGGATGCTAGCATATCAATATACTGTTGTTCTTGAGAAGATTTATTTTATAGAATTATCCTATATATCCACATGTAAAACTTCGATTCACTACTTTGACCCCAACCTTATACATCTTCGGGGGGTGGGGTTCTATAATTTGAACCATTTTGAATTTTCACTCAACGAAGCTTTCACTAATGTTTTGTCTTTTCTGGTCCATTGATTCTTGAGGAAATGCCACTACATTTTCACTATTTCTTAATTATTTCCCCTTTGAAAAAGGGTGTAACCCTTTATGTAAGCAGTTTTGAATCCCTTTTACTCAATTTCGGTTGAAAGTAGCCCTCTGGTTCTGGAGAAGAAATGGAAAATGTGTAGAGATTTACGGACAGACAGACGGACAGATGTTGGACAACAGTCAGAAGATTTAAAAAGCTTACTGAAGTTTACAGCTCTGGTACCAAAACTTGAATCACATACTTTAGTGACCCTTATGAATAAGAAGCCAATCTTTAGTGAGTTACTATTGTTTTATTCTTATTGTTAAACATTAAATTCCCTGTTATGGCTTTATCCTAGTTGGGGGAGGTCATGCTTTTTAAGCAAATCTGTATTTTGAGCTTTTAAATGACACCATTTTGGTGATATCTCGAGAAGATTTCGAAATTTTCTTACATCTGTATGTGATGTGTATTCCTATTTACAATCACATGACAGCACTCGCCTCGTTATCAGTGCACAGGCCCTGTGTTCGAATATTAACTATATGTGTAGATCCTTCGCCAGGCGCCCAGTTCCTAAAACGTGACACACCGGTATTCATAATATGCTCCTAAACAATGATATACCGGTATCCCGAAAATAATCCCAAGCAGTGATATACCGGTATCCTAAAGATAATTCTAAACAGTGATATACCGGTATCCTGAAAATAATTCTGAACAGTGATATACCGGTATCCTGAAAATAATTCTGAACAGTGATATACCGGTATCCTGAAAATAATCCTGAACAGTTATATACCGGTATCCTAAAGATAATTCTAAACAGTGATATACCGGTATCCTGAAAATAATCCTGAACAGTTATATACCGGTATCGTAAAGATAATTCTAAACAGTGATATACCGGTATCCTGAAGATAATTCTGAACAGTGATATACCGGTATCCTGAAAATAATTCTGAACAGTAATATACCGGTACACAATGACACTCTTAAAGAATAATATACGGTCATATCGAAGATAATTTTACGGTATCCTGAGGATATTTTGATCTGTTGTACATTTGATAATACAGAGCACTGATAAGATTATGCTCCTGTCCGTTGCATTTGATGACACGGAGACAGCGCACTGCTAAGATTATGCTCCTGTCCGTTACGATATGGCTCGGTTGCTTCTCCGGGAGATGTTTTCTGTCATGCGCTACAATGAGCGATTCCTTCATTGGACTGTTCAAAGCACGTTGTCCAGCTGGATTCCAATGTTTGGATAAGGGAATTTGACTCAGTCCACTGAGTCTGTAAGTGATTTACTTCTTTAGTTAATACCAAGTTCTGGTGAGAACAGTCCCGTTGTATACTATAAGTCGCCCGCAGCCGCTGATCAATTGCAGACTCGTTCTTTTCGCATTGCTCAAGTGAGGTATGCACATCAAAATTGTAAATAGCAATAATTGTTCAGCGTCTTCTCCAAAATACAGACCTGTTATCCTGTGAGGGTGATACATTATGAAGTTGTTTTGTAAGTGAGATACAGGTGCTAATATTCCACATCATTTGAAAGACTGGGATACTGGACCCATTCATTTTAGTCTGCAGTTCATTGATTTTATCATTCTTTTCGAGGCACTGTGATTTTTTCCAAAATTTGTTGCATTAGTTTTCAAAGAGTGGGTGACTTCAATCAGGTGCTGTACTTGAAATGACAATATAGTTTGGTACTGACCACTCCATGTTTTTGTCCGTGGATTGAATTGGTCACGCTGCCAGGAAGATGGGGTCAGACCGAATGTGACCTGGTTTTTGGTCAATTAAAGAGAAACCGCTTGCTATCCTTGTCGGCAGTTGCAAATAACACCACACTGATAAAAATCAGCGAAAATGACTACAGGAATCCTTTGACACACTTCAAGTACAGGGGCATCACACAAAAAAACAACAACAACAAAACAAAACAAAAAGCAAACAAACAAACAAAAAAGGGAAATCCATTGGGGGAAATTTCATCATATGTTTTAAATTTCATTTTCTAATACTTACTCCTTTTAGACACCTGATTCTACCTCTGGCGTGTCCAGAGGTTCGTATTTGCCCCACTCTTAACGACATACGCGACGTTTCTCAATAGTACATGTTTTTCATGAAATTTTACGTACAATTCACTGATCCGGGTTGTTAGAATAGATCCTCAATACCCCTTGCTTGTCGTAAAGGCGAGTAAATGGGGGCGATGCTTCGGATGAGACCGCAAAAAATCTAGGCCCCGTGTCAAAGAAGGTGTGGCACGATAAAGACCCCTCCCTGCTCAAAGGCTTTAAGCGCCGCGCATACACCTAAATATTACAGCCCTTCACCGGCAATGGTGACGTCTCCATATGAGTGAAAAATTCTGGAGAGGAATGTTAAACAATATATAATCAATCAATCAATCAGCAATTCACTTGTATTATATCTCGTTTATATCCCCCCCCCCCCAAAAAAAAAAAAATTGGGGTATGTTACCATGTCTGTTTTAGAGTTCGTATATTCTGATAGTTCTGGTTGTATCAAGTAAAAATGTAAAATCGATGGGCATTACTATAGTGAAGAAGTACAGAAAAATCTCTGGAATAAAGGGGGTATTGAACCCGGGATTCTTATTTTACAAGTTAGATGACTTCTCCACTGAGCTATCCAGTGCTTCATATAACACTTTGTACATTACTACATTACAAAAAATAAACCTATTATACAAGAACTCTTCTTATCGAGGAAATGGGGGGAAAAATGATGTTATAGAAAATGTTGGAAAGTTGTGTATTTTGCATAGAAATGATGAGATTGATCACTGTTTGTTATCTATTCACTTTGTCATTGAGGGATTACCGGGGTGTTTTCTAGGGTATTATCTACAGGCAAGTACATTCCAAGTCTCTGTTCCATTTCGTTTTCATTGATCTGTTGTGTGTGTGGACTAATAAACGAAAACATCGTTTAACTTCACCATTCGATCGTTATATGAGGTTTTATATAACGACCAATAGATGAAAGATCTTTAGTTGTAAATATCATACAATACGCTGTTAGTTACCTGTTTCACTCATATGGAGACGTCACCATTGCCGGTGAAGGGCTGCAAAATTTAGGCCTATGCACGGCACTTATGGCCTTTGAGCAGGGAGGGATCTTTTACGTGCAACACCTGCTGTGGTACGGGACCTCGGTTTTTGCGGTCTCATCCGAAGTACCGCCCCATTTAGGCGCCTCTTACGACAAGCTAGGGGTGCCGAGAATCTATTCTAACAACCCAGATCCTCACGAGGTGATAAATTGTAACTGATGAGAATATTGGTTGGTTGGTTCTATATTGCTTAACCTCCCGCTCGATGATTGTTTTTTTACTTACATAGAGATGTCAGCATTGTGTTAAAGTGAAATTTTGTGTGAAATTGTTTGCATGGTTAATAGTCAGTTTATATTATCTTAATCTTGTTAGACGTGTTGTAATTGCTTTAAGCCACAGACTGCAGTGATCTGTTTATTTTGATAAGGTCACTGGCTGCCAATTAAAAATTTTTGTCCAGATGAAATGTAACTTTTACACCAGCAATGCTGACATTTATCGCTTGCGTCTCGGGGGATGGAGATCAGAATTGTTGGCCATGGGAAAATTCAGCAATGTTCATAATTACAAGGTTAACTGGGCAATGATTGGCAGTCTGTGGGTTGGGCATTTTCTATTTAGCAAAGAAATTCAGTGTCCAATTAGTTACCCAGTCAGGTCCTGTGTGTAAAGTGTTATACGGAATACAAAATAAACCTTGTTGGAAACTTTGGGCGTTTTTATCTAAAACAAAAAGTTTCGGTGTAACATTTTAAGTGGTGGCCGAGGTAAAGGATCCTATATCAATGCGGAATAAAATAACTTTTAATTTTTGAATTATTTGGACTTTACAATTGAAAATCAAGAAAATGCCGAGAAAACAGGATTTGGAATTAGAACTGGAAATAACAAAACAAAAACATGAACATGAATTACGGATGAAAGCATAAGAGTTGGAACATCAAAAGGAAGTATGGAACTACGTGTCCAATTGGAAAAGGCCAACTCACTACCTGCAGTAGTGCATAACACAGGAATGCCAGATTAAAATTCAACCATTCAATCAGGATAAGGATGATATTTTAAGCTATCTATCTGAGTTTGATGAGATAGCTGAATACGCGATTGGACTGGTAACTCGAAGGCTTTACAGCGAAGGTCGCTATTAACCGGAGAGGCTCGGGGAATGTTATAGCAGGTGAAATCGGGATACAGAGACCTGTATAGGGCTCTACTGAATCGGTTTGGTAAGCGACCAGCGGACTATTTCCAGCTTCTGGGATAAATACAACATCGACCAGGAGAAACGTACAGGGAACTAATGTCAAGAACAGACCTGAATCGTTTTATTGACGATAGAGACTCAGTACAGAAGATCCGAGAAGAGTATTTCTTGAAGGCATTATCCCCTCAACAGACCCAATGGATCAGGCGGAAAAAGGGAAGTAGTGAGATTATCGAAGCTGCTGAAGATTATATTCTACCAACAAAATCGTTCGAGGACAGAAAACCTCTAAATCATAAAACGTTAGGAGAAAAGAAGAGCCAGGAAGAGGGAAATCCGGGAAACAGAAAAGTCTGGAAAAAGTGAAATGTTTTAGCTGTGGGAACTTTGGACATTACGCAAATAAATGCCCAAAGAAAGGAATCTAGCGTCATGTTTCGTGAACGGAACATTATGGGGGTTACATTATGCTCCGGAAAAAGTAGATGACTTTGAAGTGTCACTGGATAAGGACACTGGCGCATTTATGAATTTAGGCCTATACTCGGCGCTTGCAGCCTTTGTACAGGGATCTTTATCGTGTCACAACTGCAGTTACACGGGATCTCGTGATTTTTGCGGTCTCATCCGAAGGATTGTTCCATTTATTCGCCTCATACGACAATTAAGCAAAGTGTACTGAGGACTTATTCTAACCTGGATCCACTCGGGAAGAGAATATGTAGTTCACGCGTCCTTAATTGTAATATCACTTATATATTTGTTATGTAAAACAATTTCGTTATCATTGTTTAGGCTGTTATCTCGAGTCGATGTCATCGTTTCATAACAAACCCGTGTTGTATAAGGAAAGGTAGAGAATGGTGATAGGTAGACTGAAATCGTATTTCAAATCTTTCGATGTTAGCTTCCCAGTGTTTTTTCTGACGATCTTGTTCGGGCTGGGATCGTGGCTAACGATTAATGGAGTCTGGGTGGAGCTGCCCTCTATCGTGCTATTTGTTCCGGAGCAATGGACACTTTCTTCCTACCTTTCCATCATTGGTCAGGCGTCTAACATTGGTCCCATCATTGTTTTGGTGCTGTATAAAGTGAGACAAAATTGGCTCAATGAAACCTTTGTGACGTACGTCATCATTATTGTGGGCATCGCGTCATGTGTACTGTCGGCGTTCCTGTGGCAGACGACATCAACATTAGGCGGGAAGAAACACAGTGTGGCGCTGTTCGTTTTCGTTTTTCTCCTTGGTCTTTGTGACTGTACATCTACGGTTATATTTCTACCATTCATGGCCTTGCTGAAACCGGATTATATGACGGGTTTGTACATTGGAGAAGGACTGAGTGCTCTTGTGCCGGCTGTTGTCGCTCTTGGCCAAGGTGTCGGGAAGTCAGAGTGTAAAAACATATCTGTTATGAATTCAACTACAAATATAACCACTTTTCACACAGAACAAATTTCTTCTCTTCCCAACTTTCCCGTTCGCGACTTCTTTTTGGCATTGGCAGTCATGATGCTCATTTGTGGGATAGCTTTCTCTTTACTGAAATTCGCTCCTTTTTGTAAAAATGAGCATTTAACACATTCAGAGGAATTGGTAAGATCTGATAACACCACTTCTAGTACATCTTGTCAAATGCGCGGCAAGAAACCAATGGTGAATGACGATGAAGACCAAACAGTATTGATTGAAAGACAAAATCGCAAAATGACAAAGGTACACCGAATAGTGTGGTTCTTCGTCATTGGATGGGTCAGTTTTTTTGCAAACGGATTTCTGCCTTCCATCAATACATATTCATCTTTGCCTTATGGCATCGAGGCTTTCCATTTATCTACCACTTTAGACAACTTTGTTAACCCCTTGGCATGTGTAGTGGCGTTCTTTCTTCCTGCCAAATCATTCAGAGTTCTTTTGTCTGCTAGTTTTATCGGCACAGCCTTTTCCGTATACCTGATACTCCTGGCATCGATGAGTCCGCACCCTCCACTGGTGGATGCTCTTGGAGGTTCATTCCTAATGGTATGTGACCATATTTACGGGTACATGTATCTATATTCGATATGTATTATAAAACTAAATAATCCAAGTAATGTAATGCATCCAAAAATCCAATCCAAGACATCCCTCTCGGACTTAAAGTTTGGAATGAAAAATAATATATGATAGAATCTCTGCATTGTTTTACAGGTAGTGTCATATGTTGGGAAAACGTTCTTGTTTATCTATACCAAGGTGTGTGTAGCGGTGCTGTTCCGCGTGGATGGCAAACAGTCTCTGTTTTTTCTGGGCGGGGTGACACAGCTCGGAGCATTTCTGGGTTCCGTGGTGGCTTACATATTGGTCAATGTTGTTGTTGTCTTTCAAAGTGCTCCACAGTGTTAATTAACTTCTTCCAAACCCAGGTCATTGAAGTGCAACGTGATTTATCTTAACTAATTTTCTTACACATCATTAAAGACTATGATTTCTAATGAAAGTACTAAAAATAATTGACATTTCTCACGTAACAGATTACAGTATTGCATTAATTATTACAGGGCGTTTCATAATGTATGTTACATAACTTTGTATACTCATCATACTTTTTACATAAGCATCATTTTAATCATTAAATCCTACATTTCTATACTTGTGAAAAAAGTTCGGGAAATGATGGTGTCTTTATGTACAATAAATTTCAGTATGCTTTATATTATTTACAGTACATCTTGATGCCCTTAACTTGTATGAAGTAAAACATGTAATATTCTTGATTGATTGTTTGTTTTACATCCCGTTGAGAATTTTTCACTCGTACTGAGATGTTACCAGTTGTAGGTGAAGTACCACAAATTAAGACCTATGTTTAGCGCTCAGGGCCGTATCATTGAAGGTACTTTAACGTGCCAACGCCTGTCGCGACATGGAATGTCCGTTTTCAAGGCCATATCCGAAAGACCTGTGTTCTCACCTCTAAATGCCAGCGTTTGGCGAAGGAGCAACCACTACCTGTTTACGTTTTAAGTTTGACGGGGCCATGGCACGAGCGGGGCTCGAACTCGCGATCTCCCAGTTACGAAGCGAACGCTCTACCACTGAGCTACTTTGAAGTAATTTTTCCCCCATAGTATTGTTATGTATATGTAAACTGCATTACACGTAAAATGACAAATTGTAATGTGTCATGTTCTCCACTTAAGTTATATATAGTTCTAACTCCATAACTATCAAGTGAAAATAGACTTGTGTCAAATTTTGAAAATAGATTAAATACGTAAAACAATGATCACTACGAAAGCCGATTAGGATCATTTAAAAAACAAAAATATTTTCATAAAGGCGTAATATTATGCTTTATAATTTCGAGTTATTACGCTTTTCTTTTGCATTAATAAACCCTTGTTTCGAAATATTACGTCTTTCATTCGCATCATTACGCCTTTCTTTCGCGTTGTAACGCTTTTGCTATGCATTACTACGCCTTTTGAATCCACGTTATTACGCCCTTGTTTTGCGTTATCATACCTTTAATTTGTTTTGTGTTATTACGCCTTTCATTTGTGTTATTACGCCTTTAGAATTAAAAATTTTTTTTTTGTATTTTAAGTGATCCTAATCCGCTTTCTTAAATCACTCTTATAAATCCTACTAAGAAACGAAATTAAAAGCAAGGCAAACACGTGCCCCTGGACACACCAGAAGTGTGATCAGGTGCTTATGAAGAGCAAACATCCCCTAATGACCGGTCACACTCGCCACAAGTCCTATATCTTGATCACGCAAACGGGAGTAACCCGTAGTTAGAACTAACGGTCCAACATTGGAATGAAACACGACAGACAGCATTCAACTTGATGATAGATTGGGTTTGCAAGTTAGATCATAATAACGAACATTGGATTTGCGAAATGCCGACTATAAACAAGAGTGTTGAAATACCTGTAACATCAACTTATTTGTAAATAGCCTGTCTCGACTTAAAAACTGATCATACGCAGAACGAGCTCCAATGCGTCGAATCATTTGAAAGACATAAACACTATACGCAAGTGATAATGGAATATTGCTACGTAAATATGGGACGCTGCCGATGAAGAAGCTGAAATCGTCCCGTCCGTCATAAAGTTGAGTTATTAGTCTGCCGTCAACATCCATGTTCAACAAAATGTTCAAGTATGAAGTATATATGGAAGACTCTGTGGAGTCTTTTACTTCCGAGTTCGCCAGGATATAACATCGAATAGATATATGAATAAGAAAAAGCATTGTTGAAGAGAAATGTTGTTATATCTAATGTCGAGTTAAAGACCACAGCAAGAGATTATTTCTGTTGTAAATAATTTTCAATAAATTCTGCTTAGTACAATACAGAAACACCTCAGCTAATAGAAGAGGGCAACTTTGCATATGGGAGTTCCAACAGACTGTTGGAAGACCTAATTACCAAAAACCAAGTAGATATTGTCAATGAGGAACCCCAGTATCGTTTTAATGTCAACTTCGAGAACTAGTAATTTGGGGATAACTGGTCAATTTCCAGCATCCAACCCAATGCTGAAGTTCAGCCGACTGACAGGTTTCACAGACCAAGCAAATCTGAATGTGGTGCTTACTTTCTCGGTCTTTCAGATTATACAATTTTTTCGGGAAAATTCATGCAAAAGTTACTTATAAAATGTGCGGATAAAATAATGTTCACAGACAGACAGAAACACTGACCTGATGATTCCATCTGCCCCCTCTTAAATGTTTGAGACAATATATTGTCAAATCTAAAACAAAATGACCAAATCTATCAAGTTAAAAAAGAAAAATAAATACACAAAACTCATGTACAATGATGAAAATATCAGTTGCACATCTTTACATCGCAAATAAAGAGTGTACAAATTTTCAGTAAAAACCCACATGCTAGTTTCTCAGAACACCATCGGACAAAATCACGTTTACAGAAAGATATACATGCAGATTCTAATTTACTCCCCCTCCCCCATTCTAATTTTGCAGAGGTACAATAGATCCACTATTTTTCTTTCTTGAATCACTTTGATCATATACAAAACCAAGGAAACTAACATATGGAAGGCTGACCTTTGGTATACGAAGTGCTTTGGCATGGTCTTCTTTAATCACTAGTACAAAACAGGAAACTTTGTTTTTTGCACAACAGTGTACACAGTTCTCTGGATGGTATTTGTACTATCTGACCATAGGAATAGAGTCACAGCATTGATTTCCTCTTACTAAAATCTTACAATACAAAGAGAAGTCAAAGACTTTAATGAGTTACATGACAATTTTAATAATTTTTTAATATTAAAATTCAAAAACAATATTAATAGATTCACAAAACATTTTATAACGCACATTTACCCTTAAACAAGCATACACATTGAATCATGTCAGTCATACATATTCCTAAATATTTAAAAAATAATACAACTCTTGTATTACCGCCAAACATTCGTCACAGAAACAAATAAAAACATAACCATCTTGCACTTTACATTACCAAACTCAGAGAAAGAAAATTATCACCAAAAAAAAAATCCTTGCAAAAAGCATAACAGTTCCTTATTCAAAGGTGCCAGATGTACATAGCAGGGCTCACTAGTGGTCCCTTTTAATTTTTACATTCATTGTAATTCAAGAATTCTCAAGAAAAACCTATTGCTTCAAGACATAATGACAATTAAAAAATAATTTACAACTAAAGAAGCTGTTACATACACCAGAGGGCTTAAGAAACACACATCTTGGACTTCCATACCAAAAAAAAAATACATTAGCAGCATATTTATATTGAAAGTAAAATATTGAGATCATGTTCTCCCTTTCTTAGAACTGGCTGCAATTGTCGCTAGTATACTGGCAACATATTTAAATTATATATATCCATGATGAAATGGCAGTTGTGCAGATAATTTGGATGAAAATTTCACAATTTTGTTTGGTTTTCTTTTCAGATGTATATAAAAAGTTAACTTGTATATAAATTATGAATAATCAATAAATAATAAAACTTGTACATATGCATTAACATATTTGTATACTTTATATTTAAAAAGATAAATTATAGATTAGTATTATTAGAGGTTATGGTAAGATTGTGGGGACGTGGAGTAGAAATACACAGTTATTTCACTGAAAAAAGAGTTTTTATACTGCAGTATAAAATATAAAACGTTATTTCACAAAATAAAGATCACTTTTATACTAATCTTTGATTACCTTTAAGAACTACAGTTGTTTCCCTTAGAAGTGCATTGATATATATATATATATATATATATATATATAAAAATTATAAATAAACTAATGCTGCGATTATTTCCACTCCTGAATATTAATCTGATTGTTTTAAAGGGGCAATTCTTTGGATTCCTAACATGTACCCACGGAACAATGGTGACAGAGAACAGCAATATTCTATATACAATTAATATAAATAACTTGTTATGTACACATTTACAAAATATATAAAAAATGCTACCATATTTACATTTGTATCTATAGTGGTTTTTCTCCAATGGGCTTTAGTTTCAGCAGTTTGTACTTACATTTCTGATTTACATGAAATAGTTCACATTCCAATTAAACACCTAAAATTAGTTCCTATGGAATTAATTATCCAAAGTTGGCATCATATGCAGAAATTACTTTTCACAAAATTCTTCATCCAAAAGTCAGTAAACTAAATCCTTATCTGTACAATTCAGTAAACTAAATCCTTATCTGTACAATTCAGTAAACTAAATCCTTATCTGTACAATTCAAAACAGATTTCTTGGTGTGCACAGCATCAGCCAGTGCATATCGTACCATTCAATATGAAAAAGATGTCCTCTGTTTAAAATGTGAAAATTTTCACCAAGACCCATCTATATCATTATATACAAAGAATATATTAACCACTTAAGATAAAGTTTTTTTTACATGCCATGATAATTATAGAAAACTTTCATAAGTATGCATGGTGCCAAAGAAAACTCTGACTTGATTATTTCAAATCAGTTTTCCTTAACACATACTTCTAATAGAACAGTATACACAAAGCAAATATTTGCTTCAACTTGTGTGTACTATGAATATATAAATGAAATAAATACTTGGGGAAATGTACAGTGCTGAAAGTATTAAAGCTACATATTACTACATCTTAATAGTCAATTAAGATCTATAACAAAAGACAGCTAAAAATTAAACCGGTATAACATACATTTAGGTGAATAAATTACTAAATGATAATGACCCCTTTTCATAAATTTATACCAAAATACATTCAGTACACATAAGAATCCCCCCATGCATGTATAAATGTGTAAAGTCCAGAATAAAAAAAAAAATGTATGGATTCCAAAAGCTCAAGGAAATATTTGTCCTTGTCAAAATTAATATTTTTTCTCTTTCAATCTCTCATTTCTGAAGACAACAGGAATTTTTCCCTCAGTATTCAGGAAAATATCAGTACATATTTCAAAAGCATTCCATTTTCATTTACTTCAAGAAACCAAAAATAGAAAGAAAAAAAATTCACATCAACATTCAATATATACATGCAGATTCTAGCTGATACATGGGTGTAGGTGTAGGCCACCACTGTGAAATCTTTTTTATTCTCTGTCAGGAAGGGGGGGAGGGTATTAAAAAAATACATAGTGTATATACTGAACATATTAGATAGATAAATACAATTTGGCAGTGAGAATGCATACGATTTATTACAAAAGGGTAATTTTGATTATCCATAGGGCCTGAGATTTAACTACATTTCAGCAAAACATTCATTCCTCTCTACCTACTATAAATTTCCCTGTAAAACAAGGAAATTACCAAAATACTTCTTTGCCAAGAATTATATCAATTTAACGTTCTTTTTCTTATTCTGAATAAATTAAACATTTCAAAATTACCTTCTTCAAGCTATCAAACTAATTTCTTAAAAAAAAAAATAAAAAATAAAAATTGTTATAAAAGGTAAAGAAGAAAAACTCTAATTTTATGAAATTGCATTTTTTTCAATTACTGTAGCAAGAAGGTATGAGAACATTTCATTCTGCTTTGAATGTGCATATGCACCATCACAAAATGTAGTTTTTCCTCTATATTTTTCGTACCAACTTTGTTAGCACATTTTGTATATTCAGTAGTTTTCAAACCCTACTGAAATACAGTCATATGAAATATTGCACTTGTATACTACACATTTATATACAATAATGATGTAGTTAATTGTTCTTGAATCATCATAACAGTTTGACATAAAGCCACATACACTTGTAAACAATCTTGTTAACAATTTTCATTCCAAGCCCTCCCACAATGTTGTACATATACAGAGGATCAGTACAATCATTATTTCATCAATGTTAATGAAGCTAGTGGAGCTGTAAACATTACCCTGCAGTTTGCATACCATTACAGACTATGGTAAAAAAAAAACAAAAACAAAAAACCAAACAAACAAAAACCCACTAATGCTTCATTTTTCTGATGTTTGAAAGCATTTTTACATCACATTTTAAAAATTGTTTTTCAACATGTCATAAATGCTGAGGCAGTTCAAGAGAGAATTTGTTCTCTCTTCATCTTTAAGAAGTTTTGTATAGTATATTTATGTATATGGATGACAAGTAATAAATGGATGAAGCTCAATGACAAAATGAAAGTTGACAAGTATGGTGAGCTTTATGAAGATCGTGAATTAAATGCATGCTGTTTTAATTGTGCACATATAAATAAGAAATGGTAAGGAAAATGTATTTCTCATACAATATGATATATGAATTATGTGTATTCATTACATCAGATCTAAATACATGGTTGACTCGGAGATCAAAATTTCCTCTGTTGCAGCTTGAAGTCCACTGTCAACTGGCGATCCTGGAGTAAAGGGGACTACTACCATGCTAAGGTTTTGAACACCATCTGTTCCTTGACCTTCAACCTCTGACCTAGCTGCATCTCACCCTGTGTTCCCTTGGGGGATGTTCCTGAATACAACTGAGACTTCTCGAGACATTTTGTAAGTATTCAAGGACGGAATTGCGAGTCAGGCACAAGAACTCGGCATGATTATTTCTATGGATTTACCATCTACCTGAAAGGGTAAGAATAAAATTAATTATAGCTTACAAGGAAGAAATAAAAATAGTTACAAGAATACAGGAAATTACAAAAGCTATTAAACCCTGTTATTGCCTTATATCTAATTCATATCATTCACTATTTTCTATCAATTCATCAATAAAAATTAAATTTAATTGAATTTTATTTTTAAGGTTTAACCAATATAGATGTATTGCTCATAAATATCTTGCTTTCATTTCTTGATTTATTCAATATAAAAATTTATTTTGATCTATGTCATCATGGCATAGCTCTTATCTGACTTTTCTGTAAATATTAAAGAGATGAATAATCAACAGCCTACATCTTGCCCAAGTGACCTATATCTTACCTAAGTTGGGCATTGGTCAGTGTCTGGTGTCCAGTTGCAGTCCAGAAACAGGATCAGGGATACATTTCCCGCAGTACCCTCCACATTGACCCCGCACAATCTCACCATCCTGTGCATTAATGATAAACATACGGTACAAAGAAACATTTTACATAAAGGGCTTTTTAAAATATGTATATCATTAAATTTGCCTCTTTGAAAGTCAGAAATACCATATATCAGAAAATTTGCTGCAGCAGAAAATGTTTAAGATGTTGGTGCTTCATTTCTTAGCAGATTTTCATTTTTTCAATTGGTCCATGAATGGAAATCTAACACTTTCATCTAATTTTCAAAAACGCCAACCCTTTTAATGTATCAAAATTATCTGATATACAGTACTTGCAGCTTACAACTGAAAATGGTGCTCTCATAAAAACAATTGCATGCTGAACTTCTGCTGAACATTTTAACAAGAATTAAGTTAAATACATACATTCAAAATATGAATTTTCTTGGAGGCACTGGGACCAGTGAGAGCCCAACTGGAGTTCTGTGACACAATAAACCCTGTACCGGCCAAATTAATGCTGAACCGACCCTACAAAATGTAGTAAGAATTATGCGTAGATGTCTCAATATTAAACACTTCTGAATTCATTGCATTGCATTTCAGACAATCAGGCATGTCAGAAGATACCTGTGGGCAATTCCCTTGTGAACTATAACAGTCACCCGCAGAGGCGAATGGAATGCTCTTTCCATAGCTGCCTGTTGTAAATGTAGTGTCATTGGCTGTAAACAGAAAGGATAATTCCCACACATTATTGAGACATCATACAGAATACCCAATATCAATTTTACAATTCACATTGAATTTTTGTATTTTATGTATGTATTGTTCATCTGAAGAATATCTAGCACCACAAGAAATTTTGCTCACTTGAAAAAGATAGCCAACACTTACTGATGACTCTGAGTGATGTGAGGTCTATTCGTATTTTGGTGTACGTTGTGTTGCCTGCCTCTTTATAATGGTTACCTCTACACTCCTTACAAACATCTGGTCGAGTGCCATTGTTTGGACAATTATTTGGTCGTTGTAATCTGTAAAAATATTTATACCAAATTTCACTGGTTTGTTAATATCTGCAAGAATTTTTGGACAATTTTAATATTGTGTACTTTTGAAAATTAAATCACAGCAAAAGATTTTCAAACCATCATACTAGAGGACAATTTTGTTCAAATTGAAGTGTACATGCGGAACATTATATCAATGCAAAAACTTGCTTTACCTATTGTTGGGTAAATAAAAATTGCAAGCATTCAGAAATAGACTACATGGGTAGGATATTTTTTTGTGCATAAAGTATTAAAAACAGTCTGTATATGCAGTGGGTATTTTTAATGATAAATGAAACATTCATGATACTATGGTATTAAAATATATTGTGTAAATGTCACTCAAAACTATGATACAGTACTTTTTGTCATCTTATATTTTCTAGCATTACAAGCTTTTTTTGGATAACAAAAGGCTGAAAATTTAATTAAAATAAATAGATCCTGATCCCAAGCTTTAAAAAAATTTGGGTCAGGAATTGAAAAATTGTGTAGGTTGGGAAGCTGGAATCCCACATTTATGTTTGTTATGCCTATGAAGTTGGTTACAAGGGATTATATTTAATACAATGGATATGGGTATACATAGCACTTCTGACAAAAATATCCTTGTTTATTGTCTTACTTTAAGCCATAGATTTCAGCAAAGTTATCTGCAGCTGAAAGGGAAATGTATTCCTGTGGTTGTTTCCTCATGTTCTTGCAATATATCTGGTAAAATAAATGAGAAAATTATTGTATAGAGATAATACAACCACATGTATAATGAAGATGTGATGTCTGAAAGGAAATTTGACCTTGGATATGACCTTGAACTCTTTCAAATGACGCATCTTACAATGAATTCTTTCCACAGGCAAATTCTGACCAGTAATGTTAAAGAGTGACTTACTTTACTTTATTAGAGTGGAACAGGAAATAATATTCCCTGAGTGAGTGGTCTTCCAAGCAAATTTTTAAGCTACAGTTTGACTGATACAGGCACTCAACAAAGTGTAAAAAAGGCAATACTTTTTGAAGGGCAGATTTTCACAATGCTACACTTCATATTAAGATATAAATCACACTGAATCCCAACATACCTGAAGTATTCGCCGTTTGACAAGCAAACTATACATATCATCATGACGAATTTTTGTTTTCTCCTTTAGCTCTAAACAAGATCTTACATAGCCTGAAAAAAAAAAAAAATAAATAAATATTATAGTTTGTGAATTTTCAGTGTCATGCAAATTGTCTAGCAATTATTCTCGATCGTCCTCCCAACTAATGGATGGATGCTTTCTATAGAATATATTTTTTTCTTTATCAATGGCCTTTTGTCTGCTAGATGAGGCTAAACTTATAAACAAAATTATAGGGACATTATTGAAAGACAATGTGTTTGCGATAGTACCTGATAAAATCTTAGGTGTTCCTTTTAAGAAATCTAAAAACGATATTTTATCAGACGCAAGTTAAAATTCTTTTTTTTTTATTATCAACCATGGTCATTCTAAGCATCTTATTCAACTTGCATGATAGTCATGACACAAAGTGTCCAAAACAAATGTAAACATTGACTTTTTTTCTTTCAGTGAAAAATTCACCCTTGCAATTTCTTGAGTGTTTTTCCAGATCACTTATATGGGCACTAAGAATGCAAGCATTACTCTTTTGAACTAGCAAATAAGCATTTTTATTGTAATTTCAATACTCAGTAAAAATATTGATCAAAGCATTCAGATATTTGAGAAGAGACGCACAAATGTCAGGATAATCCAGACTACTATTCCACAATTCTCTATCAATATTTTCTAGAGAACGTAGAGGGAATCTTATTCAAATCTTCATTAACATGATAATTTGCTTACATGGTCCACTGTAGCAGTTTTGCTGTGCTATTGGTCGTAACTCTAGAGGGCACTGCTTTCGAGATCGTCGTCTTCCTAGTATGTCCACACAGAGAACCAGTCGCCGTTCCTTCCCCCACCCACATCGTGAGGAACACTTCAGAAATAGACAAGTGCACATTAATAAGAAATTAGAAGGAAAAAAGGATTTATACTGTTATTTTTTAAACCCTTCATTTTCTCATTATGAAATCTTTTTTCTGTCAAATACACATATCCAAACATTTTAGTCATTTAAACAGTCTTATAGCCTGCATTGTACCTTGTCCTCCATTATGTCAGAAAAAGACAGTCAATTATCAAACACCTCAGAACATTCATTACTTTTAACTTTCTTTTTTTCTAAATACTGTACATTTCTCTAGCGAGAGTAACTTTTGCTTCCAATGCTATCTTCAAGATGGAAACCATTAAGCTCCTTGTACATGAACATGTACTAGTATTTTGAATTTATAACTAGCCACACCAATATATATGTGAAAAAAAGCTATTATGCATCAGGAAATTGTGCAGTGTGGACTCTGGATCATTTTAATTTGTGTCCCAGGTAGAAAAAGCTTGTGTCCAACTGTAAACTTTATAACCACTTGTGAAAATGTTACTTGTATATGTATGTATGTATGCATATATATATATATATATATATATATATATATATATATATATATAATTTCATAATTAAGGTCTCTTGGAAACAAGCTTTCTCTAATAAATTAAGCATCAGATGGCCATAGCAGTGTTTGTTAAGTGTTAAGCAGTACTTACTCCCGGCGACCTTGCACCCTCTGCCCACATAGTGTGGAACAGTGCAAGATTTTTAGTGCTAAAACATAAATGCATTTCAACAGTTACCTCAGAAAAAACAGGTAAATAATTATGACTGGATTTACAGTTAAAGTCTCTTCAAGTTTAATATTAAAGAATTAGTACAATACCAATATTTCACCCATCTCATTAGTACTGATTACCATGCAGTGCTTGACTATCAATATGAAAACAAACAAATGTATATGATGTAAGATTCTAAAAATATTTTTTAAATATAACTTACTTTTCCCCATGACCCCACAACCCAGTGATGGGCGGAGCCACAGTCACCAAAGTTACACCTCTGGATAGTGGGTGGTTTCTCTTCTGGCCGACACCCATAAGGCACAGATCCAGGTAAGATCCACCCTTCTTTAGTGACAGCCTGACAGACAGCAGTTCTTGTTTGTAAGCCCTCTCCACATGTGGCATTGCACTGGAGGGGGAAAAAAAATTCTCTTCAAATCAAAGCCTTCATTCAAGTTAGAGTTATCTTTCTTAGTTCCAGAAACATCAGATTATCCAACAACATAATCTAGTCTTGTTTTCTACTACTGAATTTGACCAGGTTCAAAATAATTGATGGTCTGAAGCTATCTGGGAAAAATAAATTATGGATTTTGGCTTGCACTATGTGAAGAGTATGTGCCCTTAGGAATATATGAATACTTCTCATCATTCTTCAATAGTCAGGCTTGTAAATTAGAAATATGTGCATCCAGGTGTTCATTTGATGCAAAATAATTTCTTGATTTCATCTTAAAGTAAACTCACAGATGTTTCTAAGAACAAGTTGTATTAAGTAGAGTATTCCTAAGAACAAATTGTCTTCAATGGCATATTTCTTATAATGAGTTATCTGATGTTGTGATGTTTTCTTAATCCCATGAAGCTATAATTCTCATGACAACACTGAGTATTCTCTAAATTTACGTGAAAAACAAGACCCCAGACTAATTTTCAACATTCTTTTATATAAATTAAAACAAGACTTTACTAATTTCTGAAATATTATCAAGATCTTTACTTTTCTAAACTACTCACTAGTAGTTAAGATTTAATATAGTAGTTGAACATAAATGTATTTGAAATCCAAAATTATTATGAAAGTGTTTTATCATTATTCAGTTACGGAATTTGGGTCAGTCATTTTCATATCCACTGGTCCAAAGGGATAGAAAAGGTTCTCCACTGACCAGAAAAATTTAAGTTGATAGTCCAAATGACCAATGAATAAAAATAATTATTTCTAGTCCAAATTTGAGCATCAAATTACACTACAACAATGGATAGTCTTGCTCTTTACTAATCAACCCAATTATCCCATTATCCTACAACATTATCTAGTCTTGTTCTTTACAAGTCAACCCAATCATCCGATTATCCTACAACATTATCTAGTCTTGTTCTTTACAAGTCAACCCAATCATCCGATTATCCTACAACATTGTCTAGTCTTGTTCTTTACAAGTCAACCCAATCATCCAATTATCCTACAACATTATCTAGTCTTGTTCTTCACTAGGCAACTGAATCATCAAATATCCTACAACATTGTCTAGTCTTGTTCTTTACTAATCTACTTCAGCATTATACCTCTGACCAAGCAGAAGTATTCCAGATGTATGGGCAGGGAAACTCATTACAACGTCTGCGTGATTTGGGTTGGTGCTGCTGACCACAGAGTGAGTTGTCCACTCTTTGGCCTCGTCTATCAACACAGTACACACTTCTGGTCTTTGTTCCAAACCCACACGTCTGTGAACACTGTTAAAATATCAGTAAACTATAAATACACGTCTGTGAACACTGTTAAAATATCAGTAAACTATAAATACACGTCTGTGAATATTGTTAATATATCAACAACAGGGCTATGAACACAGATAATTCATCAATAAACTATAAACCCAAAGGTCTGGGAACATGGATAATTTATGAATAAACTACAAACACATAGTTCTGTGAACACTGTTAATATATCAATAAACTATAAACACACAGGTCTGCGAACACTGTTGATTTATGAATCAACTATAAACCCAAGGTCTGTGAACATTGTTCAACAACTAGAAAGCCCATAGGTCTGTGAACATTATTAATATATCAATAAACTATAAAAGCACTGTTAATATATCAATAAATGGTAATAATCTATAAACACACATGTCTGTGAACATTGTTAATTTATCAATAAACTATGAACACGCAGGTCTATGAACACTGTTAATATATATCAATAAACTTCAAACTTCTGTCTTGCTTTTGAATTTATTAATAGTTAATAACAAGATTTCTGAGATCTATATATCAATATCTGTGGAATTCTCTGCTGAAATCTGTCAACACCTCAATTACCGATTTGAAAAAAATATATATTATTGTATATTTCAACAGTAAACTGACATATTATCACAAACATGTGGAGAGGAAGCACATTTCAAAATTTTCCTCTTTGAATTCTTCAACTGCAACCATCACGAGATTTCAAATTCCAACTACATTAAGTAGAGCTGTGAAGTCTGCATGCCTTCTCTGATACCCCTCTGCTTGGGTGTTTAAGTTCAGATCACACATATAATAGTGCACAGTGAGAGAGTACTACAGGCAGTGCCAGCCCCTTAATGACCCAGATTCCTAGACAGAGCATCACCTCCAAAACAAGTAAACCAAGACAAATTAAGTTAGCAATCCTGACGCAATCACACTTTTTTTTACTCTGGTATTTTTTTTTACCCCCTCAAAGCTTCATCTTACTGAACTTTTCATTTACACAAATAAATGCACTCTTTTATTTCCTAAGAATTTTAGATATTGTAGCTAAAGAGCCTATAAGAAATGCCAAGAGAAATAATAACTGATAATAAAACAAATTTGATCCCCAAAAGAGAATTTGAAACACATAGAATCACAGTTCCTGAGATGAGTGCAATGCCCTGTGTGATACTACCTATATATTTCACATGGAATGACGTTGGTTTCCACATGAAGAGTTGGAGCTGACAAAACAATACTCAGTCATCCAGAAGTTTGACAGTTTATTAGCAAAAGTTAAACCAGCCTCAGATAGGAGTAGAGATTTAAAGTCTGTCATTAAAATATAATATGTTGGAAAAAAAAATACCTACAGAAATTACAGTGTTTACATACATGAAGATAATTCTTTGTTGCTGAAATTCTTTGAATTTAGATGAAAGTTTGCACCAGTAAGAGTTTTTCAGACTATTTCAATTTTGCACTACATCTGTGTTTGGAGTGCACATAACTAACTGAAGGATTCCATCCCTATCACAGTTGGAAAACAAAACATGTTTTCATCACAAATCAAATCACATAAAAGTTTCTACACTTTAAAGACTTGTGTACCAGAAAACCACACTGACAATCCCAAGACCAAACATTTACTGAGGAGATTCCGAGCTAATGTCTCTTTAGAAAAGGAGTTGGTCACAAGTTTTGAGCTATACTTCAATTATAGACTACTGGATGGCTGGTTTATACAAGTACCACACAGCAGTGGCAAGAACATTGGCTAACCAAATGCAACTGTGGCACTGTCCAACCTTGTGGTATAAGTAGAGTACAATAGGTACAAACATCAAGCTCTTCACATTGTCGCCGTGGTTTACATGCACTCTGGCCCAGTTAGAGAATAGCATTCATCAACCATAATAAATGACACAGTGTTCAACAAATGAACATTTAATCTTCTATAAGCTGAATCACTGAATGACAAGATACATGTAGATTAATATATGGTTAATATATCTTGTGTACCACAAAGCTGATGTTCACCAAATTCAGACAATAATAAAGAGGTTCACACCTGAGATTTGGAATAAGATCAACATTTTTGGGAAGTGTATTTTTTACTTCTACAAAGGAGAATTAGGAAATTTAAAAGAAAAGCAAGGGTCACAATGCTTGTTTTTGAGCTAAAGGGTTTTAAATTTGACATTTTTGCATTTAAAATTTAATCAGAATTTATTCATTTAAACTTCGTTTTTCATAAATTTCAAAGTGGTGGTTTAAAATTCTCAAAATGAAACTTTAAAAAGTGGAGGTTAAAGATTAAATTTTTAAATCATAGGCCAAAATACTGAATTTTTAGACAAAATTTCAAGTAAATTAATTTAGACATTTTTGAAGAATTTTGTCCTATTTTGAAAAACATTTCAATGAACTTAATAGAATACAACATTTGAATTAGTCCCAAGTCTCAGCTACTTGTATCATGAATTATAACACTGAAATACACCTACAGGGATATAAATATTGACAATATGTTTGATGATAGAGAAACTGTGAAATCATTCAAATTGAGAACATTTTAATTCAAAAAACCTGCCACAAAATATAGTTCCTACCAAATCCTGAATTGACACTTTTTTTCAACTGGATAGGGTTCAGTCATATATGTGTAATATGTATGCACCAATGAGATCAGTATCGGATCAGTAAATACTAAATTATAGCATCCTGTGCAGTTGTGCTCAAAAGCTCAGGAGCTAACTTCCTTAAAGCACACAACAATTAGTCTTAATGCGAAGTACATTAAGAGGGAAGGTAGCCAATACTCCCACAAAGTATTACTTAAACCTACCTTAGCATCTTAGTTTCTTAACCCATGCTATACAAACTAAATACCTAAACCCATCTATCTAACATCCAATCCTGCCCCATGGGGATCTGGGTTGTTAGAATAGATCCTCAGTACCCCTTGCTTGTCATAAGAGGCGATTAAATGGGGCGGTCCTTTGGATGAGACCTTAAAAACCAAGGTCCAGTGTCACAGCAGGTGTGGCATGATAAAGATCCCTCCCTGCTCAAAGGCCATAAGTGCTGAGCATAGACTTAAATTTTGCAGCCCTTCACCAGCAATGGTGATGTCTCCATATGAGTGAAAAATTCTCGAGCAGTATGTTAAACAATATATAATCAATCAATCCAATCCCTTCTTTTACCCATCTCCTCTCTGTTTTTACCTGGCTCCACGGTTCCCTCCTCCAGGAGTAGTTAGAACATGGCCGCCGGATACACACTCTCTGTGTTTTGGGTTTACGTGTAACACTACAGTAAGAAGAATCTACTATTTGGAAGTGACGAGTTTTACAGGTCAAAGTTCGGACTTTCACTCCTTTGCCACATGTCACTGAGCACTGAAATGAAATTACATGTATCTGAATTTTTTTCCCCTAAATTTTATGAAACTAGTTTACAAGAAGCTTGTTACAAGCTATATCAATATACACGGGAATTTGTAAGCCTATCACTAGTGTATTCAAAGAAACACATCTGCAGTGGCATCATTAATCATGGTAAATATATCAAATGACATTCACAAAATACACACATACTAAATGTCAAAAACCTCTCCTTTATAGTAACAAAGTTCTATGTGATAAATGGATGAATGGACAAACAATGGACAAAAGTAATCTACATGTGTAGGTACTGCTATGCTTCAAAGATACAATGATCCTTCCAGAGGGAATATACATGTTATATATCAATTTCCTATCTTGTACAAGGTGTTTAGTTGCCAGGATTGACTGAAGGACAGTAAGACTGAAGATAAACAAGTTCGCATAATCCCAAATAACCACTATGCTTCGAAGTCAACACAAAAACTTGTCATTCCCCATTTTCAATTATAGGATATGAGATTATTTTCAACAGTACGAATAAGTATGTGAGCTTCATGTGTCCTGATCAATGAATATGAATGAAATGCTTTCTATGCAATTTTAATGGACACCTATTGAATATTTAGGTCTATTTTAGGATATACTCTTTCCAGTGACCAAACTTACTGAAGACCACTTTTCTCGGTACCACTTTGGACAGCGACCCATGTGACACTGTTTGAGGCTGCGTGGTTTGCCACTGGGGCACTCTGAGGGGTCCTGTTCATTTCCAGAATCATCAACACACTTAATGTCCCTCTGTTGGTGTCCTCTCCCACATGTCACAGAGCACTGGAAAATAACAAAATCAAATTTATAATCAGTTTGCCTTTTTAGAATAGCAAATGTCTGGCCACAAGCAACACAGTGTTAACAATATAATCAGACAATATTATGTAAAATGGTGACACGTGTGCTGTTTTTCATTAAACAACTGTTTTTTTGTACATAACAACAACACTCAAGTGAACCCACCCCCTCCCCCTCCCCAAGAAGCAAGCCAATCTCATATTCAACTTCATTGTTAAATACAGCAGCTGATTCCACATGGATCTTCACCTTACAACCCAAGTCATTATCCCCACTGGCCAGGTCAAAGATCAAGGGTGTCTGGCCAATGCTCTCATTAGCCCAGTGACCTCGCCTAGTCCTGTTTAAGCCTTTTGATCAGCAGGAAAATGTACAGGAATTATGATCCCGTATTATTTATTCCCTTCATCAATCTTTAGATATACATGAATCTCCATTAATCTTACTGCAATAGAGGGGAGGCTCCTAGTTTTTCCTGTCCATTTGTTGTACCCTGTAAACTTCATTATCAACATACAGCTTGATTAATGTGGTGGAGTATCAAATCATTATCATCATTATGATGTATAAAAGAGTTGCTGGATGATAATCTTCAAAAACTTCATATTTAAAAAAAGGGGAGTTTCTCATTACTGGTACCTATACAATCTGTACAGAAGACAGAGTGTGAGGTCTAGGGACTATTACATGGAACATTTACATAACTTCAGATTACTAAAGGTCTACTGGTACAAAAAATGATCCCAGAGGTCATGCAGGAAAGTGCACCGGACAAAGCTCTTAAATTGATGATTGTCACTTTGCTGGCTTAAAAATTATTTAGAAAGTGCATCATAATCAAAAGATTAATTAATATGACATAATTTTCACTGTAGATAATAAATTATGATGAAAAAAAGTATGTCAGTAAGGCTAAAATAAAAAAGTTGTTGCTATGCCCTTCCATCCTACAAACAACAACAAAACATTTGCACACGATTTCATTTCATCGTAAGAAATTTGTACTCAGATATTTGTGTCACTTCCTTGGTCATTTGAAATGGCAATTGAACAAAAATATTTTCCCTACCTAACAACCCAAATTTTTTATATAGAGAAGGGGAGGGCAAACAAAGATATTCTAAAAGACAGGTCTTATTTTTCAACACGTTGTTTAAAGCAAAACCTTCAAAAAATTGAACCATGTCATGGGTAACCTGTGTAGAATTTGAAATACATGTAATTGATCGTCGTTAAATATACATTCACGGGTAAGCTTTACAATGCTGAACATTTCATGCAAATGATAAAAATGGCTTACAATCATTCTTTCTTATCTTCAACAAATGAAAACAAACATGCAAAACATAATAAGACAAAGTAGTCATCCTATTAATTACATTTCTTTCTATGTTCAAATGTTGGAATTCCCAGACAAACCACTTGACAAGAAAGCAAATCAACACTCTTTACACAAGAACAACAAACCAAAAGAGAAAGCATTTCACATACATTTTGTTAATTTCAAATGTTTATTCTATCATTTGCACAAATCTTTTTTCTTCTTTTCGATTCAATCTGGCATAAATTACTTTGCACTTTGTAATGACCTGTATTGCAGTTCTCATTATAAAACAATGCTTTTTATCCCTATCCCTGCTGGCAGTAACAGCATTTCTCAACTGTAGAATCTCACACATTTCAAAATTTTAGATTTTTTGCACATTTTTTGAAGATGATAATTTGTTAACAGATTACCATTTTTTTTTTTATTTCGGGTATTTCAGGTTGGACTGTAAATTTATGATTTAAGTAAAGTTTCACGTCATTCTTCAACTCAGAAAACTACTTCTACCACCAATCCTATTCATTTATTCTAAACAGATGCCAGGTTTTAAAAATTGAAGTATCTGAAGAAAACCTTGATCTGACATTTATAGGTGGAGCTACCTTTTCCAATGGAGGCTGAATTCTTTAGGTGTCTCTTAAGACGGATGAGGCTGCAGGCAGGAAATCTATACAAAATTCATGGTTCCTGTTTAATACTGCCTCTGTTTTCAGAATATTCAGGTTTGACTGTAGATCTATAACCTGACAAGGAAGCTCTCTAGGTGAGGTGGGAGATAAACTCTATGGGGCTCCCTGACATTAAGTGTTGCCCTGAACATTTATTTTAATGCTAATTCATAGAATTTTTTGTGATAATTTTTTTTGCATCTGCAACAGGAAACAATTATGGAGTAGATGTGCTAGTTTATTTTAAAATTCAAGTCTTATCCCTTCTGTAGTCATTGTATACTCTTATTGATACAAGTTAAATGAATGCTGTTGTCTATACCCTGTCAATAAGTTTGCAGTTGTTCTTGCAATCTCTTTTTTTTTTTTAGAGAAAGAAATTGATGTGTATAAATATTATTTGATACATGTTTCTATTTTGAGGACCAAATACTTTCCTCAGAACTTTTGTCAAGTTTTGAGAATCAAACTTTTCAACTACTTTGATAAAATATGCACTAACTATATAAGTAAAATCAAACAGGTGAAAAGAAATTGGCAATTGTTTGGCATTGAATAGATTGCCTTCCTGTAGCAGTCCTGCTGATTTGCATTAAAATTTGCCAAAAATATTCAACATCAGGTAAAACTTCTTGAAAGAGGAAAGCAGTTTTTACTTTTTATCACCAAAAATGTTTATTCTATCAGATTGTGTTTCTCACTGCTAAATAGATGGAAAGAGAAGAAGGAAAATAAATCTTATTTCAACAGCATTGTATATACCGATAAATCTCTCATTTGCCTTCTCGTCGTGGTTTTGCACGGAAACATGACAACTATTATCAAAAATAGCTTTAATATGACAAAAGTACAACATCTTGGTTTGGCACATATATAAAATAAATACAGTAAAATAAAGATATCACAGACTTTACATTGTCTGAGAGAAGATAAAAATGAACTAGTATAAAATATTAAAAGAAAAATCTCAAAATAAGCTGTACCAAAACAATGACTAAATATCACAGTCAAAACTAAATACATTCAAAAATGCACCTATCAATTTATAAGATCCAAATAAAGAGAGCACATAGCTATTCTCTTGGACAATTATACAATACATATAGCTAACACATAGCTCTGAATACAAATATGACCACATCAAAATCTTCTATGTATAATTTCAAATTGTCTCCTCTACCTTAACCTCCTCTTTACTTTAATCCTATACACAAATAGTGAAAAAGAGTCAAATACTATATATAGACTAAATCCCCCCCCCCCCCCCTTCATTTTCACTCCAATGCTAAATGACCGATTTGAAAACTGAACAAATATTAATTCAAAGTAGCAAGATACAACATTGGATGAATTTAAACCTGGATAAAATCATTTTTCCATTGTGTATTTATAAATAAAAATAACATGGGCCTAAAATTTCTCTACAAACAGAATACAAAATCAATTCAGATCCCTGTATTCAAAATTGAAAAAAGAATAAGATGCACATGTAAAAATCGAAGACTGACTTGGATCCTCAAATATTCATTAAAACCTTGGATTATTCTTACCACTGGTTCATTTCATTAACATGTATATGAGATGTATACCCTTCTATTACACATAATTCAGGACAGTTTACATGTTTCAAAAAGAAGTGTGAAACAAAAGCTACAAGTATTCATTCCAGTCTTACTGTTTCATAAACATGGTTAGGTCTTCAAAAATTGTTTCAATCACAGGTATTCCTTACGGTGCTCTATCCCATTCACAGTCTTATTAATGCAAAAATTAAATTTTTTTCTGATATTATCAAGAAAATGGCAAATCCACCCACATCAACATTGAAGATAGTCATTATCACTTGTATATAAGTGTTATTATTTAAAGAAATATGCAATACACTAGATGTCTTTATCTGGGGGTGGGGTAAGTGTTTATTAATACTTCATGTAAATTTTAAATGATGCAATACCATACTCCTCTATTTTAATCATAAGCAGCTTAAACACACAAAGTTTGAGAAAAAATATTAAAAATACAGAAAATACTAGAGATCATATCAAATATATACATATCTAATGAAATTCAAAGAATTTTATATGTGTATCCAAAATAAATTTCATACTCTGGCTTTCAAGTTAATAGAAATGTGTAGGTCACTGCACTATAATAACTGTCTTATGTGGCACAAGGACAGAACGAAGTCTCATATATGGCCTTTAATGGTCACCCTACCAGAGAAGATGTGCATTTGATGATACAATGAGTGCATCTTTCAATCCCCTTTCCTTTAATTCTTCTGATGTTTTCACTACATTTCAAAATGATGACCTGGGCAAATATCTAACTTACATCATGGTTCAGACATGATTTATTGGTTGTAAGATAATTTGGTGCCAAATAGGAGCTACTAATGTATTTCCATTACTATTAAGTTATAGTTTGCATTAAATACTTCTAAGGTTTTACCAGTGTCATTGATGATCAAATTACCTTAGTTCAAGATCATGGCACATTTTAATACGTTTACAGTTTATGATCCTAATAGTCCCTGAAGTTTATAACAATATTGGTCAAGTCCTCAATGTACCAAGTCTGTTTCATTGATGTTGAGGAGTAAAGAAAAAGATCTTTAAACATTCTTATAATGCGGTGTTTGTGCTATACAATCCATATAACCCTACCATGGCACACTGACCCTCTGACCCAAGGGTCAAGAATTCAAAATTTCAGTACAGGTTTCGAAAGTCAATATAGTTATACACTTCATTACTATATGTTCTGGCATAAGAGTATATTTAGACATTTGATGCATGTTAACCAAGATCCACCGAACCTTACCCTTCAACTTAAAACACCTGACCCTGGGGCCATGGATTACACAAATTTAACTTTGCACCCAGATGCTGAGAAGTAAAGATTTAAAAAGTCTAGCCCAATCCACGAAAAGGAGAGAGACCACAAATTTTACAAGATTTTCCCTGGATGGCCTACCCCAAAAGATGTTGCACGGCAAATATTGGAGAATATTGGTCATGCAGTTTCTGAGAAAAACAACAAATGATAGATAGCAATGGAAGGACACAGATAGCAAGTGACTAAGGTTACCTATTAAAGTTGAAAAGAGTTTAATTTCTGTCCAACTGCTATGACAATAACAATGGCAGATCATCACATATTTACTCTCTTAATTAATTGCTTGATTACCTAATTAAAATCTTTCAGTAACTTAATGACTAGAAATCTACACAAAAAATCAGAGAAGTGTGTGTATTAGACGAGACACTAACGTCATGTTCGGCTCAGTATTTACGTAGCAGCTGAGGCTGTTGAATTTACCACCCACTGATTATGTAAACAGTGATTGTCTGATCATTTCAAAAATGTGAAACAAAGTCAAGGTTTTCACCCTATGCTTACCATTGCAACCTGCATACAGTGATTTCAACAGGTGGAAATTTCTAAAAAGAATGCACATGCAAGCTCAGCAAGGGCTAATGAAGTGAATGGTTTTTGCAATTCTGTTCAAGTTTTCAAGAAAAAAGTATTAATTAAGAAATTTCTTGCATTTTAAAACCCCTGTTCTGCAGCATGTAATAAAACAGATATATCCATGTTCTTTAAATTTCTCATAAAATTTTTTTAGGAAAAATCTAGTTTTGAAGCTAATTATGCTGTATATCACCCAATACTCTGTAATAACCTGCTATCTGTTAGACATGGTGTTTTCGCTCCAAAACAAAGTGTGCAATATGTTAAGGATTGCACTTAATGTACAAAAAGATCACAGATGTCAGATAAATGCTGACTGATAATAAACGGATTGTAAGGGGAGGTAAATCTATCTGGACTGGGTGGATCACCAACCGATATTAAAAGGTCATAAATTGCTGTGAGCAGTTTTACTCTCTGGTGGTAAGAAGACATCCAGCCAGTCTTGGAAATTCGTCAATAAAAAATTACACTGCTCTGCCCTAGTTGGCAGATAAACAAAAAATTGTACAAATAGTAGAGAGGGAAAAAATTCTCTAAGATTTTCTGAAGGAAAAAAAACCCAACTTAAATCTATGATGAAGTAGGTCACAAAGAACATAATCAAGGGCAATAGATTACACTCTTAATTCTGACAGGCTGTAATTGTTAATATTGCTCCAATCTGAAGTCCTTCAAATGCTGTTTATTACTGTTTCAGATCACAGGGAGGCTGCTCAATTCCTGATTAAAGTTTGTGCGTCACTTTCCTCATCATATTTGTGACTCTTTGCATCACGCACAACAATTTAATTAATGCTGCCCCATAAACTCAGTTTACGCATTTCTAGACCATTTGTTTTGCTTATGGTGTGAGGAATTCAGACAATTTTTGGAGTAAATAAATTACCAAGTAATATGCACTTGAAATGTCTAAACATATTTACAGGGTCTATCAAGAAAACAGAAAGAGATTTCACAAAAGATTTCTCAACAGTCAAACTTATGCGATACATGGCAATAGAAAAAAAAATTATAAATTGCATAAAATGAGGTAGAAATTTGATCAATAAATATATGACATGAAAACATAAAATCTACTGGTAAAGGAATACACAAAATTTTAATCTTAATGGTCAGGTTCACTGCGGAAGCTTGCATGCAAAAGTTTACACATTTGTGAAAAGCTGCATATACAGACTGTACACAGCCTTATTTTCAAGCAGGTTTATTTTCACTAATGGCAAAAAACATTCAATTAAAACTGCAGTGAACTCAGTCTATGATAGTTTTCACTAACAATTATATAACATGGACAAAAAAGTTGTAAATTTAAATCGGCAAGAAAAGACATTTCTCGACCAGAAAACAGTGGAAAATAATCAGGTGGAAATCTGATGCACGCAGTAAAACAGGTAACAGATTTAAATGTTCTTTGGAATATTTTTTCAAGACATTCAGTTGAACTTCGGTATCTAGGACACTGATATCTCAAATACCATGAATATATCAACATGATTCGGAAGTCCCAACCACTTATTCTTTAAGTATTTTACCTTCGATACCTTGAATACTTGAATATCTCAGAGTTTTTTTTCTCAGTCCCATTGAGTTCAAGATAACGAGGTTTGACTGTACATAATATTTTCTGTCTTTCATTGAGTATACTTATACTCAAATAAAATCTGCCCACTAAGGTTTTTGTTTTTCTTACAAAATTTCCAAAGAGTATACTCAATGGGAGTAATAATAAATCTAACTGTGCATAATAGATCAAATTCATTCTACAGCATCTCCTATCTTGACTTAGCACCATAAAAGTCAAACTCCATTATCTCAAAGTTTAAAGGGCAAGTCTGCACTGATGTAAAAAGACTGATTATATCAGAAGAGAGATGAAAATTTACATAGGAAATTAATTCTATGCTTAAAAAAAAATACTTATGGCTGGTTTATAAATCTGAGATAATGAAGTTTAACAACATGTAACATAAAGGTTACTCTCCTCAAACAGTACAAGAGAACCTGTAATATACAAAAAATAACCAATACAAGTGTTACAGTAATTATTACACCATTAGTATCGTCTTCTCTGTCGATATCTATCTGGCCAATTTTTCCTTCTGCGATGACTCTGTTGGTTACGCCTTCGCATTTGGTTACGAATACGTTCTCTATACTGTCTATCACGTAACATTTTATAATATCTCTCATACCACCTATTGCGTCTTACCGATTGCCACGGGTTCACCTTCCAGCGTCGTTTTGTTTGACATGGACCATTGTTGCATGCTTGTCGGACGGCTGGACGCTGAGTGTTGTTGCATATAGAGTCCTGCACAATGCGAGTGTTGCCCATTTCACAGGTGACTCTTCGACTCTGTACTCCATCTCCACCACAGGTAACAGAACACTGCAAAACACAATATAAATACTCTAAGAAATCATAACTCGTGTATGTACCACAATAAGATATGTGAATGTTGTGTGAAAATTTTACACCAATCTCAATTATTGAAAGTGATTTTGCATCTAAAGTTTTAAATTTGCCAATAGCCATATTTTGTTGCTTTAACGTAATGAATGACTTCATATTCACTCGGATTAAAATCTGCCAATTAAGGTGAAGGGTGAAATATACAGTAATTCCTTCAGTAAATTGATAGTGTTTGAAAATTATTCACTGTGGTAACTTGTCACATTAAACAAAGCATACCTGAGACCAAAGCCCAGTTTTCCAGGATGGACATTGAGGCATATTACAGATCCGTGTCTCCTCAGGTTTGCGGTTGACATCACATCGTTCGCTGTGTTCATTGTTAGACAGACACATTACCAGTCTTCTTTGCCAGCCAGCATCACAGGTTACAGAACACTGAATAAAAGTGGTTTTCCTTTTATTTCATGCAAGAAATGTTAACAACTTCAAAGATTTAATCTTTAATCTGACATTCTGATATTCTAACTCGGAATGGTATATTTTCTCTGTGAAATCAAGATTTCCTTTCTGTCTTTAATATGTTGTTGCTCTAGACATGGATCAGGTCTTAACATTACCAATTAATCAACCAACAAATTATTATCTCTGTACACAAGTCCAAGGATCAGGTCTTAATAATCAACCAATCATTATCATTTTACCTTAGTCCAAGGACCAGTCCTCCAATCACCAGGTGGAGAGATATTGCTTTTGTTCAATGTTTTTGACACAGTTTCTCCTGGACAGTCTGTAATTTGACATTTCCGTGAGGTTTCTGGTCTGATGGCCGCATTACACTGGTGAACTGCGGTACGTTGGTGGTTATAATTGAAACATATGACTTGCCTCACCCTCTCTCCTTCCCCACAAGTTACACTACACTGTAAGCACAAATAGTTTTGGAATTTAGATTCTTTTTCATTATCAAATAATTGATACTGTACAAGTACAAATTTTCAGTACTATATATTTTAGTTTCAGTTTAAGAACTTTAATTTTAGAGTACATAAATATTTTTGAAAAATTTTGATTTCATCTTTCATACCATTTCATTGCAAAAGAATTTTGGAAGGTAAACAACATCTAGACAACAAAAATTACATGTACTCTGTTCACAAAATAAATTAACAGTCAAGAAACCAGAAGGTGAGTATAATTTATTGTATGTTTGCAGTGCAAATTATCATGTTTGTTGTACACAACATGAGAAGTTTTATCTTTAACATTCTGAAACCATTTTTCTATTTAATTTAAAGTGCATGTCAACATTTTGAATGACAACAATTATCTGATTTTACAAAGTTTGTGTTCTCATCTATGGTTCCCAGAGGAAAAAATAACACATCACAAACTGAAGAGCTACCCCAATTCATAAATCACTATTGGATTACCTCCCCTATAACTGATGGCCCATGCTCAGAATGGAGAATTTGACAGCATATACTGTCACATTAAGCAAGTTAATATCTCTGTTAACAGGCTCTTCAGCATTAAAATCAGCTTTGCTGTCAAACTTTGAGCCGTATTTTTTGCGGCAGTTGCGATCAAGAATACAGATAGTTGTGTTTGCTGCTGTGGGGCTGTCAATTCTTATTGAATACACTGTCACGTCATATTTTTGAAAAATTCTTCAACCCTTCACTTAAACAGAGGAATATATAAAGTACAACTCTTCTTTTTGTAATCATATCTAGTTGCAAGAAGATTTCAAAGAACATGTTTCTTCTTTGTTTGTGCATACATTTACTTCTGTATATAATAAAAGAAAGATGTTTGTTTTTAGAATCTAATTCTGGAGGGAAAAAAACCAAAAAACTTGGAAACATAACGTACATACAGTATATACCCTCTTTACTGAACCAAAGTTACATATGTTGATGCCCCAATATAACCATGTGAATTTTGAGGAGCTGTTTACATTGCTACTTGCAAAATAAACAATATTTCATAAGCAAAATCTTACTTTTTAACTTGATATTGTGTGGCAGGATACACAATTTGTATGCTATAATTATGTATTAATTACCAGACTTTCTGCCACTGTGTATCATGATAATCTGACAATTTGTATGCTATAATTATGTATTAATTACCAGACTTTCTGCCACTGTGTATCATGATAATCTGACAATTTGTATGCTATAATTATGTATTAATTACCAGACTTTCTGCCACTGTGTGTCATGATAATCTGACAATTTGCAAATAAAGCTCTTTTGAATCCAATACAATATATCTAAATGAACATACATAAATATCATTCATGAAAATAAATAGAAATAGCACAAACTTAAAACTTCAGTGAACTTTCTGCAAACAATACAATGTTAATTTGGACCAAACATTAACTACTTTCAAGGCAGTTGTGCAGAAAATGTCTTATGCCTGGTGCAGACATTTCATTACCATCATATGGAGATTCTGCTTTTTCTCCACTTAGCTAGGCAAAGCACATTGCCAAATTGTTAGAGAACCTTGTCCATGTAGTTACAAACAACAAGATTTTGTACAAGCTTACAGAATTCATTGTTAGCAGGAATTCATGGGATGTGAGAGGCTATTCATTTACCTGTCCCCAGGGGCCAGACCTCCAGTACCCACAGGGGCGTTCAGTGCAGGCCTCTGAACTGACTGGTCGGTCTAGATGACCACAGAGGGTAGGACTTCTCACATATCCCTGGGAATCCTCACACCTTACAAAGCGGTTCCTTCTGCCCTCTCCACATGTCACAGAACACTGTAAACAATAAATCATATATAAGGGTAGATTTACGTACCCTGGTAAAAGAAAGCAAAACATTTTTTTTTTGCATAAACCTCTCTCTCATTTAATTTACTCAACTGGACTTTTAAAATAAAATTTATCTGCACTGATAGTGCAATGCACAAGGAGATAATTGTAAAGATGTGATATTACAGGGGTTGATTTGCTCCTTGACCTCAGCTGACCCTGGCCAGCTTCAGTCATTCAGACCACACAGATGCCCTCTGCTGTTAAACATGTGGACTTTGGGTAATTAATATCTCTTCTCATGTTATCTTGATACCATCTTTACAAGCTGGCAAGATTTCTCCCATGGATAAGCTTGTCTGAGGCAGTAGATCACTTTTCTCTTTAACTTGTTAAATTCCAATTAACAAAATGCATGTGAGATGCAGACTTTTAATGAGAATCTTGTCTGATTTCTCATACGATTTTGGAAATATAACAACTCTGTTTGCAGTCTGCAGTGCTTCCTTTTCTGACCTGACTCAACCACTTACATGAGCACATCAAATGTTCTATTTTAATCTTATATGATAGAAGTCCTTGAGTTTAAAAATAAAACTCATTAACAATTTAAGATCTGATCACATCTGGGATATGCAGTTTTGAATTAGTCAAACTGTGAGCTCCTATATAAAAGGTTTCCCCATATATACAATCAAAATCATTATCACCCTACTTCTCATCAATGTTCCAAGTATGACCGGAATATCCTGCATATATTAGATTTTATAATGTAACCTGTTTAGTGTCATTATTGGCTGTTAGAAGATCATTGTGAACTGAAATCTTGGCAAGATTAAAAAAAAAAAAGGAGGCGGGGAAAAGTGAACGCAAAAAACCTCTCCGATAGAAAACAGATAATCCTCCTTGGATTAGTGTAATGAACTGACACTTTCTGAATAACAGCAGACACTCAATATTGACTATTAGCCCAACTCCCTTAACAAAATCCATCTTCATCAAGGAAAAAGTGCTGCTTTGTTGAACTGCCAACTTAATTTGATAAAATGAAATCAGCAGACAGTTTTAAGATTTAAAATGTGTTAAAAAAAACGTTTTAAGTTCCTTTGAACCTTTGGAAAACTGATGCCAATTTACAAGTTTGATAATTGTTCGATTTATCAGACAAAATCTATTTTCATGCATTAGGCAGATCTCTAGCACTCAGACATGTGCAAAACTAATGCTAGAGACTCAAGAACACACAAAAGTTTACTCAAGTACAAACAGTTCAACCTTTCTTAAGCCTACCTGAGACCAATCACTTGCTCTCCATTTGACTGGTTGTCGTGTTGTGGTGGTGGTTGCCCTCTCAGTAGTGGTGGTGGTAGTGGTGGTAGGTGCAGTAGTAGTGGTGGTGGTGGTCATTTTAGGGACAAACGACCTCTGTGGTGGTCTTAGAGGGCATGGTCCCATGTAACACTTCCTGGTGTCATAAGGTCGACTAGAAGGGTCACAAATTCCTCCCCTCAAAATCTGGCCATCAATGCTGCGACACTGAACATTTCTGACAGACACCCCATGTCCACAGCTCACAGAACACTGACAGATGGGGAAAAAAAATTGCGATAATAAAGAACACGATTCTAAAGAGAGGTGAAAGTCACAATATCAGAAATATTTTCAAGTGTGTCAGACTGTTTTGTTTTATGACAAAGAACTTTTTCTACCCCAATTGGATAAAACAGCACACTACTTCCTACAAGATGTTCACTGCATAATTTTGCTTGATAGGTAAACATTCCATTAAAATATAATGAGAAAAAACGAACTTTGAGATGGTTTCAAGTCATCTGCTTGCACCGTTGTGATGTCTTCCAAATACTTATCATCAGACATCACAAGTTTGAGATGACTGGTGTATTATAAAAGTGGTGACATTGACAAGACCAAAAGTTTGATGAATATCTGATCTAAAAAATCTGGTGAGTCTCCTTTGACAACTTTTTTTTCTCAAGCGAGAGAGAGAGAGAGAGAGAGAGACAGAGAGAGACAGAGACAGAGAGAGAGAACTATCTTTATTTTCTTGATCTCTATGCCAGTAAGTATGCAATTATAACATTTATTGTTTTGTTGTGCTTTTAAAATTTTGTTTTCTGTTTAGGAACCCAATGTGAAATACACCTTTGAATGTGTAATGGGCATACTGCTTGTGGCTATTGATGAACTAATGTCAAATAATTATTACACAACAACACTTAGGTTATTCAAATTTACTTTAGTTATTAGTCATGTTTACTTTATTTGGAAGTCATGTTGTGTTGGTTGCAATCCACCGGGCACAAACCTGGATTACCAGACCCATCGGCCTCAAATACATCAGAAAAGATTTCAAAGAAAAAATGAACAAGCTAGCTGACAAGGACAGTTTGATTTATAACGCTTAAAGTGTTAAATAATTTAAAGGTGTTGTTTGTTTGTGTGTGTGTGTATATATATATATATTACTACATGGACATTAATATGATTAAGATTAAATTGGCTTGGTAAGTAATTACATCTAAAAGGATGACCAAAAGTAACTGGTAGTATCAATTAAGCCTATGTATTCACAAAGGAATATATGTTTTAAAGAACCAATATCCAATGATCCACATTACATTTGAAGAGGATTGAAATGCAGAATTGCATTATGAATCTTCAGTTTCAATGAACACAAGTCATTTTAATGGGTATACAATCTATGAAAAAATGGGCAAGATGAAGCTTTGATGGAATGAATCTATTCATCGGTTTTGTTATGGTTTCCTCCTCATCAAACTTTCCACTTTCACTTTCACAGTATATCTTTCTGCTGATGTAATTTCATAAGGAAATCGAAAGTCATTTCATAAAACAATAGCTGACGTTCACTATCAATTGCTGACCTTTGCTATCAGTCTACACCCCAATTTATCAACTGGTTTATAAACAAATGTGTAAACCGCATAAAAAGTTAATAAATGTAAACAATTTCCCACAAAGGAACCTTTTCTTGTGGTTAAAAATACACACTGCAATAACAATTTAGCAGCTTTAACTCTATCACTGAATTAAATTCATCATTCATTTTCTTTAACACAATTGAAAAAAAAAAAAAAAATTACCAAGTAGTTTCCATTATTAACATAAAACATTTCCTTGTTTTCTTAACTGCCTTTTATCATGATGAAGGTATCATCTGATACACTATAATAAGAGATTTAGAACAATTTATGACAGTTAGGAGATAATCCTGTAACCTGCCCTCTTGACATAAAGGTGACAGAAAGATTACAAAGGTCACCCATAAAACATCAAGACTTTGGGAACCCTGGTTGTTACCCTGATGATGTAGAACCATTTCGTGAATGGAGGGAGGGCCTATCATCTACCCATGAATCTCAATGAAGCTTAGGTAGATAAAAACATCAAGGTTATTAAATTCCGTACAGGATCTCCTCCACAACCCTCCCTGACCTCCTATGTCTATAAAAGCCCTATAACTGTGTCTTCCTACCCTTATCACGTCACATCAATTCTCACTCAGCAATATCCCAGCACCTTCCTCTCCTTATCTAAATATGTATAAAAATCATTGCAACTTACACTGAACTGATTAAAAATATGTCCAGATGACTTTTTTGACCTACCCTGGCCTTTTCACCCATATACACATGTAGCAACCTGACACCCAAAATAATGGCCTGGGCTTGACAGTGAGATTAACTTTAATCAAGATTCCAGTCTCTAGTGTTTACCAGAGGATAAAAATAAAAGTACTCTTGTCATGTTGAATGTATTTTGATTACGAGTTACTCACCCACTTACCACTTTTCTAATTAAACAAAAGTATAGCCAAAGTTTTCATTAAAGTCTTCAAATTTTCAATAGTTCTAACCGTTTTCAAATATAGGAGATCTTGAACTTCTGAAGTATTGTTTTCATTGAAAATTTAAATGTCTATATTTAATTAAACTCCCTTTCATCTCTCCTATAGCCACAATAAACATTCTTAATGAAATTTTTAATGAGTTGGTAAAAGAACTATAAAATGTACTACTCATAAATTTTAACATTTTGAAAATTCAACTGAAGTAAGAATTTCCACAGGACTATGTGCAAAGTATACACACTGCACGTCCCTCCATCATTCAGCACAGAAAAAGCCAGCTTTAAAATGGGAGAATATTTTATTGGGTGTCCCTTCTATCATCTCTCCTCATCAATAACATCTCAGTGATTGAACCATGGGGTTAAATCCAGGCCCATCACTGACCTCAATCCTAATTAGGAGCAACACTCAAAACATCTTTACCTCAGTTGCAGATCATCAGACAGTACAGAGAACAGCAACTTATGGATTATCTGGAGCCAGCACCGAGAATTTATCTGTCTAATCTAATACATGACAGATTATCTGAAAGATCAGGGGTAGATAATCCATCACACCACAGTCTCTCAAGGACAGATAACCAAGATGAACTTAATCAGCTACCATCAGAAGTGGTACTTGACAATAATCTAAGTATTTCATCAATCAATTTACAAGTAGTGCTCAAAGAGAATGGTCAGTTACATGACCGACTGGATCAAAGGGCAACCATTTTCCCTTACTGCACACAGTGAAGGCTGCACAGCTATGAAGCAAACCATCTCCTGAGACTTACATACCTGTATCTCATTAAAACTTTGATTTATTAATATCAAAAAGATTAATTTGCATATTAACTTCATTCCATATCTGCAGAATTTATCTGGGAAAGTCAATAAATGTAAAATAGGAAATCTGGTCTGGATTTCTGTGCCCATTCCTGATATCACTTCCAATAAATTTACACTATCTGAACGAGAAAAAAAAATCACCTTTCATTAAAGAGGAGAGCTTTAGAAGATGTGACTGGAGGTAATATTTTGTGTTCATAAAAGTGTCATTTTCATTTGAAGAGATTGATAGTAAAATTATCTTTCCCCAAAACTTTATACAAGTAATTTTTTTCCCAGTTGATATATTGGCAGATTAAATATACTCTATGCATCTTCTACATATAAATTTTCTCTTTATGAAGAAATACATTTGGTAATTCTTTCATTAACACAATATCAATTTCAATGTTTCCAAAATGTGAAAACAAATTTGATATTATGATTTCCTCCACATACAAGCTAAAGAAAAACCCTGATCTAAAGTCCCATCTTAATACTTTCCCAAATCACCCTACATTGCATCTCATTAGGAATACCTGTGCAGTTTGCACTAGGAATCATTCTGTAATATGTTGCTGGTACCTACCCTTTCCCAGCCAGAGGTGTGCCAGATAGGACAGGGCCCCTTGTTGCAGACCTCCATGTTGGAGGGCCGACTGTCTCGGTCACATTCCTTCTCTGGGACTTTGGTTTTTCCTTGGTAACAGAAAATCTTTCTGTGTCGGATTCCTGCTCCACAAGTGTGTGAACACTGGAATGCAATTTTACATTCACAATATCATATTCTGTAAGTGTTTTAAGGCTAGGCATGTTTAATTCTTATCATATGGGGGTGGGTTATTAGTTAAATTATATATATTTAAACACAGCTCTGTGTCATGCATGATGTTCTACCACATGTATTTAAAGATTCCAGTTTGAATACAATAGAAATGGATTTCTAATTACCTCAACAGTTGTTTATGCAAATTACATTTAACACACAGATCACACCAAAATTTGTCACAGAACCTTCTCCAAGTCTTTGGGGTTTTTTTTATAACTTTAAACTGCTGACAAGCTGTGATTAACATTTTACAGGGGTCATTAGGTGACTGCCTTACCCCATTCCATACACTTGCATGCCACTCTGGACAAGGCTGTTCATTGCATTTCTGGATCATCACCTTGCCAGTGTCTTCACATTCAGAATCTGGAAGCTCATTCTGTCGGTAATCCATACATCTCCCTACTCTCTCCTGGAAACCTCCATCACAAGTCTTAGTGCACTGCAAAAAGTCAAACAATTATGAGAAACCTTCATTCTATAGTAAATTTCTGTTTCCATAACTAGCATGTATCGAATATAAATCAATGGCCAACAAAGAAATGCATTAACTTTGATAAAGAACTGAGGAAGTGTTTATAAACGATATCAGTAATTGTAAATAGATATTTCCAAGGAAGATAATGTTTATTGAAAAGTAATAACGTTTCTTATAACTCCTAATTCCTGCTGAAAGTGCTTACCCTGGACCATTCTGTGTACTGCCACTGAGCGGGGTTACATTCCCCTGAACACATGACCAGATCCCCTGGGCGGTGCCCCACCCCCTTGCACTGATCCTCAGATACTGCTTCCTCTCTCCAGCCAGTCTTCTTCACACACCTCACAGTTTGTTTGGCCACACCTTCTCCACATCTGGCTGAACATTCATGTCTTTCAGCCTCCCACCTTAGAAGTGGTGTAAATTGCCAAGAATTATTATGTAATCCTTCTTAGATTTCATCACACTTTTGTACATAATTTTCATATACTGTGCCTATTCTTTTAAAATAATAATTTGTGAAAAAATTTTCTGTGTAAGCACTCAAGCAAAATATAGATGAATTTTTCAGTATCATCATTTATTTTACAACTAAGTTTCTTTTCATTACAATATCAGATAGTCATCAACTGTCAACAAATATCACTCCTACCTAAGTGTACATTCCATGTTGCAGCGTTCTGTCCTTGCAACTGGTTTGGGAATCTGATGACGTTCACACTTTTTGTCTGATACTACGGTTCTTTCTGCATCATCACTGATACACACCACAGACTTTTTTCTGTAGCCTACAAATATACCACAATTTCTACAAAAAAGGAAATGCAATATATTCCTAAACCTTAATCCTGGAGTCCTGTTCACATTAACACTTGGAGAAAACATTAACAAGACTTTAGGGAGCCATACTTTAAATTCAAATTTAAAGCTTTTTTTTTAATGGTTTCTAGAACATTTCCACCATAAAAATATGCATAAAAAATTTACTAAGCAATTTTTTTTTCAAACTCCATTCCGTTTATATGTCTTCTACTTTTAGAAATCAGATGTTCAGAAAACTAGACATATTTTACTGTATATCTATTAGTGACTAAATGAAAAGATTGCCTACCTTGACACGTAATGTTACAAGACTCCCAAGGTCCATTCCAACTCCAAACGAAACGAGACTCCACATTCAAGACGTATGTGTACTCTATATTTGGGGGAAACAACTCTCCAACTGACAAGACCTAAAACATTAACACAATTGAACACTTAGTTATCACTCTATATGGCAAAAATGTATCATTAAAAAGTCTAATTATTCAGTCTAAATGTAAGACTTTTCAAATAAGATTACCAAAATAAATGATTATGTTCATGTTACATCTCCAAAACTAAGTTTTTTGATAATAATTTTCTGTTTCTTAACAGCTGCTTTATACAAATTTAACAAAATGTTTGTCATATTGCTAAACAACTCCCCCCTCCCCATGCAAGAAATATATGCCCCCATGCAAGAAATATATGCATTGATTCAGTACTATTTCAGAAAATCTGAAATCTGATAACAGCTGCAATATATACAGATGCAATTCCCCTCTTTTTAAAACATTCAAAAATACATCATAACAAGAGCTGCAAGAATTAAGAGAGCATGAAAAATCGAAAGCATGGAAAGTCTGACAGCAAAGCAAGAGAAAACACCCTGAAACAATTGTTATTTCTGACAGAAAACAATACTTTACAATGACAGAGAAGGATTCATTTGTTTAAGTTTTGAATGCAGGGGAGGCCTCCTGACCCAGACTTCATGATAGAAAGCAGGGGGGTGATTGATGTAAACAAAAGGCGATACATGATCAAATGTGTGTTTACTGGAATAGAGGGCTCCTTGGCAATCTTATAATGGGTCAGCATGTTGAAGGCTCAACAAGAATGCTGCTGAAACTGGGTTACGAAATCAAGACAGATTATCAGAAAAAAAAAAAAAATCCTGTATCCCTGGATCTCATAATCCAATTTTATCTTTCAAATTAAATTATAAAACAGACATAACTGTAATCAAATCAAAGAGATCCTGGGTGATCCAAATCACAGGAAAAAAACCAAAAACAAACGCTCCAAATTGCAAGAATTAAACATACCCAGAGTGAGATACTTTCTTGGATTGGCCCTGTGGCATTGATTTTCTCTACCACTGCCCCTGAGCCACTGTATTCTATCCATGATCCTGCCACACGAATCCTGGTCTTAGCAACATTAATGGTCTTGTTCCCATTCAAAAGGAAATGTTGACTGCCATTCTTTAAAGCTGAAAAAAATCATGTTATCAATTTTTTACACTGTAATTTCCAACTATTGCAACACATTCAGCACCTGCATTCAGCAGTCAAAAACTTGATTCTGATGACAGACTCCATGTTACCTAAAAAGTTGCCATCTTCATCAAGTCCTGACACAACACCATGCTGTTTCACCACAATTTCTCGTGCTCCGGTTGGAATGGTATGAACATAGTTGTAACCTTTCAAATATCAAAAAGATCACATCAATCAGCTCAATAAAACAAATTTCTCTTTTCCACCATTTCTTCTTATCATACTTTGGAATAGTAATATATTGTTATGACTGATGGTAAAAAAAAAGTGGGGGTAATATTTTTTAAACAACCTTACCATATGTTAAATTGACCAGGTTGAAACGGTTGTAGACTCTCTCCATACGACACGTTGAGTTGTCTCCACCACAAATACCACATCGATCCACCACCATGTTGGAACCCAATTTGTTATCACAGCCAGCTTTCTGTAAAGTATTGCACAATTTCTTGAACATTCTATTACATGATTGTAATACAAATAACTATAAGAGAAAATAGATTGTAGTTTTCTGACTCTTCATATCATACTAAATGTATGCCTTTGCTTAACCTCCCTCCTCTTTAGATTTCATAAACAAGAATGTAACCCTAATATGGTTCAGAATCATCCCAGTGGTATATAATTTAAGCAAATTTGAATCTATACTCTATATAAGGAAGATCACATATAGTTTTTTTATCTTTTATCTCTGGTCATGTAGTCTGTAAGAGATTTTGTAAATGGCCTGATTTCCTTACAGTTGAGCTAAAACTACAGTCAGGTTTACATATCAGAAATAATCAGTGCCAGTCAAGAAATATTACCAAATAAATCACTCAGTAGAGGACTGGGGGGGGGGGGGGGGGGGGGGGAGGGAGATGGAATAGGGGTTTAATATAGTTTTCAGGGTATGAACATTATCTCCCCCCCCCCCCCCTCCCACCACACACAAGAGAATTAGTACCATAAACAATATAAATCTTCCACCATGAATTTAAAATTCTTTCAAACATACATCTTTTTTTTTCTTTTTTCAACCAAGAAAACTTGTAAATATGTGATTTTATAGCTCTCTTGTTTCTGCATTTCAGAACAGTGATGAGTGCTTCAGTGTCCTTTTACCTGGCAGATACCATTCACACACATGTCAAAGGTATCAGGCCCACACTTGGTTCCATCCACAACCTTGTCTTTCAACAGATAGAAAGCGGAACTAGCAGAGGCTCGGCAGTACAGCTTACAAGCATCCTTCATGCGAACTGAAATATACATAAATATATATATATATATATATATATATATATATATATATATATATATATATATACACACACACACATACACACACACACACACACACACACACACACACACACACACACACACACACACACATACATACACACACACACATATATCAAGCCATTATCCAGAGGCATGTCACCAATATGATTATTGTAAATCACTTTTTACATATGAGAAATAAATACACAAAATTGTCTTCACTCAAAAATAAGGCTATGTCTGTAAAATCTAAGTATAATAAATAGTCACATCACAATATTTTAACCAATCAATAGAACTATCTGGCAAGTGTAACTTGAAAAAAAGTACTGAAATGATTTCTTTGATTAATGCATATTTTCAATATCCAAAGAAACTGTTTTATTTTGGTTCATATACATTTTGTTGATATTTTTTCTGTCTACAATAAACTTGACCATAATATTACAATATGACTATCTTTTTTTTAATATATTTGTTGATAACTAACATACTTCCTGCATACTTTGGGACCCATCGGACATTAGATGGCAGGCCCTGCAGCTTCAGGTTATTGTTGAAAGCAGAACATTGGATTTCTCGAAAATCCTTGCTGCCTGGGTCACAGGGCTACAATGTATGATCAGAGCAAATGCATAGAGCAAAAACACAGAGAAAAAACCCCCACAATAATGAAGTTCATAAACAACATTTTGTTATGAAACATTCAAGATTATACACAAAAAAGAATATTACAAAAGATAGATGACCTGACTGCAAGGATATTCAACCCCGTTAAAACAAACCCCCCAATTCCCATAAACACTAAAATACTGCCAATATGGCAGAACTTCCTGGGAACAGGATAATTGATGTTTATTTATGGGTAGAGATGAACGGCTTTGAACCTGTTTACCTCTTGGACTCTGTGGGCAGGTTTCATTATTCACACAGCCTCCTCATTTGCTTCTATCACTCAAAACAGTAGTTTTATTCCTGATATAAACACCTGTTTTGTGTTAATAAAGGTGTTTCGTTCATCTTTATTTTTTTTATCCTTTATGATTAATTAAATAACATTTAAACAAAGGACAGGCCTTCATGCTATACCATCTAGAATTATGCTTACTTGCAGAATTCAGAGAAGCAAAAAAAACCCTCTGCTATCTTAATTCTTTATTTTTTCTTAAGTACATAATTGTCAACTCCACAGAGGAAGCTGCTGGCAAGTTGTAGGTTTTGTTGCAATGCCTCATGGGAGATCATTAACACAAAAGGTATTGTTGTGAGGTCACCGACTCATGTGCACTTGCGTGTCAATAAACAAAGCATAAAGCCTGTATCTTACTTGCACAAGAAATGTGGAAAATCAAATAATTATTGAGAGCTTGAATTCAGTTCAGGGACCAGTCTCATACCTGGTTCAGGAACTAGTCCTTACCTTTGTGTTACAAGATTTGTATCTGGTTCTCCGTCCAGTGCAGTACCGACCTCCATTGGCTGGTCTGCAGAAACAAAAGTTAACGAATGATGCATTCATCAATACAGCATTAATCTCGACTCTCCAAGCCTTCCTCCGTACTAAGAGTTCACAAGAAAGCATATAGCTTATCTATATAATAAACATGATAAATCTTTCTCTACATCCATTTTCTCTTTTCCAGACCATTATTTTCTATGAAAGGAGACATTTTTATCCATAGAGGTCTATTTTCACTAGTTCATTTTCAACATGATCCATATATTATCATCATATCCTTTTTCAAAGTTCTTCATGATGGATAAAACTAGAAATCACAAGTACAATGAACTTACGTAGGGCTGTTACACTTTCGGATGGCCATTCTAACCCCTCCCCCACATGTAGTGGTGCAGTCACCATAGACCTCCCACCCTCCCCAGTTTCCATCGATAGCTTTGTTGATTGACTTCACTACACAAGTTCCATGTTGGCACCACTGCAAAAGTACAACCAAAATCAAACAATAATTGAAATATATCCCCCCAAAAAGAGAGAGAAAAAATTTATGTTTTAATTCTCTTCTTCAAACTAGAAACTAAAGTCTCTGGAATGAATTACTTTAAAACATTCTTTGTCAATATCTGAATTTGCTCATCACATTAAAGAAGAGCTATGAGAACAGAATTATGTGCTCATCATCAAACACCACCATAAAATAAAACAATTAAGCTTATATATTATATCAAGCAGATTATAAGAAAACCATCTGTATCATATACAGGAAACTTTTTCACTGATTTTCATTCCAATCTTTTGGGAGTTATTAACTCTGAACAAGGAACATGTGATAAAATTACTGATATCATATTTTATTTGTCTGTGCCCTTTTGTCTCAGGTTAATCAGATCAAGGTCATTTTCCCCCTACGCCCTCTTTCTGACTTGCGTTTTTCTATTATTGACGTCAGTAATCATTTACCACCTTATGAACAGGTTTTGTTTTTCACCATCTCTGATGTCAAATAAAAAAGAGGTTACAAGAAAAATGTGGGGTACGCAACATAAAAAAATACACCCTGACCTTTCTGACAACTGCTGCCTAACGTAGTTGAACCCATACAGCAATTAAAAGCAGGTTACTCTCACAAGATACAGACCTCTTATCGTTTTGCTCGTAAAAATTTAGTTCTAACACATAACACCAAGTCAGTTTTATGACTGAGTGATGCAGAAGAGTAAAGCCTGATGATTTAAATAATTTACACTGAAGAGTTTCTACACCGAAACACCTTCAAACATCTGTTCCTCTTGTGTAAACTACATCTAGAAATAAGATTATTTATTGAATAAAATTTTCAAAAGATTATCTAAATTATATCCCCTGTTGACAAATTTGTCTCCCTTTACAGAGCTCCCCAGGATATAAAACATGATGATGAGGCAATAACTATAAAAAAAAAAAAGTCCTCTACTTTCTGGTGTAGATCTTAGGTGATGCTGTGTGGGGCATTCCGAATATGTTACTGAATAATCAAGGGGGATAAGTTTTGAGAGCAGGGCACAGTTAAACTCTTTAAGATTGCAATCTACCTCCCAGTTTTTAGAAGTCATAAGAATGTAGGAAGCTGTTGAACATTAAATCGGGCACTTAATATAAGTTATATTTGTGCAATGATGACGGATTTACAAACCTTCCATCAGAAGTCACGATCCCTCTCTATAAAGTAGGCAATTTTCCTGTCTGCTTCATAAAACTCTAACGATGTACTGGTAAATTTTTGTTGCATTATCAAGTAAATCATTACTAAATAATCTTGTTAAGAAAGATTAAAATACATAAATCTATTTAATCAAATTCTTCATATAATCATGCTAAAATAAATATTTTCAGAGTTAAGCCACTGCACACTATGGTTACAGACAGCTTGCATGATGAGGAAGCCTACATGAGACATGATTGATAAATATTTTTATACTTTACTGATATCTGGAAATTTTACAAGAGTTTGTTTTATCATTTGTTCTAGATATTGGGTGCAAATTTTGCACTTGCACAGCTAATTCAGCAATACCATATACAAGCTTTGAGATTCCTTTGAACACAGAATCACAGTTCAATATTTCTGATTCAGCAAAATTTTCAATTTGCACAATATTAACAGACCAACATGCCTATTTTCCTTCACACTGACGCTGTTTCTTTCCCAAGATTATCTTTCCTTTACATATGTTAATATTTTTTTACTAACCTCGATAAAACTATAGTCTGGTTTTGCTTTTCACTTTTCGGTATATATCTTTAATGCTTACACTTCAGATAATGTGATTTATATACAATTTAATAAATATCATCGTAACCAGCTGACTTGTACACGCTGCCAAATTTCCAAGTTTTTATACAAAGATTAATTATTGCGTAAAGTGCAGATTTACTACAAAGAATATTACGTATTTCTTGTCAGGAGTTTCTTGCATCAGTGCAATAGAGAATTTTTTGCTCATTACTGTGAGCAACAGTTACAAGTTGTCATAAAAAGACATGATTAAAAGTTCAGGAAGATGATCAAGCCATCCATTCTGCTGGAAATTAAAATCATGATTTCTTCCATGTCAAATGAATATTTTTGTAGCATAAAGCTGCTGAAAATGCCAAATTATTACTTAAAGATGTGTCATAAGATTCGTTTTTTGCAATAAATCTATATACCTCTGAATGTGTGTGGCCTATATAGCCCACGATGAAAAGAATGTACTGACAGGAGGAAAGTATGCACTCTAGAACTGTAACAAAACCAGTAAGTAAAGTCTGTGGATCATATTTATTTAGTATCCATAACTTTTCAGAGGGTAACAATACCATTGAATTCTGGTAACACTGGTGGTGGGGAGAGCACAATTCATAAGAAATTTTAGCAAGACATAATCTTTTAAGAACAACTATCATTATCAAGTATATTTAACTTTTTCTATCAGATATATAAAGTTTATCTTTACTGAAAATAACTTTTTTTTTTCCTTCAAAGTTTTGCAAGTCAATATTCATAGCTACAACAAAATATCAAAATGCACTCAATCCAATGTGGACGTCTGTTGTCAAACTTTTCAAGTGCCTGAAGGCATGGCACAACAGGTCTTAGTCCTTGACCTATGGGAGGCAGAAAAGTGACCTCAAGGTCACTCCCTAGAGTGCTATATTAACATACACATACTACACACTTCATCTCTACCATCCACCACTAGTGGGGCTTTGAAAGGGGAGGCTATCCTACCTTGCCAGCACCACACTTGGTCCCATCTGCCCAGGGCATATGTAGTGTCTTGCAGCCTTTGGATTTTGATTTACTATCCGTGCACCACAGACGTTTACAGTCCAACTGAATAAAAGTTGTATTTGTTTAAAATCAGTTTCCATTAAATAAAATTTTTAGAAATTTTACATCATTTCGCATATGTTTTGAATTTATTACCTTCCACTGAAAGTAAGATTGGCTGAATGCTCTTATGAGATTAATTTGAAATACTTTAAGTGATGTAACAAAAATTACCATATAGGGGCAGATCTTAAAGTCTGGTCCAAACATAAGTTCACACTGTTTGTCTATGCCGTATAGTTCGCCTGGCTCTCCTTTCTCCGATCGCTCTCGTCGTCTGCCTGGGCGATCTAATAAACACTCCGCTGAACCTGCACTGCATCATACAACAAAAGATGTCAAATCATCGGAACATTATCATACAACAAAAGATGTCAAATCATCAGAACATTATCATTAAAAAAATGTTATATCAAATGGAACATGATCATACAACACAAAATGTCAAATCCTCGGAACATGATCATACAACAAAAGATATCAAAATCATACAAAAAAAGATGTTACATCAATGGAACATTATTATATAATAAAAGACATTAAAACATTGGAATATCATATAACAAAAGATGTTAAAGCATTGGAACATCATACAACAAAATATGTTAAAACATTGGAACATCATTCAACTAAAGATGTTAAAACATTGGAACATCATACAACAAAATATGTTAAAACATTGGAACATCATACAACAAACTATGTTTAAACATCAAAACATTACCACACAAGAAGTCAAACCATTGGAACATCAGATAACAAGAGATGTTAAACAAATGCCATTATACAACAAAGATTTCATATCAATGGAACAGCATCTGAATTGATGTCATACAACACAACAGGTAATAAATAGCATCTAGGCTGTTGTCATCCAACAAAACTATGTTACATCACTGAAACTACCTAATACAACAAAGCACATCATAATACAACAGAACAAGTCAGATCATCAATACACGACACATATCATATGATCTGAATCATGGTCAGAAAATGAAACATGTAAGATAACACACAACATGCAACATACTTAGTGAACCCAGAGATGAACTCGGAGCTGCAGTAATCTTTGACAATACTTACTCAATGAACCTGGTGATAAGCTCTGAGCTGCAGTAGGACCAGGTCCATGGACTGGTATTGTGGTCCAGTGTGGGAGACATAATATGGTCTGTATAGGGTCCCATCAAGAACTTCTTGCATCTCTTATTATCATCATGGGGCAGGCTGAATCTGTAAGGTTCAATGTCATTTATTTCAATATCTAAACAACTTCATCAATACTGGCATTCAATATTATTATGCTACCAAAAATATCTGATTAATTCTATTATAAGAAATTGCTTTGAATACAGACAGTGTTACATACACATGACATTTATAACAAAAAACAAATGTATGAAACCTTGTCCTCCAACACTGATATACATAATATATTAAAGAGTTTTTGTGACCCTACTGCTGTCCCAAGGCCTCAGCGTCATGCTACAGCATGCTTTCATTTATCATCAGCCGATTAATAAAAGTAGAGCTCTAATTCTGTCTAAAAAGTCATAATGTGAGACATTTATAAGAAATTGGCAAAGAATTTTACACAAACTAAATTACCAAGCATTGTTTGCAAACCGAATGACATCATAAGTCATTAACTTCTTGCACTTTTATGTAGGTGAGGTGTACTAATATTATTCCATTAATGCATTTCAACCCAAACAATAGAGGTAGTTGATACCACATGGGTACACCTGCTGTTTTGCTTTGAAGTGCACACTGTTGATACATCAGTGGGCAACCTTATGTCAACTTTTTTCAAACAATAAATTCAAATTTTTTTTTAATGTCAGGGTCCCCCTGGCTTCTTACAATATGACATCAAACAATTGCTTGATGTGGATTTGGCAATAATAATTCAAAAATCCTGATAGAATCTGATCTTAGATCTGATTAAAAAAGTGGCTTCACAACTTGATGGGTTATAAAAACATTACATTCATAACAATCTGTCAACCACCTCCTATACTTCATTCAAAGAGGCACCCTGTAACCTCTAAGGTTTTGATTACCACTGAAAATTTTAATTGAAATTCTGGTCATTTAATTATGGAGCAATACTACAATTCATGACTGAGCAGTTTGTCTATCTTTCCTTCACATGCAAATGTTCAATGGACAGTCAAAAGATGCAGGGGGTTAATGTATGAAAAGGCACGATTTAACCCTTGTTCAAACTTCTCAGTAACCTCTACAATCTGGAGTTTTAAAAGGGACTCGTGCTTAAATAAGATATCCTTTGCACTAATTTTTCTTGGGAACAAAAACTAAAAACAAAAAAAAAAAACCTATTACTTGTATGAGCACGAGACACTATGACCATACAATATCAACTCATGATTAAATATTACAGAAAAGATATCAATTAAATAAAAAAATCAATAGATTCTTATCTTTACAAACACTCACCCACCCTCCCACCCTCATCCTTCTTGAGAACTGGGAAATTCGGCAGAAAAAACTATCACAACCACTCTATTTAAGGCACATAAAAAGTCAGAGGCAGCCAAATTTATTTTGTATCAAGATAAGTTTTCTATACACCAAATCACACCACTTCATAAATTGTTGCAATTTTTGTCATTTCTATCAGTTCTCCTAATGATAAGTCTTGCAGACTACTTTACAATTTTAATGCAAGTTTGACACAGTTATCTGGTTAAATCTAACACAGGAAGTCCTTTTGAGGTCTCACACCAGGTATGTCTGCAAAATTCTGCAATTTATCTGAATTATTTGTCACTGAAAATGGTGAGGATGCTGAGAGGCTTCGATTCGCACACTTGTTGCATGCAGAATTTAAAACGGAATCAAACACTGCTTATCGACATTAATTGCCTCAAAATTAATTTGAAAAGCAGTTTATAACAGCTTCCATAAAATTCTCAGATAAAAGCGTTTTCTTGGCAGAAGCTCTGATAAAATAAAAAGTCATTCAGTACTATTGCAAATTATCTAGGTCCCCAGTGTAAATCTCACAGACTCTACACTAATTCATTGGAGTACACTTGGTCCAACTCTAATTCTTGTAAAATCCCATCAATGCACAGAAACATACCATTAAAATGAAAAGACCACCATCTACCTCTCTAAAACAATCAAAAGGAAGAGGCTGTACATATCACCGACATCTCTAAACTGGCTAATAAACTCTTTAACATTGACTTTCATGGGCACCAACAAACATCTGACACTCCAACAACCCAAACTGACCAGAGGTCAATATCTCCTATTAATGAATAACAAAACACAACAAACTATGTAATGTTTTTTGGTAACAACAACTCCAGTTTCTCTATATAGATAACCATAGACATGTCCGAGCACTCTCTGATCTACATAAGAGTTTTGATAACTCAGCAATACAAACACCAGAATATATCAAATACTTCTTTAGATATGCCCTCAAGTTTGTTATTGAATGGATGAGGCTCTCTGTAGCACTCATACAGAAGAAATTAAAAAGGAACAACTTCAAATGTGCATACACCTAATAAGGTCCTTGACAATTACTTGACCTCAAATTCTTAAACCTCTGCTACAATAACATGGGTATCCCTTTAACATATCTTTTCGCAGACCATTGTGGAGTAGAAAAGTTTTTTTTCCCTGTGTCTCAGGGTTCTCATAGCCATGTCTCAGCAGATGAAAGTTCAATGCATTAATATCAGTTTAACCTGGCAGTGTCATCCACTAAAAAAGTCCACCTGTATAATTGACCTAAAAACTGTCCACAAATTTGGTTACATGTACAAGTTCAACTGCTGTCAAATGGACAGGAAATGGAAAGGCTGAAGTAGGTCAGCGACTTCACACCTGTGTAACAAAATGACCTGCCACTAGAATTATAAGTTACAGTTAGAGCAAGGAGCACAAAAACACTTTTTACCTACACAGTATACAAAACCATGAGCAGACACTGTTGATATTTTCACCTGCGTATCGAGATGCCATCTATCTGTGAATTGTAGGTTAAGTGTTACTGTAGAGGTAAGGAAACGTAAAGTGCGCTCTGATCCAATGTCCAACATTCATTCATGATTATTCATTTAATCAATAAACCTCCTTCTCCACTCTCAACATGCAAAGTCAGCATTTATGTTCATCAGATTTTAGACAAGATAAAACATAAAAATTCATCAGATAATTCTATAAATGATAATATAGTAGTTATAGTATTTGTCAAATCAAACGCATAGGAGACACATTCAGGACACTTAATTATGATAATTAATTGACAGGAAGTAAGCTATTTCACAGAAATCCATTATGAATTACCTATACCTTTTGTATTTATTATAATTGTTGATAACAAGTTCACAATTGTGTCTTTGTTATTATGGAAGACAAAAGCTAAGAGGCAAAATTCAGTGGTGGCAGAAATATATAGAATATATTAATTATATCATTACATAAAATACCCCAAAATTAATGAGGATGACAGCTGTAGAAAACATCTTCCAGATGAAAAAACCAAGGGGGGAAAATGACCATTTTCATAAATTTGCTACACTGTTGTGCTTATTGCACAAGTCTGCAAAAGAGACTTATTAGATTTTGTAGTACACACGTATCATATATGGATCACCTACCTTTATAGTATCTGCTGCAACCAATAGGAAAGACCACAAAAATTAAGTTGAACAAAAAATTGAACTTACACATGTCCAAGTTCATGTGCAATTGTGAAAGCAGCACTAATTCCATTGTCTTCAATGATGGAACAGCTTCTCCGGGGATCACACATTGTTCCTAATTCTGCCAGTCCTGCAAAATAATAATTCTAGATATTTGGAAGCCTATCAGGACAAAGGTATTATAAGATCAGTGCATGCTTTATATTGTGATTTTCTTAAATATCAGCATTCTCTGTATTTTCTAAGTTAATTGACATCTTTGAAAATACTTTTGTACATTTGGAACTTGGTCCTTTTTTTTTTATTATTATTTTTTTTTTTATAAAGTTTTCTTCATTCCAACATTTAAATTAAGACTTGTCATGTACACTTTTCATCTTTTGAAATAACCAGATGTCATATTGACTCTTCTCCCAAGCTTGTAGAATTTTTGACACAATAAGTAACCAAATATTTTGATGATGGGGTGGTTAAAATTCCAGGCGGGTCCCTAATTTCTAATAAGACAGTCATGACTTCATTTATTAGGCATCTCAATCTTTCCTCAGTGTAGCCCTCTGATTCAAAACCAATAACTTTCAGGTCTTTCCCTGCAGGAGAAAGTCTGATCAGTAAGGCTTCCTTTTTGTTAAAAATGTCACCCAATATTACACTAGGGCTTGACTAATGAACAAAAAATGTGATCCTAAAAAATTCTGTTTCTTTTTTGCAGTAGTTTTAATTAAAATTTACCAATTTTTTTTTTTTTTTTTTTGAATAGAAATTATTAAGGTCTTGATTCTTTCAATTTCTCCTCAGTAACTCTGCTATGTTTAACAAATGTTTCAATCAATGTCTGGTTACATAGGATGTACTTGGTGATGAATGTGAACAATACTAAGGTGGAACACAATAGCATTTGTCTTCCTGTGCTCCCGCCCAATTTATATCTTGCTACAGCTTATAATCACTCTATTTAAAGTGTTGCTACTGTTCAGAATCTTGATACTGTTTAGAATCTCGCTATTGCTTCTTTTCATAATCTTGCTTATGTTTAGTTCCGAATCTTGCTACTGTTTAGAATCTTGCTACTGTTGTTTAGAATCTTGTTACCTTTCAGAATCTTGCCATTGTTTAGAATAATGCTGATCTTTGGAATATTGGTACTTTTCAGAATCTTGCTACTGTTTAGAATTTTGCTAATGTTTAGAATCTTGCTACTTTTCAGAACTTTCCTACTGTTCAGAATCTCTGGGGTATATGGTATGACAATGTATGAGTACCGGCAATACTTGCTTAGCAAGATTCATATTTTAACACCTTGTTAATGAAGCTAAACTCTTTCACTATGCTTGCATTAAAACGTAAAATTCACCATTTATCCATCATGATACAAGATGTAAGTGCCATGTTTACACCAAACAGTGCATGAGTATCAGCTCCAATAGTGCTCAATCTTTAATACCTTAAATTAAGTACAGATACAGTATATGACTAATGTTCTTCCACATACGGATGACTGCAATAGTATGTTGTTTTAATTGGCCCAAACCAGCTAGGGTATTGTGCAAACTTTTAAATTTTCTTCACAACTTTACTGGTTTCTGTATATATATGGCGTAATGCCTAAAGTATGTGGACTAATTCTGCCTCCCAAACACACTCACTGATGACTCCGTTTGTCAGACAGAACTATAATAGAATCCAGCTATGGAGCTTCCACTGGGGTCAATTTGATATGACATTGCAGTTATGCAAGCTCTGCAGCCAAATCCAACTTAGTGCCAGACATCCTGATATAAATATTCACCATTACAATTCTAGTTTCATCAAATAACATACCACTGGCTGCTGTCCGCTTATTATATTCAGAAATCAAGTGGCACACTTTAATAATTGTGTCTGAACTAGAGATAATTACATGTGTGTCAGATTTTATTGGAGATTTCATAACAGTTTAACCTTTGGTGTTTGTTTGATCCACAACAATTTTTGAGCTAAAGTCGATTTGAAATTTTCATATGATTTCCCTCATTCCAACTTAATGAAGAAATGACACAGCCATTTGGTTGGGGAAAACATGTACTTCATAAAATTACAGGCATGTCAAAAACAAATATAACTGTGCTAGCTTACCTACAAATTTAACATTCTAAATCTTATTTAAAGTTGATCATGGCAGTACAAACTTCATCCTGGGTTAGTCTATTGATTTGCATGAAGTTGAGGTGACAAAAACAACTCTGAAGCACACTGTTTATAACCTTTGTTTATAATCACAATAGCAGCTGTCCAGACATCATAAATCGTCCAGTCTGGGACATAATTATCAGTAATTAATTAGAACATTTGCTTGCAGGGTGTGAACTTAACTTGACCTAACATGATCAAGCTGTGAAATATGGACCATCATTCGATTTCACCATCAATCATAGTTATCAGAGCAATTGTGTTTAGGGGCTATAATATCACTAATTAAACACAATACAAAGTATCTGGATGAAGTGAGCTGGGTTATAAGGCTCTTCAGATTTAGACAAAGCAACTTTTTTGTCTTGTAAATGGGACACTAAATTTTCTTACTTTGTTAAATGAAATAACGATATATGAAATGTCAACATTCAAAAAATAAATCCCAAACCAAATCAAAATTTCAATTCCAATTATAGCTCAGAGTGGATAAATTTAGTTTCCTTCATAGGAAGTGACTAACTAAAACAGAATATTTCTGATTCCGATGACACTTTGTGTTGTTAGGTGACCGCGGCAGACAAAATTCCACCTGACATAGGGTAAGAGTATTGATGTCTCTCGTGTAAAAATTGATGGAGTTTTCATATAGTCAGGACAGCATGCTTTGACAAGTTGAAATGTTCAGAGTTACAGAGACCTGAGTTGACATTATAGAGGAATTTATATACATTTGAACATAGCCTAGGATGTCCGATATTCTATCTTTAGAATTTGAACTTACCCAGTGTGTCACATTTGTAGCGTGCTCTGCATATGTCCTGTCTGTAAAAGATGAAAATTACCAGTAATGTATGGAACAAGGTGAAAATTCATCAAATATTTTTGTACATTACTTGTCAGAAAAATTGGAATTAAATTGATAAACATTGATTTTTATAAGTAATTACACATTTATCAACTCCCACAATGTTTTTACCAGGTACAAACTCATGTATAACAAAATTAATCACTCAGATACATTTTGTAAATAAAACCCATTAGAATATTGTCAGAAGTACTTTGCAGCTGTCAATCTGTCAGAAATTATAAAAATCCTCTCATGCTCCACAATTTACATAATAAATGTCCCCAACTCGATACAAGGTGGTTAAGTATTTCAAACTGAAATTGGGAATTTTTGGAAACCATTAAGTGTTGCAATATTAAATGTGTATACGTGAAGTACAGACCATGCATTTTTTGCCAAAGAAACCTATATAAAAAGATGAATCTATTGCAGGTAAGGGCTTCTCTTGAACTTGAGGTGATGTATTGCTCCTGGTCAAAACCGACATACTGAGGTGTTGAACCATTACTCTGAACACCCAGTCAAGTCACATGTGGCACTATGCCACCCACATCTGGTGAACACGCCCCCAAACAGAAGCCATTGGCAAGCAAAAAATATATAAGTCTCAACTAAGTTTTTGTATCACTTGTCTTTAGCAAGTTTATATGAGTGCAATCACAGTAAAAAAAAAAAAGTGCTTTGCATACACTTCATCCTTAACCTTTGGATAAAATGTCAAAACTTTTCTTTATACAGAGAAAAGTCAAAGGTGTTCTACAGAATCATTTGAAGTCAGTTTTGTGGATTGCCAAAAGTTACCACTTTCATTGGGACATGTTTTTGTAGATATGATTTCTGTACATAGAAACATCACATAAAATTGTGTATTTTGTTCAAATTCCTAAGATTTAAAGGGATACCTATGAAAGATACTGACTCAACATTACACATGATCTATTGGTGTAATTATAAATAAATAAATATCACTTAACCTTTAAGGTAAGTTACATCAGTAGAGCATCCTCATCAAGTTATTGAATCATGCAGAATTTAATCAATGATAAATATGCTTCAGCTGTATCAGCAATTAAAAAGCAGATAGGACATTGTCCCTTTCTGGCTCATGAAAGAACACATTTATGACCATAAATCCAAGCAAACATGTCTGAAGCTATGTGATTAGCCTGCCTGATTTATCTTTTCTACACACCATCTTCTTTCAAATAAATCTTTTTGGTTAATTAACCTCCATCACAACCAATACTATCATGTTCAACTGAAAAACAACCATGTTACCCATAGGGCTAATACAGACCAAGCCTGCTGACCAATCAGGAATCTTATTCAAAGACTTATGAAGACACCCATATATTTCATTGTAAAACCATCTGAAATTTCCAAATGTAACAGTGCATGCTCTTCATGAACATTGCATTTTTTCTTCATTAAAATGCTAATAATTTGATTTTAGTATTACATAGACTCCTAGATTCACACTTGATTATTTTGTTTTAATTTTTATTTCCTTTATTAGGTTAACTGAATGTCAATCTATTACAACAGTATTTGGAAATTTGGAAGGGGTGTTATTTTTGCAGCTCCTTGGACATAAAAACTGGGAGTTGCATCAGAGACAACATCCCAATTTTTATGAGGGGAAGCTACAGAAAACAACCTGGACTTATCACTGTTAAGATGCAGCTAATGTTAAAATGATGATCTCCATCAAAACTGGAACTGGAGAAAATATATCCTCTTTGTCATTCATCAAGAACATCAAATTTAAGTAGGCAAACAACAAAAAACACAAATTTGTAAACAAAAACCTCACATGATCATGGCAATTTTCTGACAAAGAATTCCGACTCATTCCTTAGATACTGTTTATTTTTTTTTTACTTTCTTAAAACAAACAACTCTTTTGAATTCTGTTCAATGAGTGATTTATATAAAACTTATGATCTCGTATATTATCATCTGAAGTCTCCTCTGAAGTATGGAGACTCCCCCCTTATTAACCTATCTGTATAGTGGATAGCTGACAATAAAAAATAATGTATGTGTAATATTTCCTTAATAGTTTTGAAATTTCTGTGACAGATATGTGTCTAAATAGCCTGTTTAAAAATCTTCAGCCAGATGTATAAAAAAAAACCAATCTGGTCATGTTTATAAATCTCAAGTGAACGACCAGTTGAAGAGCTATGCAACTCTACAGCTATCAGTCATTCAGTACGTAAAGCGTGAAAATCAACAAGACTTTTATAAGTTTTTTTGTTCATGATGATTGTAAAGTGAAGTAGAATTTCTTTACACTCATTTTAAAAATGCCTAACAGAGTTGGGTCACGCATTTGGTCTATCAGTCAGCAAGCACGTCAAAAAATTGGCCTGACTGATATTGCAAAGTTTTACGTCAGAAGAACTAGGATATTTCTTCAGGAGACTGACCGATGGATCATGACCTAATTTTGCAGGGAATCAAACTGCCATGATGAAAGATTTCAGAGATGGACACCAATATTTGTATATCCTTCATACTAAATTTTTTCACACATTTCTTCATAAATATATATATATATAATATATATATATATAACACTTTTCATGATCATCAACACACTTTGCAATATTAAAATGAAGTATTAAAATGAAGTTTGCATCCTGAAACAGGTTGAACTTCAACCTTCTTTTTGCTTAATTATATACATGTAATATACATTTTCTATGCTAATGACTCCAATTTTCAAATTTCAAATGACTGCTTTCCTTTTCTATGAGAGAGAGAGAGAGAGAGAGAGAGAGAGAGAGAGAGAGAGAGAGAGAGAGAGAGAGAGAGAGAGAGAGAGAGAGGGGGGGGGGAGTTCAAAAATACAGTCATGAAACTAATCAAAATACCAAAATAAGCAAGAAATAAGGTAAGCAACCACAAAACTTTTAAACTCGGTTACAAGAGCTGTCAATATCTTTCAGCATATTTGTGGCATGCAAATATATGTTAATCCATTCTTTATCTAAACAGCAGCTCTTCTTAGGGATTGGCAAGTTTGAGAAGGGGGAGGGGTGTTAAAAATACAAACCTCATTTTCAATGCTAAACACTATTATAACCAACTTAGAGATGAAGTAAACCTAGAAACCTGTTTTTGAAACATCAGAATTGTGCCAAGTCATTTATCTACCATATTAAAATTTGAAATTGAATTTGAAAAGCAAATGATGGGCACTCTTGAAATATAGATAATTGACTATTCCCCATCAACATTTATATCATTTATAGCCATTTCAGAAGACCAAATGGCATAATACTTTTCTTCTTATAAGTGATCCAAATCTTAGCAAAGACATTACCTAAATCCTTGAACATTTATCCAACAATAATGCATCTCCTCAGTTGATGATTATTCTTCAAGATAAGATACACCCCAGAATTTTCTTCCCATTAAGGGTTTATCCAATATAGCGTAGATCAGCTTTTTTGCAGAATCTGAACTAGAGAGATCATTGACACTACTTTACCTATTTAATTACATTATGACCTGAAAAATTTCCATCTTGATCCTACAATGTCTAAGCTTTTACAAATAGTTGAAAGTAAAACCATGTGATAAATACTTTGGACATGTTACTTCTTCCTTCTTATATGGACAGTAATGCACCGTTACTTCCTTCTTATATGGACAGTAATGTACCATTACTTCCTTCTTATATGGACAGTAATGCACCGTTACTTCCTTCTTATATGGACAGTAATGCACCGTTACTTCCTTCTTATATGGACAATAATGTACCGTTACTTCCTTCTTATATGGACAGTAATGCACCATTACTTCCTTCTTATATGGACAGTAATGCACCTATATTGGGCCCTGAGTGGTGTATAAAATGAGAGTTCTTTTTGGTATAAATATTGAAAGTGCAAGGATGATGACTTGATGTTCTGTTATAATGTATGCATTCTGCACAAATTTCAATCTTCATAAATGTTAAAGAATTTTTGCCTTTATCAAATATATTTCTTTTGATATGTTGATCTGTGTTCAATACAAAAAATATGATGTCAGAAGAATGACAGAATGTTGCACATTTTATCATATTTACAAAATCAGGATTTATATATAGATATAGCTGCATCAAAACAAATACAATTTAAACAGATATTAATTATGATAAACAGCAAGGACTTTAAAGATTCATTGTGTTGTCTGCAGCACTTTACATCATACTGGGGAAAATTCTCCTGTAATTATGCAATTTGTGATGTCATAATCAGACATACACATGGGTATCATCATGAAAAATGGAATCAAAACTCTACCTTTCAGCAATATATAAAATCACTGGGAATTATGAATCTAAATTAGAGAATTAAATACCCCTAGTATTATGATGTAACCAACATTTGGTTTTTCCGTGATGTAACCAACATTTGGTTTTTGTCATGTCGTAATTAAAAATGTAAATGAGACATATTTTGTAGGAAAATGTAAAAATTTCAACTCTTGGTGACTCTGACCTTTGGAGAACCCCTAAATCACATTATTATCATCACTAAGTTAGTTTTGCGCCAAATTGGAACTGTTCTAATGGGATTAATACCTCTGCAAGACCCATTGTACAGTGGAAAAAAGTGAATTTGTGTTCATTGAAGAATATATACTCTGGATAATAACAAAATACTCCCCCCCCCCACCCCACCCCACCCTCAAAACGAAGGGGAAAAAAAATTATCCTTAACTTTCTTGAAGGTTCTAAATAGTCTCAATCACAATAGCAGGTGCACAATTTTCATCATTCATACAAGATCTACACAAAGTTTTTTAATCAAATCTGTTCACCATGTTGAAGATTTCCTCACCACAAATGATGTTTATGGATGAACAGACAAGGTAATTCCAGTAAAACACCCCTCCTCCCCCCAACCTAAAGGTTATAAATACATTACTAACTACCAACAAGATGAATACTCAAAATGTATTGTACATGAAAGATTTTTTTTCAATTGACAAAACTCTTAAAATCTAATTTATAATGTACACATTTCATTGTGATTGATGTTAACAATGAATCTTTAACATCTTCAAACTTACTTTACCACTAAATGTCAAAACTGTGTCCATAGTAAACTGTGACCTTAGTACCTAACATCACCTGTTGGATCAGCTTTCATTATATGTATGACCCAAAGTGATATTAAATGTCAATAAATAATAGATTCACCTTTGTCATAATAGAGTTACTGATATTTCATTGTTTGAAGATCAAAAAGCCTTATTTTGTGGTATTTAGGATTTTCATGTCATCTGCTGGTGATATTGGTAATGACTCATAACAACATATAATATTTTCAAATTATGTTGATTGTCAAACTGCTCACTGAATATAATCAAATTAAACAATCAAATACCTCAACAATCCACTACAGTTAAAGAATCACTTCAATGGAGGATGACCTTGAAATCAGTTAATATTTTGGAACAGGCAATTTCTTCCAGTTGTTTAGATACAAATAAAATCAGTATTGTATCATTAGCAAGCACTAGGAAATAAACTTGCATCTATTATCTGCTCAATTACATGTGAGATAGTGAATCTAATCGAGCAATAAAATTAAATGTCTCTCTGACAAAAACCAAGTCAGGGTAACCCAAATCTTTTACAGGAATCCTGCCTCGATTCAACACATACAGGACTGAGAAGAATGAAGCATGTAAAAAGGACCTCTACTTCCCAACCTGCTTCAGACCGTAGTGCTTTTGCCACTGGCTTGTTTAATTTTGATGGAGTAATCAAGCATGTAAACGAAAGAGATCAACCTATTCATCTGCCGATTCTATCTCTGAGAAGCTGCAATTATTGCTGTCTTTACATCTCTGATGTTTGTTCCCCTTTTTGAAACCTTTGTGCATCTCTTTCAAAGCTGCAGATTCATTTAACCATCTGCATTGGAAAGAAGTAACAAATAGCCATTTTTGTTTCCTTTTACTTTAATGCTACTTTTATTTGTGGAGAAAGTATTAGGAGTAAAGCTATCAAACTGATTACAAAATTGTTCTCTCGGATTGAATGCAGCAGTTGGCAGGGATTAGCCATAACCCTTGAAAGTTTGAAAGACTGAAATAAAAGACCTAACGTCCATAGATATGCCACTAGCATATCAAGCCAGTATGAATGTCCTGTGATCAGCGAACAATGAAAAAAAGCACATTTACATATAAGGAAAGTTTATTTGTTCCCCTTGTGGCATTCATACAACACTTTTTTTTTCTTTTTTTTTAAAATAATCATTCAGTACTTTAATATATTTGCAACCTGTTTACATGTGATGTTTGAAGGCATTTTGTAACATCAAATTTAATAAGATATTTCTGTTGAATTTAATTTAACAGCAACACTGAACAGCAATGACTGTTTTTCTTGACCATGACTGGTGATTAGTTTTACATTGCTATGTTACAAGACATTCAGAAATCTTCAATTCTCTTTGAATTTCAAGTTTTACCATAGAAAATCATGGTGAAATGTAAATATACAAAGATACATGACAAAAATCAAAAACCACAATACAAATGAACATGGGAGGAACCCTTTCTGGTGCTCATTTCCAGCCAAAGAGAAACTGTATTCACTATCTCCATTTCAATCTACATCCACTACCACCTGTTCAGAGTCTACAAAGATCTATCCATGTCATAAAAACACCAGCAGTAACAGCAGCATTGTTTTAGAGGTTAATTTATGAAAACTGACTTCCTTCCCTGCATTTACAGAACATCCTGTTGAGCTTCTACTCCCTGAGGCATCTGACCGTATAGATCTGTTTTAGATTGCTTTTATACAACCAATCAATTAAATATATATACACAAGTACAATTGAATGAGGAACTTTATGTCTGTTGTAAACTCTTTCCTTGAAAATCTAACCTCACTCAACAATCTATTGCTGTTTAACTCTTGATTCAACTTATTACAACAAATGCAAAATTTTATTTGAAATATTGTATCACATCAAGTTTGTAAATAATTATGGTCAGAAAGAACACAAAATTAATCTTTGAGTTTTTTTAATTTATTTATTTTTATTTTATATTATTATTATTATTATTATTATTATTTTTAATTTTTTTTTGGTGCAGAGAAAGGAGACTAATAAAAAACTGTCACTTTTCATTAATTGTAGCAGTATCTAAACCTCCACACTCCCCAATGTTTATGTAATGTATAGTTCATCACCCTTTCACCTTCAACATAATTCAAATGTGATGAAACTATAAAACAATGTGTATTACTGAAAAGTTCCATTTCAAATTTTGCAAAGGTGCCACTGTATTGAGTGAAAGAGTGCAACTAATTTTCATAATGACTTGGTACAGATTGGATAGTGTTAACACATTTAATTATGTATCTTTCCAGCAGCTCTGAAAAAGCACCTAGACATACTCAATACACTTATTCAATGGAAGAAGACAGATAAACATGCAAAGAAGATTCATAGAGTACATCACTTATACAATACTACCTATATCCAAAACTTTAAAAAGATTGCTCAAATTCTACTTTCATACAAGAAAGTGGAGCAAATACGAAACAATTCACTCAAATGAACTTCCACAGTGCTGAGAGTTTATAACTCTCTCCCAGAACCAGTCACAAATCATTTGGCAGCCAAAAACTTGTAATTGGAGATTCTCTCAAGGTGAGTTCATAGAACACTTTCTGAAAGCCAGGTAGAATCTACTCAGGGCCACCTGTCTAGTTAACATGTTTCAAAGACAAAATAACCTTTTGGGACATCAAATCTTTTTGATAGATAGAGCACCAAAAGTCAAAATAATTTTTTTTTTATAGAACTGTTTATTTTTTTTATAATGAAATTTTAAAATGTCTTAATCTGCAAGGAATTCAGCTGTAAATTCAGTGCTGAAACAAACTAGTTCCCTCTCTACACCATATATTAACAAGACCTGCTTTCTTTGATGAGGTTGGTAGCAGACAAACTCAAAGAACCAAATCTCTGATCCCATTCTGCAATGTAATTAAAAAATACAGAAAGGCCAAATCCCTGTAGATTCTTAGCTATCTGTTAAAGAGATTAACGTCTGCATTTTTCAACTGGAATCTTAATTTGACATGGTTTGAAGTTCATGGAGATAAACTCATTTAGGCTGATATTTACTGTAAATACAATGATGCGGCTTGCAGTTTTTCTTTCATAACTTTATTACATATTCTATATTTCAGATAAACTTGCTGATTCTATAATATATAGAAACACAAAGCCTATTCTGGATAAGTGTGTTTAATCATCCCGAGAGAGATCAAAAGATTCAATCAGTTCATATCATAGATTATTATTTCTCATTGATAAATTATATAGGAATGTGTGTAACTTCTATCATTTCAGTTGTCGTTTGTGATCTAGTATTAGTGTAGAATGCTTTTAGAATGATAGTTTAGATATACCAAATACTGTAACATACCAACAGCTGAAGACATACTACATTGTATATGCAGAAAAAATTCTGTATTATACCTCTTCCTCAGGGCATTATGTATTAAACTTTCATTTAAGGACATTCAGTACCTCTGAACATTCTACTCATACCTTCAGCAGTCGACATTCTGTATCATACGTAAGTTGAGGTTGTTCTGTATCAAGCATTCAGCTGAGGGCATTCTACATAGTCTGCCTTCATTTATCATAGCCTCAATTGAGAACACTCTCTAATCATGACTTCGGTTGGAATTCAGCATGATACCCTCAGTTGAGGATATTCCGTGTCATGCCTTCAGTTTAAGAAGTTCCATATCATACCCATCGTGAGGTCATTTTTTTTTCTTTTTACCATACCTACTCTTTTGAGAAAATTCTGCCTATAGCTGAGAACATTCGGTAAGCTGGTCCTCATTTGGACAAATATGTCTGTCAAAACAGCAATGTCAAGGTCAGTATAAACAACAGTTTTTCCTCTCTTCTTTCCTACCTTGTAATGAGTACAGCAATGTCAAGGTCAGTATACACAACAGTTTTTCCTCTCTTCTTTCCTACCTTGTAATGAGTACAGCAGTATCATAATGGTCTGGACTACTATCATCAGAAGGATTGGTGACATATTGCCAAGTGCAGAAATCTTTGAGTGAGCCAGCAGCATTTGAGGTTACTCGAGGCCCATCCTGCACAAAAAGATAGAAAAAGCCATATAAATACAGTCTCAACAGCTGTTTTCATGAAGATAAACAAGATAGAATGTGCCAAATAAATTTGATTTCTTAAATGATATTTTATAGTAATACGAAAAGCAACTACATCCTTCATCTCTTTTCCTCTTTAATAGCTTGTGTACTATGATCACATTACATAAATGATATGTTTTATTAATCATGACTTATATTTTCAAAGTTTTTCAATCTGTATGTGATCAAGAACCATGTGATTTAATAATTTTTTATTCATTAAAAATAAAGTACAGGTACTTTTTTGTAACCCTATCAATATATATGCATATGTGTGGCCCATAATTTTCATATTCAAAACAGCTTCAACAGATATGATTGATTAGACAATAAACTATACACACAGAATTCAACAGCTATGACAAAAGTCAGGGAGTGACATCATTTAAACTGTCACACATTTATAGCATTATATTGAACTTCTTAAACAAAGAAGTATCGTCAATGTCAATTTGTCCCCATTAAAAGATGAAACCGTGACAAAACTTTATGTACAAGATCTTTATCTGTTGACTTGTGGAATGTCAAGTGTAGAGACTGTACACTCCACCCTATTTCGGGAGGAGCTGTCAATTTGTGTGGTTTACTGCGATTGCAGTTGTTATTGGGATAAAAAACCAAACAAACAACAACAAACTTGTTGTCTATGCATGTAACACATCATGAAGGCAAACAAGTGCATTTGCTGATTACTATTATGTGTCAGACGTTTTCTCAGCAAAGACTGGATACTTCAGTAGCAAAATAAAACACAAACTGTCTTGGTTTATGTGAAATACTTTCTATCATAGACATGCATCCTCTAAGTTGCATCCATGACCACAGATATCAAACAAAACTTTGTTCAATAAATTTATCATGATGCCAGAGTTGCAGTCTGTTTACTGTATTCACAAGATTAAAGAAAATAATTATAATTGGCAAGTACAAAGACCATAGACACAGCATGAACACACACACACGCACATGCACACTCACACACATATATACAATGTATGTATTGTTTTCCAGACAAATATTGACAAAATAAATAGTAAATTATACTTTAACACCGGAAGAAAAATTATACTTAAACACCTCAAGAAAAAAAAAAAGGGAAAAACCATTATTAATATACTAAAGAATTTTAGCAGCTTTGTTTTGCATACTTGAAACGGCATCCACCAAATACCACAAAATAAACAGAAAAGGGATAAAATCTGAAACACTTTTTAAATATATGGTCAGAAAGAAACCTGCAGCTTCCCTATAAATATCCATAAATTATTGCTGTAGACTATGGGTGTATTATAGCTAATCAAGCAAGGTATTAGTATGTTTTTTCAGTTCAGTTATCCTGGAGTCCAATTTGTGCAAAATGAAATAAAATCAATTGTCAAAACACTGGTAGGAGGGATTAAAAATGATTGTAACAATGCAGGTCCTAAAGGGGAAAAAAGCATAATGAATACCAGGGTACATAATGACATATACCCTGTGCCTGGCACATCATAGTACTAAGTGATATATTAATCTTTTTTAAAGGGTCAAATTTAATCTGCATTAACATACATATACGTCAATTACTGCCATGGACCTAAGACACAGAGCATCAAGTGCTGGTACAGACGTTTTAATAAATAATAATTATTTGGACTCAAAATTTTAGTACAGCCTGTTAAAAAGGGACCCTGACCTTCCGAGTTAAAGGTGTTTAGTAAAGCCTGCTAAACCAGGGACCTGGACCTCCCATGTGCTGAGGATATTGAGACCTCTTTATCAGATTAATTTCATTAAAAAGAAAAAACTAAATGACACCCCCCCCCCCTTTTTTTTTGGACAAATATTAACCACACACACACACACACACACACACACACACACACACACGATCTTCCTACCTATGGGTATTACAAATGGTCAAACATTAGTGACGGCATGTATGCTAATCTGATATATATATATATATATATATATATATATATATTATATTATATATATAATTTTTATTAGTTCTATGTGGTTATTTCAAGCAAACCTGTGTCAGGATTTCTGCCTTACCCAAATCATGAATACTTATTTCAAACAAGTCTTCACACCATAAGTAAAAATGAAGTGAAGTTTATGATTGAAGGGTCAATAATACAAGGTGACAATATAGGGATGATCTGAAGTGGGTCTTCTTGACATTGAATTAAAGGGATAACTCATATCATTGATTTCTCTTTCTACATACGTAAATGGAAGTCAAACACTTAGTATTGCCAAACTTAATATCACTGAAGAGCATTTATCACCCTTAATGCCATAAAAATCTAAAGAATCTAATAACAAGTACTTAATATCAAGTTTAAACAAAAGAGTCTTAATTTAGTCCTATATTGGATCATACATTAGAAGAGACAGGCTTTATTTTTAATCCTGGGTATTGTAAAGGACTTGCGAGTTAAAGTTCTCTTATAGGGTATGTTCATTAGTCGCACCTATCCTTTTGCTGCAAAAATCCTGGCTTAATAGAAAATCCCTAAAGTCATTTACACCTGTAATTTTCAGCAAAAATTTTGAATATAAAACACAAGGGTAGCTGTTTGCTATGAAAATTAAATATTAAATGCAAAGTCAATTTCAGGTGCTCCCAAATAAAATACAAGGTATTTCAGACCTTTTCGTTTAAAAGAGACAAACTTTCTACTCTTTATATGTCTGCAAACGGCCATTAACCTACCCAATCTACGCATATATTGCTTGATGCTAGAATGATTCCTGACCTGTTTGTATCAACTTATTGAGAAAACAATACCAAAGGTTACAAGATTTTTTCTTCAGATTCTCAATATTCCATCGGATTTTCACCCCAATAAATTACGCCCCCCAAAATTTTATGTCTTTCATCTTTAGGCCATTCCTTCCCCATTTTTGTGTAATCTGTGAGATGATTTGCATTGCTAGTGTTTATATTTGGGATAAGTGGTTTCCAATTTATTAATGCATCCAATATCAAACATTCTTATCACTCTAAAAAATCATTGTGGACAAAATTCTTTTGTTTGGAGCCATTTTAATTGGTCTAAAATTTCAACCTCAAGCAAATTGAATATGAAATTCAATTCTTCAATAACAAAATACATACAGAAAGGGTCTATTTTTTCACTTTTTTTTTTTTTTTTTTTTTTTTTTTTTTAAATTTTTTACCTGTGAAGCTCAAAATGATAAATAGATATAGAGGGCATAGTAAGGATTATGGCACAAAATGAGTGTTACATCAAAACCTGTCACAAATGACCCTGGATGTGATGCTATCTGTTTCTTGAGGGTCTCGGTACCATGTGCTGAGGCAACTTTTCCTATTGTGTTAGCATGTTTAAGCTCCATTTCAACTTGTTTTGAAAATAATTATGACAACCTCAAATGCTTTCACACATTCATGATTCATTTTCACTTGGATAGAAAATATCCTATAGGAATAGATTATAATTTATAATGCATCTAGTTTGCTCATAGCTGTATGAGACATACATATTCAAGGAGCATGCACATACAGGACCATCACTCCTCCTCAAAGCTAGAGCAAAAATGTCAGACACATTCCCAATGACCAAAAAGTCACCCATTTTCCCAGTTGTATGAGCAAAATTTCCCAAATGCATTTATGAAATTGAAAATATACTGTACAATGTAAACTGGCAGGGAAAATATTGATAAATACAGAAAATAATTAAATAAATATAAATGAAAATATCATTGTTTTACTATCCTTATGCTTAACTTTATTTGGATGGAAAAGACAGTAAACTAAATTTTCTTAATTTATCAAAAAAAACGACTGATTTTCCAAATTCAGGATCCAGTCTCCATACCAAGAAGTACTGGAGATAATAGTTAATCTAAAGGAAATCAAGCAATATATAACAACTAATGACAAAAATACAATAATTCTAATATGAATCCACTTTCGTGAAATATACGGTGTGTATCATTTAGACTTGAAACAAAACTTTTATGAAATTTTCTTTAGCTTCTTTTATTTTGACACTTAACATTTAGGATAGGTAGTTGCACCAATTTTCCCTAAACACTTCATAATTTAAGAAAAATATTATCATATAGTAATCAGTGATAAAACATGAATGTTCACTTCCCAAAACACATAAAACTGTTCTACATCCATCAAAATGAGTGCAAAACAAATTGAAATTGATATTTGAGAGAAATAAACAAAAAGCTGAAAACATCCTTTCCCCATCCATTCTTAATCGGATCAGCAACAAACAATCTTTAGACTGCAACAGCTCATATTTAAATGTTGTCTTAACTTTTAAAAAAAATTTTTTTTGTATCAATTAAAAAGTACAAATGCCACCAACTATCATGATATTGCTTCATGATATTGTTTAACCTTTGATATGTCACAGGAAAGATACGATTTCCAAAGAAACCCGATATTAAAGAAGGGTACACTTCATACAACAACTGCCAATCATTATAAGAACTGACATCACTTTAGAGGCCAGCAGTGACAATGGTCACAAATTTTGTACACACTCAACACCCAGAAACAGATAAAGATGACACCCTACACCACTGAAAGAAGCAAGACAGCTCCACCTGATCTCCTTTTGCAGGTAAAGACAGGTAAATTGACCACATTAAGGTAACACTCCAGAGCTAATATCCCAGCATCAGCCATTAGGGGTTCTGTGTGTTCCTACACCATTACTGACACTTGTTAGAAATCTTTCTATTAGTTAGAGTAAGGAGATGAGTGAGGGCAACAGTCACGTCAGTGCTGTCACAAATTCTCCAGATGTGAGGTTCTCACTTTCAAATTGAGTCTACAAATTACCAGTTATATATTTTCTCTTTCCAGTTTTTGTAATAAATACTCTGATCCCTAGACCCAAGAAGCTTGGTGGTAATATCTAAGGAGAGAATTTCAGGTGTCCCTCAAAAAAAAAATGCTTTGATTTTGCAATGATCTGAGGTCTCGTTAATCCCCCAAATCAACCCCATAGCTTAATGAAATGCATTGTAGTGCAACAGAAGACTGTTCAAGTTGGTGTACGTCTGATATTACAGGTGCTTTATGCAACTTGCTCCCTAAAATCAATTGTTCAGAGGGATTAAACAAGAACAATTCAGACTAAAACAAATCCCTAGGTTTTCAAGACTTCTGTCGCACAAACTCCTTGTGATCAAAATGAATCATAACTTCAGGTGTCTCCTAAATGCTTAGATCTGCCATAACAGCCTTATAAGGGTTGCATGATTAGTGACAGTGTTGATTAAGTTTCCCAAACTTCAAGGTGTTTATGTGACTAAATAAGGGAGATATTTAGGAAGATCCCCCCTGAAAGACATATCATACTGATGTCATTTCTACTCTATGTGCATGTCATGATCGTAGGGGTAGACAAAAGAGTTTTCTTTTCTTCAAAGGAAAATACTTTGTACAGGTGTAGTGCAGGGGGGAAAAAAATGAAATATGCAACATAATAAATATTTCAAATTTCTAAATGGAATTAAATGTACCCAGATTGCCTAATGCCTGAGAAGTTTTTGAAACTTTGCTCTAAAACAGTAATTTGTATGCAGTCAGCAGATTTTTTCCCCTTGAAGAAAATATCAATTTCACCAAAGGTCATTCTTTAAAGTTAGCAGTTTGCCAGTTTTATACCTATTACATTTTTCATTTGGTAGATTTACACATGGTTTAGATGTGACCTTTGTATACTACTACATGAAACTAATGGTCAAAACAAAGGACCCACATTTCTACAGCTATCTAAATCAATAGGGCTGCTTGACTCTTTAAAATTCCTCATAATACCTGTTGAAAATGGTTCCACCAGTAATTAATTGTCCTTAATCAGGTAATCTATATTCCACACATCATAGCTTTAACCCGACTGACTAAAACTCCAAGACCAATACACATTTTATTGCTTTAATTTGTCAAGTCCTATTATGAGTGTTGTTTCCAAAATTTCTGTTAGTGAATATCCAAATACATTGATTCAAAAGATCATATTTAAAGATATATTGAAATATTTGCTTAAATGGATAATATTTTGCCTACATCTGTGAAACTTTCACAATATTAGGACTGATAAAATTTCTCAATCTCACCATTTGATCTTATCAGTACGGATTTTTCATAAAACACAATATGTGTATTTGTGGTCAATTTTGCACTAAACTAACCATAAAATATTTATAAATCTTATCTTCTCTTCCTATAATGAAACAGTTTACTGAAAAGAACAATAGTGTCCTTGATAAGTCTTGACAAGCTCTCATCTATTTATTAATGTACCCACTGTGGAATGATCAAAGGCTATAGGAAACCTCTGGACCTCACATAATTGCACACACCATTCCTTTCTTAGTCCAAAAACCATAAAACTGCCTCATTACAGACACCGACCTGTCAGCCTATTCAGGACACGTACAATCTGTACTGTTAATACGTGTACTGTATAACATTTCCGATGCTTTAGGGGTGTTTTGAGGTCAGCTTCACATGAATAGAATAAACACTTGATTTGGTTGTTTCAAAAATCCCTTCAAAGGAAAATACAATACATTAAAAAGAGCTCTATACATGAAAAGAGCTGTACACAAGTGTCAAAGTACTGTTTTGTACAAAACAACCACAAAAATTGCTTTGGATATTTTAAACTAAATCCACTCCAAATTTCAGCCACTAAATAAATGACAAGGATGTGACTATGTTATTGTGATCTAGCAAGGATTACAACAACATGGTCTCGGAGAGATTTTTCACACGCTGTGCAAGAGCAAATCACTTTCAGCTAACACAAGTGACCATGTTTTTTGCTTAAGCCCCACCTGAAGGATGAGCTTAGCTTTGCTCATCTATTCAGATGACCAATGGTCAAAATTTGGGGATTAGGATATACCACCCAGATACAACAGCCTATATGAATGGGCCTCTGATTAGTTCCATAGAGGACACAGAAAACGGATTTTAACTCCAACTAAGTCTCATGATTAAGATTGTTTTCATTCTATGAGCCTTTATCAGAATTGGGATTGGATCTGCTAAAGATTTTGTGGATCAGGGAGATTTCAATTCTAATTTAAAATTTCCAAAAGACAATATCTTCTCTTTCTGTTGAATTCAGAATCACAGTCATTAATAAGTATCCCTCTCTCTGTAATAGACCCCCTTCCATCAAAATTTAAAACAGAGAAATACAAATGCAAGGATTTGAAGTCTTTACAACCTTTCTTACAAGACCTGTCACCCAACATCTAATTCAAGTCCACACCACACTCCAAAATGAAAAAAAAAATGTTGATCACCTACAGACCTTTTAAAGTTTCCAAAAGCATATTTTGTTCTGGAATTGGAATTTTATGTTTGGAGAGAAAAATAAAGCATTATCATGTCTGTGGCATTTTAATTAATGAGTTTCATTATATGTTCTAGTGTTGTAAATTTGTCCTTGACAAATGTCCCTCACTGTGTCCATGAATAAAACTTAACTTTTAAGTTAATCTGAAAAAAAATATACTATATATATACAGATGCCGGATAAAAATTAAATTCTGAAAGGTTCAGTAAATATGAAGCAACTGACATATCTGTATTTAATAATGTTCACAGGTGACCTTAACCTTGAATGAAGCTATGACCTCATCTCACAAGTTCTTAAGTTATAAAACATTACTATCGCATATAAATTGAAAGACAAAAATAGTATGTTCCACCCCCTTCACCCCAGGTCTTTTTTCTTTGCGGCATATTTTTCTACAGTCCAACAAAACAGACAGATTAATCTCATAATTTCAGCTGTAACCCCTCCACACTCTGGCCTCAGCCCAGTGACCTAGTAAATGCTGATGAGATTCTGATCAGAGCAAGATTATCAAGATGTATTTTAAGAAATTATCTTTTTTCCCCTCCTCTTCATATAACCTGATCCTAAACAGACAGTTTCTTTGGGTGGCAACATTTTGTACTTTGTGATTTATAATATGAAGGCTGAAAATAATAACTCGCTTGAGATAAATCATCTTTTCTTCAACAGCTAATCCTCTATAACTGGTAATAGGCCTAAGGATTTGACCATGGATCTTTCAGTTTCCTTACCTGTTCAGATCTAAAAACAGCTATTTTCACCACCACAATGTTGATATAATTGCCAATTGACGAGTCTCTGTATATACTAGAAACCTGTAGAGAAAATATATTTTCATTATACATTATGTTGATGCAGAGTATCTGTAAGAGCGCAGAGACCTCTCACTGACTGAACATTCTTCAGGACATGTACAAATAATTTATTTCCTTTAAACTTTGGCCTAGCATTGTCAACATCATGCTTTCTCCTCTGTAACCTATCCAGATTTTGTCATGCCTGTGCACCTGTCTGCAACCCTCTACTCACTTGTCAGCATTCCAACACCCAATCTATGCTGCAGACATGTAATTCATGAATCACTTCATTGGACAAATTATCTTTTAATTATAATTAACATCTTTTCTACTATATGTTTTTCATTCCTTTGCATAATAAAGCTCTTCATAATTAGAATCTGAATGCAAAATTGATGAAAAATGTCAAACAGAACAACACATTCCATTTAAAAAAAAAAAGAAAAAAGCAAAAGCACATACATTTTACTTCTAGGATGAATAAGCAATAAATAAATTTTAAAATGAAATGCATGATCAGGAAATTCAGAACAGATTTGCAACAAAGGTTAACAAAATCAGGCTACCAAATGCATGCTCAAACTAAGATGCACCCTCATAAATGTTCCCCCTCTCCCATCCACCCAGTCTAATGATTTCTGGAAGGATAACTTATATAAATTCCTCAGGTGTGACAGAGGCATAACACTGAGCTATTTATCAGTTTTCTGTGGGGTCCAAGAGGTGGCAGTCTTAAAGAATGAAGACTATGACTACTCAATCTGCCAGGTGTGTATTTGACACGATTTCCAAGGGATTTTTGAGGAGATCTGACACTCTCCTGAATGAAGGCACCACAGGACTGTGTGCAAGTGTCACAATTGTTCTTTAGTATAGTTTATAATGAAACAGAATAACTCTGCACAGTGTGAGATCCTGCACCAAAGTTTGTATCAAAGTTATTTTGCACCATTAAAATATGTACACTAGAAAGTGCAACCCAAAACATCAGGGTTTTTTTTTTTATCTCTACACCCACAGAGAGATACTACATCAGTTTAATTCTAAATACATTAACTGTTCAAAAGCTTTCTTAATTAAAACATTTTGCCCCTAGTAATTAGGAAAAGATCACTGCTACTCTAATGGAAGATTCCTTAGATTTTGTTTATATTCTGTACTTACTATTGCCATCAAGGTCAAGATGTATCTTTCAAGGTCATTTCCATGGTATTGTAACATCTTGTTGTCGGCAGCAACCATAACCTCCACATTGCGTTTATATGAGGTTGAACGCTTATGGAGATGATGACGATAAGGCAATGATTTTGATGACTGAGATGATGATGATGTGAACTTAGATGGTTGATGTACAGATGCACTATTTACTTCAGTTTGTGCACTTTGGGAATTAAATGAAGAATTCTCTACTCTATTCTTATTCCTAGATTCAGCTTCATCTTTCCTCCTTGTGTGCTTATAATTTTCTGTAAAATAAAACATTACATCATTTTGATATCTCTAAAAAAAAAAAGAAGAAATAATGAAATTTTATTTTATTATTTCCATCAACAGATAAGGCACATTTTTCTCAGCTCTTACATATTGCACCCTGTCATACATTTCGTTTGAAAATCAGTTGAAGCATAAAATGTTCTCCAAACAACCATTTAAATGGAATGCATTACAGACTATGTATTAAACTTCAATGACTCACTGACAGAAAATAACTAGGTCAAATATAATGAGGTCACATATATATCCTTTCACTTTTCACCTATGATAAATGGCCAACCAAAGAATAAAGGGCCAACCAAAGAATAATGAAGAAATTCAATGCAGAAAATTCTTCATTGAACCTTGCCAGGTGTTGATTTGCTTGTAATGGTTGTTTTTGACAAGCTATGAAATATCTTTCTGAAGAATAAAATACCAAAGAAAGTTTATGAAACATGATACATATTTTTCACCTTTATACCCTTCCTAGAACAATGAGTAACTCATTACTCAAATGCCTGATTACAGATGGACAACAATTTTGTTATGACAATTCTGTTGTAACTCAGAAAAAATACATTTTTTTTTTTGGTTGAAAAATTATAGTAAACTTGTACCTATTCAACAAATGTATGCTATCTAGACCAATTCAGAAAATTTCTCAACTTAAAATTTTAATATTCATTCATGATAATCAATCTCCTGCTTCTTTACAAATGGACAGTTACTGAGGCGACTTCAAAGGCTTCAAATTTTAAGGCTGCAACCTGGTGTCACCATTCTCCGTCCAATATTTAAACACAATTCATAAAAAAAAACCTTTGATCAACAGTGAAATTTTTTCCATTAAAAAAAAATCAGATATATATTAATCATAGCATCTGTTGATAAGGCGTATTATAGTTCATATTACAAGGGAAATATGAAACCGTCACCTATGTCCAAACAAGAATGAAAAACATTTTTCCAAACATGCCTAACCAAACTGTTTTTTTCTGAAGGATTGTTTGAGCTTACAAGCAATTTAGCACCTTCCTATCTCTTCTTTATCTGGAGAATGTAGTTCTTCCGTCAAACTTCTGTCTGCCTTTGCATTATAGCAATGAGATATTGTTTCCTGGCGATTTGAACAACTTGATGCATCAAAATGTAATTGGATTGGAAGAGGTTATAGAGATATCCTTGAAGAGTTAGTAAATGGCAGCCAATTACAACAGTGAACCCCAACCATAGACCACTTTCCTAAATGCCAATACCACAAATACACTTCAGAATGAAATGTATGTGCATTTGATACAGCATTGATCCTCTCTCCCTACCCCCATCCCCCCTCCACCATTACTTTGCAATATGATGTGAAGTTAGCAGAGCCAATCCATTTATGTAATCCAGAGTCAGAATTCCCAATAATCCATATCATGTTCAAATCTGACCAAACTGGCACTGTACTAGGATTCCATGACATCCAGTGACATACTTTTTTCCTTTCTACAGAATCAGCAGATTGTAAAAGTTCAACTGTGCACTCAAGCAGTATTTGGGCTGCATGGGAAACAGGAACACACCCCATGTACCCTATATAGCTGCAGTCAAATCTTTTGATCTGGTTTTATTGTTGCAACTAAAACCTTCTTATTTTGTTGTAGTGTCAATTGAGGATTGATAAGGGGGAGGCAATTGTTTTATGTTTTATCAGTAAGGTTCCTAAGGGTCAATTACAGCAGATTGTGAAGATAACTGTTTGGTGTCTAGGATAGTGATAAGAGAGTCTATTAAAGTCCCATTTTGTCTGGAGTATCATGCTTTTAATTGCATGCTCCCTGCTTATATCCCCGAGTGGACCAATTTAAAAACATTTACTATTGGTAGTTTCACTGACAAATGTCTTGTTCTGGAAATAATCTGAAAAATTTTGTGTCTTAGGAACATAATTTTTTTCATGACTGTATGAGAATAACACAATTTTTTTTAAGACTGTATGAGAAAACACCAGTTATTTAGGCACCAGCATCATTGCCAATCCCACCACCTCCCCTTCTATCCTTTCCTAGGCTATAATCTGCAGATCACGCAACAATCTATGAAGAGGTCAAACCTGCAGATTTAACATGTGCAGCAAGACAGCTGTTTAAAAATGTATGTGAATTGTTTATACATATATAAATGGTCATTGTTACAAAATGTCCATGAGGATTTGTCACTACTCTAAACATTAGAAACACATGAGATCCAGCTGACCTCTACTGTACAATGCCAGCTGACCTCTACTGTACAATGCCAGCTGACCTCTACTGTACAATGCCAGCTGACCTTATTTCTACCAGTCTTAGGATACCATTGTACACTGGTCATTCCACTGAGGGATCTCCTTTCCCCTCCCTTAGGGTGGACACTGATTGTGCAGTTGATACTGTTTAGCTAAATCTTAACTGAACCAATCCATTCGAACAGAAAAACAAGAGGCCCATGGGCCTTAACCATTACCAAAGTATCAAACAAGAAAAAACTTTCATCAGAAATGACAATTGCACACTAATAGAGTAAGACTACTTCCTCGGGTTTTTTTTCTTTTTCTTTTGGTGGTCAAGAAAAACACTTAATTATTATCATGTTTCTCAGTTACAAAGTTGTGGTCTAGACAAATATTCTTTTGTAATTTGAGGGGGAGGAGATGTTAAATCTAGGCCATTAATGGCCATAGTTTGGGATCACAACACACACACATTGTCTGATTCTAAAGCAACAGTTGTGTCAAATATATAAAGCTCCTAAATTCTTCCATTACAAATTTGTGGCCTGCAACTAATATCTCCAACAGGTTTTCCAATTGCCTTGATTATTAGTTCAGAGTCATAAGATTCTGTTTGATCATTTGTCTAGCCCACCTCCCAGAGAAATGTTTCTATTTTTAATGTTCCCATAATCAGAAAATGGGAGCATATAGATTTTGGTTTGTTACCTTGGCCATAAATTTTGAATAGGAGGTGATGGGGCTTTCATATTCAATACTTGTAACAAGATCTTTCTTTTGTACTAAAATGTTTGACCTCATGACCTTGACCTTGTTTACCAATGACCTTGACCTTGTATTAGTTCAAGAAACACTGTTTATACCCAATTCAAGTGCCACAGATACCATTCTAATTGTCTCCCAATTACAAAGCATTCAATTTTCATTTATTAGTGACTGACCTTAATCAGATTCCCTTACTTCTCAATCAGAACAAACTATCTACTTATAAGCAACTTTTGAGCCAAGTATGAACTGCTAATGTCTCTCAGTTACTAAACTATGGTCTGAACAAATATATTTTAACTGATTTCAATCCTGGCAATGACCTTGGCTTATACCACAGTGTCTGGCCATAAGCAACCTTTGTGCGAAGTATGAGCTATTTGAGGAGTAAACAGTATTTTTAAGTCAAACAGCCTTACCATGGGGTTGGAGCCTTTGACCCAGGTATTAATGGAAGTTCACACTTTTTGAGACCTCCAAGATCATAATAACTATGAAACCAGTTTATATGCTAGATATTCTAACATGAAGTAAAAGATCTTAAAAGATGTAAGGCATTTTGACTATATGATTTATAAAGCCCAACCTTGGATCCTGAACTCCTGACCCAAGGGCCATGAATTCCACAGTTCTACTCTTGGACCTGAACTCCTAATCCAGAGACCATGAATTCCACATATTTGGTAGAATCCTTCATGTTCATTTTAACTAACATGCAATGTCACAAATAATGTTCTCCTGCCCCAAAAGATACTAATCAGCATTTTTGGCAAAAATTGGCCATGCATTGAAATGGAAAAAAAATGTTCAGAAGTTTATGATAAAATGGTTGACAAAGCATTAAATTACTGCACCAATAAGCAAGTACACACTGAAAAATCTGTTTACCTATTTCCAGTAACACTGAAATTAATCAATTATGAACTTGATAACACTATCAAGAATTTAACATTAAAAAAATCATACTCTTCTCTAATGATGCTCTAAATAGAAACAATTTAATACCTGCTATTCAAAATTAATGGATTTAAAAAAAAATAAATAAATCTCTAACTGCAAGTAATATGTTCATTTAATAACCCTACATCTTTCACCAATTCCAATGTACCATGATATTTTCTTGTTTAGCCTCGATTATTAAAGGATCTTTTTCTATGGGGAGAAATTTAAAGGCTCCAACTGGCTACAATCAGCTGTTAGTATGCAAGCTGGCCACTAGCCAAACCGCAAACCGATAAACCTTTACAATATTCTACTATTTCTCAGTTTTGCTTATTCAACACAAACAAACTTGAGGAAATCCTCGATCAGCAAAAAACACCCAGTCAGTCAATGGAAGGGCACTTCCTCAATTTCAAACAATTCTGATTACTATTTAATCCTCATTATTTGTTTATCATTGATGAAAGGACATTTTAGTATGTGTAGTGATACTGAAAATTAGTAAAATATTCCAAAAGTAACAGAACACTCTAAAAACTTTGGACACTCCTTTATCTACATGTATGTAATCAACTATCACGTTTCATTAAACCTGCATGATAAATCTGCATGTAACCAAGAAGACCACATACAGAATCATGCAAACAAACTAAGGTCCTGGTAGAAATCATGACATCATCTTCAGATTAGCCTGATCATTGACAAGGTTTTGGACAACAGTAAAAAGATTACACAAGATTATCATCTCTGTGTGCCTGTGACATATTTCAATGAACACTCTATCACTGCCTGAGTGTGGATTCATCTGATAGGTCACCAAGGCACACAGAAATCAAGATCTTATCAACACAATAAGCTTAACACCAATCAAATGTCACAGCTCTTCATTGACAAAAATAACAGGATTGAGACTTCAGATATTTCAATAATTAAATACGTCATTTTCTTATTTGTAGCAACACCATCCCTCATGTAATCTGGAAACAGAAGTTTAAAAACTGCTCCCTTTAATACTAAACTTGCAAAGCAGGTTTGTTATGCCATCCATATGCAACAGACACTTTCAGAACAGGGTCATTATTTTGCCAGACACCTAGTACCCTAATCCAATCAGATTACTCGAAAACAATGACCCTCAGATAGTGACATCTGCTGGCAAACATTTTCTTTCTTGCCTACATCTTCACCTCAAACCAAAGCTTAATTCATGGATTCATCAATGAAGCATCCTACTGTCCCCAATTATGTGTTATCTAATAATACTGATGCAGTATGGTTCAGACCAGGATTATTACAACAGAGTCAAGAGGTTCAAGAATCCAAAGAAACAAATTAAAACACTCTGATTAGAACATGGGAAAAACTAACTGCATGAAACAATTACTTACAAAAAAATCATGACCCACCCAACTTATCTCCCATTTCTATTGCTTTTTTAATCTATTTTTTCATGCAATGTATATATACAGGTCAAAGTATCATGCCTTTAATGGCTTACTCCTTTTCCCTTCAAAATGTCTTTTATTACATAGTTATGCTTTCTGTAATTGAATCTCCAATGTAATGAAAACATCATACCCCAGACCAAGGTATAATGCCACAAATTATAGGTACACCTTGTGATGCTCATTTCAGTTGATGCAGACATTCTATACCATTGTGAAGCTTGGAAATTATTCACTTCAGGATTCACCATTCAAACACAATTTTGTCACAGGTCAATGATTATTTAGGGCAAGAATTTCGATGACCGAGATTTTAAACCATATCTGATCAGTGTCATTTTTGTGCAGAATCTTCAACATCCAAATCCAACACGTGTTTGCAACAATTGTACCAGTGATAATGGAATCAAAAAGCTTCAAGCATCTGCTGGATCACACAGGAAGTTCTTAAAGTTCTTTGCAACCACATTGCCACATCTTTCTCTATACTACAGAGGTCAAGGTCATGATCTGTCTTGATGTTTGATGAACAGATATTGATGTTTCATCACATACAGGTCTTGATTAACAAGACTGGGGGGGGAAATCAAATTACTCCCAGTAATCACTCCATCACATTGTCTACACACAGACACTAGTAATGCACCTACCTTAATCTAATTAGATACAGATTAACCCAGGCTACACCTCAATTAAGAAAATAAAGAATAATTACAAGAAAATTAACACAAGCACCATATACAGACTTGACCTCTGCTTCTTTCAATTGGTCTCTGATGATGAATGAGGCATTTGGGCTGTGGCATTTCTAATTTTTTTTAATGTTCTCTGCTTAAAGACAGTGATAAATACATGATGCAAGCTGGATTAAGCATTCAGTGGGTGGTTTGAGTGTACGTGCTGAATACCCCACACTTTTGATACCTTATCACTTGACAGTAAGTTTATATGACAATTAAAAGCTGCAAATGATAGGGCAACAGTGTCTGTGACATTGCTTCTGCATTTTTCTTTCTCCATTTCCTGTTGAACTGTTTCATTCCTGGACTTTCCATCTTCTTGCTGATCCTCTTATCTAATTTTTGCACCAGGTGGTTGAAAATACTTACCACTAAGGCATTTAAAAAAAAAATAGAAAATGTAGTAGACTCTCTGATCAGAAACAGGCAGATGTCATCTTCAGAGGCAGAATTCTCTACATTTCTTAACATACTTCTTTTTGCTTCAAGCAAACAATCTCAGATACTGAACATACATCCTACAGTGAGCCAATGCAATTCCTTCGTTCAGAATGAAATATAGGACTAACTGCCACAAAAAATACAAGTTGTGTCCTTGAAACACCGAATTTATGCTGGCCAACACATTATTTTTGACCTTTCATAAAAAAGACAAGTCGACTGCTGGTACCCGTCATCTTAGCTTGGCCATTGTCCCCCTGTAGCCAACGAAGTGGACTGGTACCCCCCTTTTACGAGTTTAAGGCCAATGGCCAATTATAATGAAGAATGCTTGGCAGGACTTTTTGTCAACTGATGACTCATATGAAAACATTTTTGATCTATTAAACACAAGTCTATGAATATTTACAAGAAAAACAAATATAAAAGAGAGATACAGATTTGCTGGAAAGATAAGAGAGATTAGCGTAAACATGAATATTACTAGTTTCAAGATTGAGTTTTCTTCACAAATGACTATCATTCATAAAGTAATAAAAACAAAGTGTGAAGCAATATTTACAATAAAAAGATATCATTTTAAAAAGACACTCCCCAAAAATGCAAGAGTATTTACTCCAACATTCATTAACACACAACATTCTGAGCTAATTTCACATTTACACGAGTTGATATGGTTTTGTGAAGACTGCTAAGAAAAATAAAGAGACTCCTATTAAAAAAAAAAGTCCTGGTTTACAAAAGGATACTATGTCCTTTTCATTCATAAGAACTAGAAGAGAAGCCAAAGACCTGTGAGTCAAATTCACTTTATGATATGATCTGACACCACATCAGTAAGTCGAAGGCATCTGAACACCTGGGGAACACTGTGTTACATTCAAAACAGTCCCAGCCTTACATCATAATCCATATTAATATCTGCCAAGTTGCTGTAACTTGTGGAACTTTTACAAATCACCCTTCACCAGGAATTAGTAAGCTTGAAATTCTTGCCAGTTTGTAAACATAAGCCAAGTACAAATCTCCCTTGTCAGGCAGAGGAAACAAGGACTAGTGACTTTTAGCCTTTGCATCATTCAACACACTGGAAAATGGGCTTCCATTACATCAGTGTCTGTCATTACACACAAGACAATCATCCCCATTTACCCAGAACTCCATAAATTTCAATACATTTGTGAGATTGATTGTAGACTACGCAGCTTGTCATGTGGCAGGTGACAGGTGAGCAGGGCAACAGTCCGCAAGTATAGCACATAGCCAGGGGTAAATGTTACTTCACATTCTGATGTAAGTAGTCACAACTGTAACACTTTTGGTACTAATTATTCTTAGCTAAAGTGTTTTTACATTTTGTCTCCACAGCTAGCCAATATTCAGCACATTTTCCAACAGATTGTTCAGAGCAAAAGTATAAATTTCTACTTTTCTTTTGAACAATTCTATTTTAGTGAAATTGAGTAGATTTTTTGCTTTCTTTTAAGCATAAGCAACTACTTGTATCCAGTTAATTTATCCTTAATCCTTTCACTAGCAATACAGAATTAAAAAACACAAACATTTGGTATGGAAAAATTTCTCAAGGTCTGCAAATTTTCTGGGAAAAAAAAAATGTAGGTATCTCAATTGTCGAGTTACCCACTCTTAGAGCCAGTATGACAACACATGAAATGCAGCCAAGATCAAACTTCACTATTACCCATCACCTTCCAACCACCAACAACGCGACCATTTACCACAGTCCAATAAATCAAATTCTGTGGTTAAACGGCAGTGTCCTAAGTAGGGGGACATTAACAGGTCATATGACTGACAAGGTGTCATTCAGTCAACCCCCTCCAATTATGACTGTTGCTCTAACCAGGCCATAGTCTCCATTCTACCATATGTGTTAAATAACCAAAAAGGTTTAGTTTGACCCAGCAGTATAATTCTTAGAAAATTTACTGAATGCTGATGCTTTCAGGAAGTTCTGATATTTAAATAGGAACTATTTCTAGAAACTTAGAAATTTTTCTTTTAATTATGCCAAAATTTCCCCCAAAGCTAACTTTATATAAATTATGCAATAAATGTATTTCTCTACATAAAAAATGAAAGGAAATAAAGGAAAGAAACAGATACAATAGAGATTCTTGCAGCTCATACTTGCTACTGCACCTTAGTGCAGTGTATAGGATGTAGAGTTATAGAAAAAAAGTGGCATAAATATGAAATCCTTTCACTGTACTTGACAGTCAAGTATCCAATACATATTTACTTGTACAGATAATACTTGTTCATTGCCCCATAATAAACAGTTAATAAAGGAATACCACATTATGCCATCAAATTTGACAGATTACAAGGACAGAACAGTGATAACTTTGGCTGATAGCACCAAATTTTGGAGTACTATCAGTCCAATATGACTGATACTTATCACTGACTGGAGACGGTGGGGCAGGTCTTCTAGTTGAATTACTCAAGTTAATACACTACAACATCAAACAAATAACTTGGACTTAGCAACATAACTTCTCTGGGGTGTTGGTTCTATCCGCAGGAGCACTCTAACAGCATAATCTCTGGTAGTCCCTTTCAATCCATGGCATTTAAACTGTATCTATTTATCAATATTTGTTGTAGGAAATTATCTAAATAGGAATTATTAAGTTAACTTGCTAATCCTAAAGTAATCTTGCACAATTTGTATAGCGTACACAAGTGGTAAAAGTCTAATGCAAATGCAACCTCAGGGAATTTTCAATCAATCTATTATCTTTTGAGTATAACTTAACCCTATGCACCCCTATTCAGTTTGAATTATGCACTGCACTATAATCCAGCTTTAAAGCTTTTCACCTTCAGATTTCATACTTAAAGAATTAATTCATAATCTTTTATTGGGCGCTACGCAAAAACCTTCAATTCACCAAGTCAGTTAAAATCAATTCTGTACTTTTTGTTATAATGTTTTGTCTACTGTTGCATTAAAATTTCCATCTAGAGACAATTTAAAATTTCATTTTAGTTTGTGTACATAGTAAATTAAAAATGAACAGGGTAACCTTGACTCAAGAGTCTAAATACATTTTGTTTGCAAATGTAGAAAATGTTTAACACAAGTGGGTGAATGACTGAAATATACTTGTCATTTTCGTCCATTGGCAAATCAAGGCTGTGAAAGTGTTTGAAGTGCAGAGATTTCCCATTATCTGATTAAGCTTCTTTGTACCATTGGAGACACTGACAAAAAACTTTAAACCATTTTCCTTGATTTTCTTTTCAATTAGATATGAATTGCTGGCTGTTTTTCTTCCATTAAAGTTTGGCCTCTTTATACCCCTAATATGCCCGACATAAATATTATTTTCTGACATTATCAATGACTTTGAGAATGAGCTTTTTCAGGTTAATACCCCAACAAGCACAATGAGTAAGTTACAACGTACAATTTAAAGAACTCCTTTATTCAAAACTGTATGAATGGACTGCATTAAAAAAAAACTTACCCTAGCTAAAGAAATTTCAATTAAAAAGTGGATTCACTTCTTAAAAATTCTACTTGTGTACAAAATGATAAATTATAAAATGTCACTGCTGCTCATTCTACCTCTTGTCAACATAAACAAAGAGACGTGCGAGGGATGATTTCTTTCTTTTTTTACCTGAATCCTGGTCGTTTAATGACAGGTGAACTTTTACCAAGCATACCTTTTTCTCATTCATGACTTTTTGCACCATGTGACCTTTGAAGCCTAAGTGTTCTTATGAATGGGACAGTTAAATAGATACGACAAAACAGTTTTATCTTGTAAATGCATCAAGATTCATATTCACCAATCCATTAAATGATTTCCATGATTCTTTTAGCTAAAACTACCAGTCTAAAGATACCAAAATATCCCTTAGGATTAGCATACCATTATGAGAAATTTCTTTAGATGTTTTAGTTACATTTTACCTCTGGATCTTCAAAAAAGACTTTACACAAACTCCTTATAACAATTTATATACAAAATCAAGGGATACACATGCATTTATAAGAATCCTTTTACCCATTACACAAGAACAGTTCTGGTTACTTCTGAAAAAAAAAATTTTTTTTTGATGACATCAGTTTTGCAAAATGCATAGCAAACGGCTCATATATCTTACTACAAAGGAAGTCTTAAAGCTGTAAGCGTTTCTTGCAAAGACATTTTTCAAATCATGTCCTACAGCCTTTGACCAAGTTGTCTTTCTCTATATTGAGAAATGTTTTCATTCTATTTTCATCTCTTTTGCCCTCATTTTCATTGGGCAAATTTAAAAACAACATTGATATATATTAACATTAATGAATATAATTAATAATTTATATATATATACATATATATATATATATATATATATATATATATATATATATATATATCACAGCAAATTCAAAGAAAATTCTCAAGTATACAGTATTTTATATCCTACTGCAGTTTTAGAGTTTTATTCTGCTATGATGTCAAATATGACCAGCATTTTACATATTGTTCCCTACAATTGTCAATTTTGCACTCAAAACTTATGCAAAATATGACTCATTACATCATTACACTGCAAGCAATGACTGCAATTAATCTTAAAATTTTATATGATCCAATGGTAACAATTTATAATTTTTCAATTCAGCATTTTTTACATTATGTGTAATCTCTAAAAGTTCATGCAGTTTCAGTCATGATTACTTAAAACATAACAAATCTATGATAGATTTAAAAAGATATCTTTTATTATTGGTTCTCTAAACAAAAATATCTCTTGTTTTTTTAGAGTGTGAGAAACGCAAATAGGATTTCTTTATTTAAGCTAGATATTTTCTCGATAATCCAAGTGATGGTGAGATTTTGAGAAAAAGCCTAAAGCATATAGATCTTGAGGTGTCTTATCTTCTGCTCTTGGGGCAAGATAAAAGGACTTTTCATGATTTTGCAATCAAAGACATCTAGCTCTTAAAATTATTCAATACAGACAATTGCACAACCATTTCATACTTTCACAAATAAGACCCTGTTGCATAAATACTTTTTAATTTTAAAAATAACTGGCTATGAAAGTTGGTTCCTTTTGCACAATTGATATAGATACATCTACCTGAATGGAGTCTGAGGCACTCATACATATTTCTCATCCTTCTATCTCCCTCCACCTTTTTATGCATGAATTCAAAAATTAAAGGGGACTTGTCTGTAACACTCTTTGTGCCACTTACTTGGTCTACTAAGCCAGGAATTTTTTTTTTTAAAAATTGCTACATGTATACTTCCCAGCCATTAGGATTGGGGATAGCAGAGTACATGTACGTACGAAATTCATTTAATATTATGTATTTGCTGTATTCTGAGACCACGGAAGATGAGACTTTCAAAGTGTTTTCAGAACTCTTCATACAATTAACTTCAATCTTACTATTAACAATAACGAAGGAAAAAAACTTATAAACATAATCTGCTGAAAACTAAAGAATTTCTTCTAAATATGTCATTTATGCATGCAGTTGCAAAACTTAAACAAATCCATCAATATTAAATTGGGAATGAAGAATCATTGGTACAGGGGAGTTAAGTTAGCTCAACAAACACTTCAATAAAAGTACAAGTACAAAATCCTATTTAAGCTAATCCTATAAGCTTACATAATAAACAATCACATACAGGCATCCAAAAACCCAATCACTGCAAGTCTGAGTGACTGCAACAGACTCTATTGAACATTAAATGTGGTAGTTGGAAAGAAAACAAATTTGGTTCCCCCGTCTTTCCTGCTCTGATCTCTTCCATGAACCCAAAAATCCTCGATCTCTTTCATCTCAGTGTCTGCAAAATGCATTATAGACCATTCTTATGATGCAAGATGCTGAGATGAATTTGTCCAAACAACCACCAGTTTAATTATCACTCTTTTGCAGAAATTTATCGGCAAGCTGCCTGCATGTTTAGTAGACTTTTAAAGAATCTGAAAATTAATTGTATCATCTCCAAGCTCAATTGTTAAAATAGAAATATTTAATGGAAATTACAACAAACCCATACAGAAGTAAAATACAGTGACACCTAAAACCTATATATAGACCCCCCCCCCCCCCAAAAAAAAAAAAGAACAGTGGCTGTAAATGATTGTAGTATTATTCTATGTTGTCCCTGCTTCTGACCACAGGGAATTTTCATACCCTTGTTATTTCAACCAGATGCAACTATAAACAATTTCATTTTGTTTTCAACTTGCTAAAAGGGGTTTTTTGCTCTTTCCAAACAATAAATACATTTAAATTCGCCAAATTAAGAAATGGGTAAAATGAAAAAAATACATACAGTACATCTGGTACCTCATCATTCAATTCAAACTGATCTTAACTTGGCAAAATGTCTGAAAGTTCTAGAAAGCTGGGATGAATACATAATTTTGTAGACCTCCATTATGCCTTAATGTGTGTATTGTCTCAAAATTGGAAAAATGACCCGGCACACACGAGACTTTATGCACCCTTTCGATCCCCCCCCCCCCCCCCCCTTACATTGCCTTATGATGTCTGAGTGTCCTTAAGTGCTGTTATGTCTGATACAGGATCTGTATACAATACCTGTGCCAAAGGCAAGAAGAATGATAGAATTTCTTCAGCATGGGCTTTCTTGTTGTAAAGATTTACACCATTTCTTCTATCAAGGCATTCAGTGACCCTCTTTTTGGAGTGATTATATTGGCATCAAAGTGTGCTCTTTTTTTCTATTAGACGTCCAACACTGAACATTTGCTTACATAGTTAAACCCCAAAATAACGCATATTGTAAAACAATCTGATTACTTTCCAAAGTTTAATCCAATTCTAAAATAGTCCAATGAAACCAGGTTTCATATGTAGGTTCTTAGAACTTTTCTTTTGGCTGTTTCCTTGCAGAACAAATTATATAATTTGATGTGGTTACTGAAGAAACAGCACTACCCCATATCTAAAAAAGTCGAAACTAACAACTGAGTAAAAAAACAATATCTCCTCTCCTATTGGTGGAGTACTATGAAAACATCTAGTGCGATTTCTCAGATACCTTCATCAAAAAGCAAACACTCTAGAGAATTGGCTTTAGTCCACACACATATTGGCTCTAAATATATGACCAATACCAATGAAGAAATAGCTTCACCTGAGCTGATAATTTGATCATAATGCTCATGTAATTCTACAGTGAAAATTCATAATGCGTCCCTGGGATATAGGCCAATACTAGGTTTACACAAATATATCTCAACACACAGAAAAACAGGCCTACACAAGACTTCTGTCAGTCACTGAGCAAGAAAAAACAGAAGATCCAAATGCCCCAAATTGCATCAATTTCTCTCTGGGTCGTCCTTCACCATTCACTACACAATTTACACTTGAAGCGTCCATAGTGTTCCCAAAGATATTTGTCTTGGCCCTTTTACAAGAGACAAAAAAGCTTTCAGACAATACAGAGATAAGACCAAAGAAAGATCTGCATGCTAGTCTTCTAGAATTTTTCACACTTGATTCACCCTTCCAGCATTAAAAAATATTCTGGTCTTTATTAGCAGCATGAGGCTGATTAATTTTTTCTTGCAGCTAGACACAATTTTCTGATAATACAAAGCCATGCTTGTGCAGTTTTTACTATGTGAGAAACACTAATGTAGCATCTTTACAGCACAGCGGTAAGCTGTCAAAGAACCCATATTTCATGAAATAACAATAGAAAAATTTTATAGAAGCCATGCAAGTAAATTAATCAAAAACTTACAAGTGCAGATGATCATAGCTTGCCATCTGCATTCCAAAGTAATATCATGTACAAGATGGCCTGCAAGAAGCCGGAAAGCCTCACCTTTCTACAATTTTGAGTGCATCTTTTCTGAGATTTACAAATGCTTTTTGAATGTGTTATGCAAGCTGGCAAATCTTTAAAATACATTGAATAAGACTTGTCCTTGTGTACCATATTCTTGCTTTTAGTTCAGAGAGTGCTTTTTTTTTTTTTTTTTTGGGATACCAAGAAAAGGTCATCTTTACAACTTGGAAATGAACATAACAGAATTTCAGGGAATTCCAGTTCTGACTAGTAGGAACGTTATTATCTTTGTCACCTTATTTATACGAGCACAATACACATGTATAGACAGAAAGTATGACCTAAGTCAGATTTCATCACATTTGTGGCATCTGTTCTATGATAACTAAGCACAGTATTAAGTGTGTCTATGATTCCCAACAATAGTAAGCTGTCATTCTTTGTGTGTTTTGATCCCTGTTCACTACTGCCACATCAAACACTGGCAACATGCAATCTTTGCCAGATCTGACATGCAGTCTTCAGGATGGAAACCACCACATGCACAAGAAAGACACCCACTAACATGCCATCGAGACTGAAGAACACTGCAAGACCTACACTCTTCATATACTCAATTACAAAAGATTCAATAAAACACAAGATAATTACTTCGCTGATTGTAGAACAAATATCAGGTTGAAATAATGTGCAATAAAATATGGGATTGCAAGCCAAAATAAATACCAGAATTTATTGCCATGTGAGATCAAATGCTCAAAACAACAAAATGATAATAAAACTGCCATTGAAGAAATTGCTTAGGATAACTTTTTTCCTGCATTTGCTAAACAGCAACTACTATGTGTTTTACTCAGTAAACATTATATGTATTTTTTTCGTTGCAATCTTACCTCTGACCTCAAGCATTCATGCAATATTATACATGTTTACAATGACATAATTTGCAAGGAGGAAATATTGTCTCAGACAAGGCAGTGTCATGGAAACATGCTGCAGAATGACTCAACCACCAAAATGATTACACATCTCCCACACCCAGTTGTCGTTCTTGTATATTATATAAATAAATGAAAAATACACACATGCACAAATGTATTCCATATGACCACAAAAATCAAAATGCAGTCATGTAGTTTAGTTTCTCTGAAATTTCTTGGAACACTAAGTCTTTTAAGATAACCTTAGCTTATGCCGTTATCATAGACTTAGAGAAGCAGTACAAAACACATGGCGAGTCTGTCACTCAGTCCTTGAGAGACCTAACCAGAAAAGGTCACAATATGATCATGTCGTGTGGATCAAGCAATGAAACTGTGGTCTTATATATACTGCCATAGGACTCTTACTGTGTTTCTATGTGTATTATGAAAAGGGGTATTTATATTACTGCTAATACAAATTGTGGCATCTAAGTTTTATTATGGTATCAATAACAGAGACCATCCAAGGCAGAATATATCAAGGGTACTTACAGTTTCTTTTTCATATATCCTTCTATGGAAGATGGGGGAGGGGGAAGATGAGACATTCTTGTGTTTCATTTCAGAAATGTTTCTTTTTTCAAACTCATTATCGCTACAACATTATAAATTGCTGGTTTTGCTAGTTTTCAAAAATAAAGAACAAACTGCACTGAAAAATTTTTCTTCGATCAAATCTATAAATTCTGAAAGTCATCATGAACTTGTTCGCAGTCTTTTAAGAAAGTCGAGATAAGATACAAATTGGCTCATTATGATATCTAGGCAATAGCATACAAATAGGCAATCTCACTTTTATTCACAAACCTGATAGAAAGGCTGTTAGAACTTCTGTATAATATTTACAAAGAGCGAGTGTAGGTAGAAAAGGGTCAGATATATTCAAAGAGGTTTAGGCAACTCTTGAACAGACCATACTTCATAAACACAGAATAACAATACTGTCATTATACAGAGTCAAACAATATCTCTCTGCATCACAGACTTTGAAGTGTGGCACATGCAGTTTAAACACACATCTAGCTTTTTTCTGCAAGAATTCACATGCATATAAATACTAACTTAATATTCTCAAGTCTGTTCACCCCTACTCTGACAATGACCCACAAGACATGGGGGATCTACCAACTTTCTCTTAGTATTATGAAGCAACTCAAAGAGGCAGAGATAGCTCAGAATAGTGTCTTCAAGATATTCATTCTACACTCAAATGCTGCTTGTAGACCATTTGCCATCTGTCAATCCACATTTTAAGGACTTGCTTGAGTTAACAAATGGAGACAGAGAGAGACCATTAGGGTTTTTGAAGTTTGTTTATAAACATGTGCAACATAGATTGCGTCTTTCGTCGGAGAAATCTCCCAACATTTATGGCCCATATTTCCTGAGCGACAATGTTCTCTCCCAATTTTTTCCACTCTTCATAAATTTTGTGCTATTTAGAAAATGAACATCACCTATAAAAGGGTGCATAAACTACAGAAGTACAAGATTTTTCTCACAATTCACACATACAGGTGCCACACACATTTTCTCCTTACTCATTGTTTACACACAACTCCAGAATTTCATTCACAGAAAAATGGGATGAAAAGGATGTTTGCTATTTACATCTTCCCTATGTCACTTTAACATGACTGATCACAAAGAATGGCCCATTGATCACTTAGTGATGCTTGAAAGACAGACACTTTACTACTTGGAATTATGGATGGCAGAAATATAGATGAGACTACAAATTACCATAAAATAGACCATTTGGTGCCAAAACATTTAGAGGGAGTAATATACTTTAAATCCTGCTCTATCAAATCTAATAGTATGAATTTGTAACAAAGAACATCCAGAGAGTACTATTGTAGGTGACAACCCTTTCAAAATATGGTATTTTAAAAATCTAAACGCATCAACTTTTCTATCATTTTGATAGCACACTTCCAGCATGAAAGGATAAATGTATATATTAAATGCAATACAAATGATGTCTTGCATAACCACCATCCAAAAATAATGCAACTAATCTTTAATCCTTTGCTAAATTTAGCAACAGTATCAGACTGAAGGAGACTGAGTGAATTACAAACTGAATTACGAATGACCTTCTTTACCAACAAACGAATTTGTGACAAATATGTACATTATTTATAGCACATTTATCACTCATAGTACACCTGGTCAAAAAGTAATTTGTGAAAGAGCATTGGATTTGCAATTTTATCATTTAAATTTTACACTCTATCTATAAATGAATTATAATCTAGATGGTATGTTTCATTGCAAAAATCTCTGCTTTACTAGAGGATTAATAAATGTGAAAGTGTTTTTCATTATCTGTTGTTAAAAACCCCTTTCTCACGTTTTCTGAATGAAATCCAAGTCTTCACATTCAACATAATACAATCTTTACTGTCAATCTTGGGGATTTCTATACAATGCTGGTGATTCCTTTTCACCCCACAGAATTGTCCAAATGTCAACTTCAGCCCGTCAAAATAAAGCACTGCACTAAACTGACCCCTACATTCTCTATAAATCTGGACCAACTTCTCAAACATTCATGGATATATGATGAATATGAAAATGCATACAAGTAAAGACTACAAGTGTCATTTTTATTTTGCCATACTGCTTAAAACGTCTTTGCCATTCATCCAAACCATAAAGGGGGGGTGTGTGTTAGGGGTAGAACATAACTGGAAAATATTACGTTTCATAGATCTAAACTTCTCATCAATCGATCTTGAGAGTTCTTATTTATAATTATTTTTATCAATATGATAGATGACCTATTGCAAGTGAAGGGGGGGGGGGGGGGGGGGGGATTAGGGGGTGTAGTTCAATAAATTAAAAAGTGAAAGACTTTAATCACCCACTAGTCATTACATATACCAAGCAGTAAAACTTCATACCCAGGTTAATGGATTATAATCTCCAAACAATACTAATCTGCTTATGTGTTTCATCATTTCAATTGACTGAAGTCCTGTAGTCACAAAGTTTTCATTAATAGCTATTGTTGACAACACTAATTCAATAACATGGTTCAAATCACTGTGAAGAGCATTCTTGACTGGCTATACCAACATATATAGACATATATGAACACAATAAAGGCATATGTACTGTGTGTTTAAAAATTCAAATAAATCACACCATGAAAAATATCTTGACTGGGCATCAACCTGCTTTTCTTTGAGGTCTGTATAGTTTGTTGTGATTGTTCATAAATGTTGTAACAAAACTTTATCCCAATTTGTTTATAGCACATCCATGTTTGCTGTGGTAAATAGAAAAAGGGGTCCACTTGTTCAAACTTTAATTATCTAACTATACAAAGTTTTACTGCATGAAATGAAAATGGAAAACCTTTTTCATGCATCTTTGAATTCTCCACTGACACTAGAAAACAGTGTATTCATAAGTATATATGCAACACTCCCAACATTTTCTCTCATCTTTTCATCTCTTGTACAATTTCTGAAATGGGTTGAATTTTATATCAATTGTTATTACCAAATTTTGTATATTAACCTGGTTAGTTCAATGTTCAGATCACCTACCAAGTAATGCAAGGGTGCTAGGTTCGATCCCAGATTGTTCCAAATATTTTGATCCTTTCTTTGCAAAACTAACTTAATAATTATAATGTCCATATATAAAAACATCTTTAAAAAAATAAGAACTATTTTACATAATTACTTGCAACAACCAGGAACCTGTTAATATTTGCAAACTCTAAAACAGACATGGTAACATACTCCATGGTTTTTGGTAGAAACAAGAGAGAATTCAAGTGAATTGTATGTGAAATGTCATGAAAAAATTCACTATATGGAGAAATATTGTATATATATATATGTCCTTGAACTTCTAAGAAAAGCAAGTTCTCAATTTCTTCACAACACATATATTGTAAAACAGAGTAAACATCAAAATAAAAGAAAAAATAATGTTGTTTTTATCTCATTCACAAAAGTATCAACTCACAATCACAGGGCTATAATTAATTTTTTTTTTTCTTATTTATTCACTTTCTGAATGTTTTTATTGCATCTTTCACTTTAAACCAACAGATATTTGAAAAACGAAAAATTTCATTAACAGTCAAAAGATTATGAAAAAGATTAGAATCAGTGCTCTATGTAGGGGAAGCAGACACAGCATTCTGTTGGAGGTCTGAACATGTGTATGTTTTGTATCCATTTTTGCAGTTGTGGTTCCCTACCCGTCAATGAAAATAATACCTACCTTGAACATCACAATGAGATTTTTGGGTTCTATTTTTTTGCGCATATGAATGTTTGTAGATGTAATGAGGCAGGCTTCCTAAAGTAGATGGCCCATGCTCTGAACTTGGTTCTATTAAATATTTCTCTCCTTGAAATTGGAAGGCCCCAGTCTGTAAAACAAAAGGATGACATTTTTGTAACGGGATATTTTTCTGGACATTTTGGACGGTTTCTCCACAAAACTTATATTATTGGCTACACACAAAAATACACTTCATGCTGCTGTCTTTCTGAGTTTCTCCGTCTCATAAATCATTAGATAGAATCATTAATGTTCTATCATTAAAATGATAGATGTCCCACAGACCCGGTGTGGCGATAGAGGCCCCTAGACATTTTATTCATGTACAATGGTTCATCTACTGATTCGTCTCGAACCCGCAAACTCGATCCTTTCGCGCCCATGGTAAATTTGGAATGGAGCTTAACATAATTACACCGTATTTCAAGAACTTCAGTAAACTTTTATACTTTTTACAAAACCGTCTGACATTTCGTATCAAAAAGGTCATTGGGCCATACATTTGAATGCTGGCGATTCTGCTAGGTCATTTTTCACGTCTGTCGTTTTGGATACTTTTTATGCTTCTCTTCCTCCTCCTACATTGTAATAAAAACATATATATTATTCTGAAACGACACTGTCAAGGTGATGAAAATCATCATATCTTCTGCTTCGGTCGCCACACGCCATATTCTTCTATGTCACGTGACATAGTTCCACAAGGTCACATGATACGTCTAATGTTGCAAAAGTTTAACTCTGCGATTTAATCTGACGATCACATAGAAAACAAAATTAAGAAAACGTTCTGACATATTATGGGGACATACAGTTCTATAACCAGGCCTGTTAAAATCTTGGTTATATGACGATTGTCGCTGGTAATTACAACCCATAGTAGTTAAGACGGAAAAACGACCAACAAATTACATGCTTCTCGTGTCTCTTCTTTCAATTGCATTCTCCTTAGGTATATTGATATATCTTGATACATCTAATTACTGGTGATTTGCAAAACCATAAAATCCCGCTGATCTCCCAAGAAATCACTCATGTTTGTACACTACATGGCCATGGGCACTGAATTACATAATACAATTTACATCCACACACATTCAATATTTTCATTTGATTAGAAGATGAATCAAGGCCTTGATTGGCAAATATTGACCTTATTTTTCCTTTAATATCGTCTTCAAGCTTTTCAAGTCACCAAATAACAAACTTGACTCTTGCGCCGTTTAAACAAGTTTTATAGTGGCTACGAGTACTAGTTAAGATTATATATGTTAACACAATGCAAGGTACTCGGATAGAATGCAGCGATACAGGTTTTGGTAAATTTCTCTGTGGTTGCTCTCTGTGATACCAAGATGTAACATTGCACTTTGGTTGTTTGCATGCAAATCTTAAACATTTTTTATGATAATATTGCATATGAGTGGTCTACATAACCAACGCTACCAGAGAGAGAGGGAGAGAGAGAGAGAGAGATTCTTATAACAATTTACAGGTGCCTCTGATCACTTATGGAATCTGTTTGTAAATCGTCCAGACTCGTAGAATCTCACTAGTTAGCCTACTATTCACAATCGTGGTCACTCGTATAATTTGTACCAAGTCTTGCCCCGATTCATTTAAATCGATCCTTGTTTATATTACAACTGTCGAAACCCCATTTCTGCCATCTTCTGTTTTTGGCTCAAGATACACTAAGAATAGAGGGGTCAATTTTTATTTTACATGAAAAGCATTTCGATGGAGCACAATGATTATACACATAGGGTGTAATTTACTGTAAACTTTGCCATTTAACGGCTGCTTTTCACAACCATGTTTCTTTTTAATAATTGGATTTGGACACCCATTTCCAACTTATATTCATGTCTGAAGAATTTTGCACCGACGGGACCTACACATTTAAATGTTGACAGTGAACACTTTGTTACCATATCATATCGTCTGCTCTACGTACGTCATCTGGGTCCACTCCTGGCACGTCAGCAATCAGCACCTCTCTCTCTCTCTCTCTCTCTCTCTCTCTCTCTCTCTCTCTCTCGTTAGTATGTAAAAAGCCTGGTAGTCACCATGATCTCTTCTTTCGATTGGATATGGAATGAATTAATACGTTCGAACGATTTATCGTGTATTTTCCGTGTCCTCAATTCGGCCCGTCCTAATCTCCTCCCTTTGAAGTTCTTAAGATATGACAAATCGTCTGTTTAAATACTATCGACTATTATGACCCCGGCACTGACAAAAAAGCACAGCTTGCAACTTTTACAGTATAAATGTACTTTGTATCAATTCAGCACTACAGTGAATTTGACGCTTGGAGGTAACTTTTTTCAACGACACAGCGAACATCCTTACGAACAGCGAAGGTCATAACGGGCGCTGTAGTAACTTACCTCAGGACGTCGAACTGAGTAAGTGATTATTTGGTCATTACGATATGCAACCTAAGCTATGGAGTGATGTAATGGCTGATTGACAGAATCACTAGACGTCTGCTTCTGTAAATACAGCAGACGACAGAAATGTCACCGTAATCCACCTCTCTCTCTCTCTCTCTCTCTCTCTCTCTCTCTCTCTCTCTCCTTTTTCGTTATTATACGGTGAGAAGATGCAGATTACGGTATTGTAGCTGTCTCGGTTATCTCGTTCAATGCTCATCTCTTGCAAATCCACAACAGAAACGGAACTTTGCCAAGATTAGCACTTAAGGGAATTTTTCGGCTGATGGCGTAGATTTTTTGCTGATTCAATAGAGTAAGCGGTGTTCACATACGATGATGCCGAGGACGAATATTTGATAGTCAGATAGAAAGATGTATATTTGACTTTAGCTGGGGGAGGGGGTGACAGATGAAGTAGTTATCAAAGGCATGGTGATGCGAATGTGGCCAAAGTAGGGGTGGGGTGGGGGTATACAGAATTAAGATAAAAAACCTCTGTGGTATGATAAGTACTTACCAGACCGTCACACAGGCTAAATACAGCCCTCGAATTTAAATCTTGGTTAATCCGCCCAGTGTAGAAGCAGCGCGACAGGCCCACATTTTCATGAGTCTCATTTAACCATGTATTATTCCCAGAAAAATGTTGCACAACGAGTGTCGGTGCTATAAACTCCTGGGTGAAAGTAAGGTCCAGAGAAATATTTTTCCCAAAGGCTGGGAACACATACTGCACATCTGAATTAAAATTCTGCACATAACTAGAACTTCTTTTTGAAATAAAATGTGTGCTGTGAGGGTGTCCATCCTGCCCAACGCGCACCGGGTAGACTACTTCTCGTAAACCTGAAACAAACAATTGAAAAGTTTGGGATTAATTGAAAAGTCGTACAGATTTTCATTTACAAAATTTTCAAAATAAAATAAAAAGTTTGAAGAACATACCTTCACCAGCACCTGGGTGGCTCTGCTTTTGGCAATATATTAGCATGGGAACAAATAGCAAATAATGAATTTGATATAAAAGTTTAAATGCCATTGTTTTTTCATTGTTTCCCCTTTAATTCCATCGGTTTGTCTTCTCACTCTTAACCTTAGCAAATGCAATCTAGTAGTTGTAGTGAACTTACCATGTGCCTTTTGTACAGTTCTTAGGTCACGCCCCCTTTCCCAGATCTGAGCCAATCATTGCTTCCCCCGTCGTCTCGACTTGCCACATGAATGACAATTTTTTCCCCTGCTCAATGGTTGTGTGTATTTGTAGTATAAACAAATCTTACAAAGAAGGTCAACGACTGTCAATTGTTTAATTTATTTCAAACCTCGAAAAGACTTTTATTCAAAGTTCGGTCCTCAACCATTCAATGTTCTCTACTGAATTATTAATCATTGGAACATTTTTAAGGTCTCCTTTATGAAATATATGCAAATAAAATTCGGAAATACGTTACGTTCTTTAGCTAATGAACACCTCTGTACACTTCAAAGAGAAATAAATTCTCTTTTATCTTTCCAATTAACAGGTAGTTGACGGTATACACAGAAAGGGAAACAATCCATTTTTCAGCCATATGTTTGTAAACAAATATGTTGCGATATGACCCAGCACAATTACTTGCCAATTAGAATTTTTTTTTTCAATTCAATCACTAACTAAACGTTATGTGTCTCCTTCACCGTTCACAAAAGGAATATGACTTTAATGTTTAAGTTAAAAGGACAAGTACAAACTTATTTAACATCTGCAGAAGATCCAAAATTTAAAACAATATCATTTAAAATTTTCATCATTTAGTGAAACACAGTTTGTTCACAAGAAACTTGTCATGCAGATTCAGATCTTTAGGATCTGAGGGGGAAATCTAATTGTGTTGAAATTTAATGGTAGTTAATCTATTCCGCATTCAAGGAGACAAGTTTGATACACTAGGAATTAAAGGTTTTCTGTCAGTTTAAGTACAAGCTTTTGAAAATGTGTCCAGCCTCTCCGAATTTCTTTCATCCTTTCTTAGGGCATGAATGATCGCAACATAGATCAAGAAAGACAACTCTCTTTCTCATTCTTTCTCTTGTGGTACTTTGCAATAGTATGTGTTTACAAAATTGGTTTGTATATGAAAAACCGTCAACAATAAATAGAATTGTTTCCCATGAACTATTAGAAACTCTAACCAGTACAAACAATGCCCAGCGCATTGTTCTTTTGCACTTACTTCAGTATTTGTGCCCTTGAAACACTTGCACCGACCCTGGTAACGATTGCTCCTGGTCAATGCCAGGAAAACCGCAAAACGGCCACTCATTACATTGGCACCCACACTTATCAATGGCAGCTTCACGCACTTGTTGGGTTAGCCATCGTACTTTTAAGCATCACAGCTCATTTCTATCATTTTTTCCCCCCTCAATCAGCGATTGAATCTCATGATGTTTTGATTTCGTTAACGGAACAATAAAAAAAATGTGTTCTACCTCCATGTTTTTAGCGATAATCTCAATTGCGTAATTGATATACAAAGTATACGTGTATTTCACTGTAAACAAAAATCTTAAGTACTTGACCTCTTTGCAAGTGCAACTGCATCATATGTGAATGGGTGTCTTAGCGGCATTAAATCCCTTTTTTTTTTTTTTAAATATTACAAATAGTGTAATATATAACCCACAGATGCCTAAGTACAAGTCTGGCCAGATATTTTCAAAGTTGTTTACAAACATTCCTCTTGCCTCGATTTACTGACTTAAATAAAATCATAAATCACTTAAACCCCCCGACAAATCAATTGAAATGCTTAATAAAAAAAGTGTCGTCGTGACCAAGATTTCACAAGGCAATATATCCCCGGTAATCTACTACCGCACTGGCGTCATCACAGATACCCCCACGGAGCGCGGACGATGTATGGATCTACATACACGTGCGTCAGGTTATTGTTTAAACTTCCGGATGGCCCTGGTCTTTTATTTTATATTGTCCCACCACGGAATACACAATAATAGAAAGGTGTAGTTCTAATAGCATAAATATATATGTATAGCTGTGAATTGTTTCTTACCAATTACTGATGGGAAAAGCAGATCCGGAGAGACACCACGCAGCTGTAAATTAAATTGGTGTATTCAACAAATAATAAGCCCAGACAAGTTTTCATGATAGGAAAATTAGATGTTTAAAAAAAAATTGATTTGCATATTGAAAGGCATTACGTGCAATAGAAATTCGACGTTTAAATAAAGCAGGAGACAGTTTTCTAAAAAAAAAAAAAAAAAAATCTTCTTGCTGAAAAGGTGCATTAAACAACTGTATTATCATAATGCAAACTGTGAAAAGAAAAATTTTGATTTTCCCCCGTTGATAGAAAGAGGGGAGACAACTCTTATAGCAAAAATAAATAATGTGAAAAAAAAAATTCATGTACGATTACTACTGATTCACAAGGAAAAGTAAAATGTTGGGTAAATTGAAAGGTCACTTTTGATTCAAAATCATTCTGATCACATACATTGAGAAGTATTAAATATCACACAACGGGTTGTCAGTGGCGGATGCAGAAACTTTTCAAAGGGAGGGGGTATGACCCAAATTTGTACCTTTTCCACCCAAGATAAAGGGGCGGTGAGGTAGAATGAAAACCAAAAAAATGGCAAAAGTATTTTTTTCAAAATAATATTGAATCAAGTGGCGGGGGGTGGGGTGCAACCTCCGTAAGCCCCCTATAGAACTGCCACCGGTGTGTGTGTGTGTGTGTGTGTGTGTGTGAACGTGAGTGTGGGGGAGGGTATTGTTGTGAACTTTGGAAAGTATTCCCTTTTTTTAACAACCCATATAATTATATAAGTATCCGAGTTAAATTTCTTAATTCCTTTAAAAAAAAATTAGCAGCAACATATCAAGGACACTGATACCAATCCCACCAAAATGGCGGTGTTAGCATGAATTTGATCGAATCATCGATCACTCGTTATCCAGGGAGGTGCACTTGTATAAAGTTGGATATTGGGGGGGGGGGGGGGAGAACTGAGTTTAAGCATTGTAAGAAAGAAAGCAAAATACACAAACAATGAAACAAATTAAAAAAAAAAATAGGTACAAGAGACGTGCCTTCAAGACCCCAAGACCCCCCCCCCCCCCCCCCCCGCGCGCCCGAATTTACCAATCGCAATGAGTACATGGAGTTTTAGATGTTATGATTAAATTCAAAATTGATTAAAAACGAAAAACTTTGAGAAATGATGTTCTTTGCAAAACGAGCCGTTTTCATTGCCAAGTCACATTAATTACAAATTCAAACCAGCATTTGTGAAAACAACCAAAACAAAATCAACGGGGTTCTTAATCTAATACAGACTGATTTATTCACACGAGACTACGAACGTGTGTTAGAACAAAAAGACACCATTCTCGTCAATTTTGGTTTCTGACTCCGACATTCCGTTCTTTTCATGAAGAACAAAGAAAACGGGGGGGGGGGGGGGGTCGGAGTAGGGGGAGGGGGGAGGCTATAACAGTCTAGCTTTATGGTTACCCTCTGCCGTCCGGAAGTGTATTAGGACCACGGACACACGGGCAGGAAAGCGAACAGCGATAATCATTATAACACCACATGTTTCTATTTCTTCAATATTACTTGCCTACTTTAATTTTGACATCGCACTTTTTATATTGACACGCCAACTTTAACGTTGATGATTTTGCCGAGTTTGTTGCCATTGCCAACTTTGATATTGAGATTAATGACTTCAATTGACGGTCAAGTCGCTTTAAAAATAAAATAATTTGTGAATATAATCATATCGCTCTATGCGTGAACTAAAAAACTAAATTAGATCTACACAATACTGACAATTCTTGCTTCTTTATAATAGGGATGCCTTTATCTTGGGTATAGGCTAAGACACACTATGTTTAAAAGGGTCAGCTAAGCTCTACAAAGGCAGATAGAGGAGGAGGCTGATATCATATCAGAAAGCAGACAGAAACAGTTCAGTAAAAGTAAGAAAGAAAGAAGAAATGAAACCGTAATTTGTACATTGAGAATGAAATACAGGGTGTGTGATCTGGAAACGCTAAACGCCAGCAAGGTCGGTGCAGCGGAATACTATATGTAAGGTACTCACTTTGATTGATTGTATATTGTTTAACGTCCTCTGGAGAATTTTTCACTTTTATGGAGACATCACCATTGCCGATGAAGGACTGCAAAAATTTAGGCCTATGCTCGACACTTATGGTCTGGGAGAGGTCTTTATCGTGTCACACCTGCTCTGACACGGGGTCTCGGTTTTTGTGAGACAGGGCCTCGGTTTGTACGGTCTCATCCGAAGGATCGCCCCCATTTAGTCGCCTCTTACGACAAGCAAGGGGTACTGAGGGTCTGTTCTAACAAACCGGATCCCCACGGAGCTATTCACTTTGAAGTTATAAGTTTGCTGTGTTTGTTAAATATATTCGTGTATTCATATACTTTGATTCTCCTTTATCACAAAGATTTGCATATATAGCATTTTCTTTCTATGCGTTGACACTAAAGAATCTATAATTTTTGTTTTCGAAAGGGGGTAACACCTCATTTTTATTTTTTCCTCCAGACGAGGTCCATTTTATACCGGGAGCTATCACTTAGAACTTAACGACTGAAACTGTATAAAAATAGGCAAACGCGTGCATTTTGTTTTTACCAGTTTGGCAAGAAAGGGGGGGGGGGGGTGTCACGACCTGGGACGCTTTGTGCAAATACCTATACAAGGGGTTCCAGATGAGTCAAGAATTCGACAAGAAATGTTCATCTTGCTTACCTCATTAACGTAGTAGTTTTTGCAATATACAGACAGTGATGTTCACTGTGAGTTATACTTGTGAACACGAGTATGTGTCATACGAACGCTCGGATGGTTGTTAAAAAATGAACTATACAGTGGCAATGCTTCCTCCAACATCTTTATTATCATGCATGCATATGTGCATTTTGTTTGCCCTTATCTGGATTACGTTTCGTTTTTATCATGTAATTTTATTTCAATTTATTTATAGCTCACCTGAGCCATAGTCAATTATATCACTTGAGTTGGAATTTACTATTAAAGAGTAATAATAGTAAACTCGAACTTAAGCGATATAATGACCTGTGATCTGAGCCCAAGACTCAAGTTAAATTTCTCTGAACAAAACAATGTTTGTCTGTCTGTTCATACTATGACCCCTAAAACTACGACGGCGTTCACGACAGGGATTCAGAGTTGGTTATATTTAAGAACAGTATTCTCAAGAACCACTGGGTTATAAATCGTCAAATAAATTTGCAAGCAATTTCTTGGCGTAACGTAGATTTAGGTTTTGATATGCAATGTCCCTTGGGACCAAACCGTGGCCGCAAAAGGGGTTCAAAGATTAATAATGGTTATCTAATAGAATCGATATTTAAAATCTTTTCTTGAAGAGAATGATTCACGATTTCCCCCCAAACTTTGCTTTCCACTTTTAATGATTAAAATCTACAGTCTAATGTCTTTCAAAGATTTCACAAAAATTAAGGTTATACATTTTGACATAATAAGCTCACTATATAGAGAGAGTATTATTTGGACTGTAAACAAAGATTGGGGTATGTTACTGTTTACAAAATTTTGAAAATGTACATGGTTATCCATCAAAGTTAATGATAACTATCACATTTTAAGTATTCTTTGGGTACAATATGCCATTTAAAAGTTTAGTTTGTGTCTGTGCAAAATCAGGAAGAATTAAAATGCAAAAAGGTGTGTTTGTAAACACTAACAGAGCTCGAGTCTTATTTACATAACACAAAGTTGAGGCTAAAATATTGGTCTTTTAATTAGAAAGGTCCAGATTTTGGTTGTCAACTTTAAATTAATTATATTTTTAATGTTTAAAATATAAAAAAAAAATGAAAAGAAATAGTTATAAAGGTGAACCAGACCCATTTTAAAATCACAAGAATCTTCACGTGGTTGATCTCACATTTGCTTATACCATACTTTATTATGCTGTTTGATGTTGGCATTTCCATTACTAGTACTTCTAGAGATAAGAGCATCAGTTAGCTTTCCTACCACCCTAATAAACTGTATTACAAAATTATCTTCTGAATAAGAGGCTCGTGGGCCATATCGCTCACTTGAGCACCAAGAGGTCTAAAACTAACAAAAGTTTGCCTAGATGTCATGAGGTCATGAGGTTGCTTGCAGATCAGTTTAACATTTACGTGAAATTGTATATATTGCAAAGATGTAACAAAATGTATAACCAGCATTAGATTTTGGACTCATTGTGTGATGCTTTGGCTTGTCGTGGATTATTTTCTCGTTACCATACCAACGATATGGTCAAGGACAGATATTATCTCAGACGCACGGTTATACAGACAGAAAGGCAAACAGAAGTAGACACATTTCTTTTTCTTTCTTTTTTTTATCTTTTCTTTCTTTTTTTTATTTTTGTGTGTGGAATAATTGAAGGGCAAACCATGGCCCCTTGAACTACAATTAGACAGGAAAAACTAACATTTTTCTTATCAGAAGAAAGAAATATATCTTGTATCGACATCAGTCGAGCAAATCAATGGATACTTTTTAAAACGCGGTAAAAATTTCTAATAGTGTGATCCCCTTCTCTCGATTAACAATGTTGACCTATGGGCCGGTAGGTTCATGTAGAAATTCCGACAGATACTATTTTCCCGTTTAGAACTACTCGAAAATGACTATACTTTATACTTCAATAAACTTAGCTGCTGTTTCATTTAACAATGCAGAAATAACACGACCTCTATTCATATTGAAGGAAAAAAAAGGGGGGGGGGGGTAATGGCATTTTACATAATTAAGCACGTGACAAGACTTCTCTATATACTTCTCCATGAAATGAAACAGCAGTAGATTTGTTAAGCCTCTTGGTCGTGTAACTTCTATTCCTGGAGAGAAGACAGACATTCTGATAAAAATAGCTGTACATGTAGTATATTTCTAATTGTTTGAAAATGTAGTTTAGAAACATTATCCGCTTATATATAATATCTAATTTACGTACCAAGAATAGCAATACTGGTAATTTTGCAGATACATCACATTAATTATCTCCATCGATTAATTTGTAGAGCCTAATAATCGGACCAAAACCCGGCTGATTACTACTTGGGAGAAAACGCCTGCCGTTATCCAGTAAGAAATATACTGAAGATGTTTTCCCTGAAGGGAAGATTTGAACCTGTGCTATATGATATTTTTTCTTAGGGAGAAATTCTCATCAGAGGTTTTTTTTTCGGAGGAGATATGTTACTAAGACCCGACTGTCCGGAGGACATGGCAGTTGGGTGTGTGTGTGTGTGTGGGTGGGTGCTGCTTTGGCCCCCTTTTAAAATACACCTTGCACAAAAATGCACATCATTTTGTTTCTTTAGCTAAATGTTTTGTTTTTTTTTGTGTTTTTTTTTTTGTTTTGTTTTGTTTTTTGGTTTTTTTTTTTGAGGCAATCCCAATAATCTGCCTAGAAAGGATAAGATATTGCTGTGCTTCCATTAATGAGGATTTCCCGGGGGCAATGTAACCCTGAATCCCCTAAGCCTAGAAGTGTCATGCACTGCGCATGCTCATCATATTACATTTTTCTTCGTTTACACAAAAGGTTTCCCCCGGAAAGTCTTATTCAGAATGCAATATATTTTGCTTCATTTAAGCTAAAAAAAAAAAAACATATGGAGGCAAACCCAGAAATTTGCATAGTGGGATCAAATTACGTGTAGAATGCATTATTTGCCTGGGTCCACCGTGGCCGAGCGGTTAGAGCATCGCGCTCAAAATCACAAGCCTTCCCACCTCTATTCGGCGAGGGTTCGAATCTCGCTCGCGCCGATATATGTGAGAAAGTTTGCCAGTTTACTTTCGGAAAGTCTGTGGTCTCTTCTCGGGTACATTGTATCTGGGTTCTCTCCTCCACCAATAAAAACTGGACGCCACCAGATAACTGAAAAATTGTTGAATGTGGCGGAAAACAACAATCAATAAATCAACATCATTTGCCTTCACTTAAGCTATCTAGAATTTTTCCGATCCCAAATATTATTCAGAATTCACCATTTTCATGTAAAATTGAATTTTCCGGGGATAAGCTTCCAAACCCCTACAGGTGTCCAAAATTGCTCAGAAATCAGCATTTTGTTTCATATCAACTAAGGATGTTCCAAAGGGAAGCCCCCTCGCCCCTGAAGGGATTTTTGATTTTACACTCGAAGCTTGTGTTCCCGGCAACTAATTTCGTCTTTGGTTGTGTTCGAGTCTGTTCTTTTGGAAAATCCTGGATCCACCACTGTACTACACTGGAAGAATTTTATGCTACAACATCTGTACTAACCACATTTCATTCAAATTTTCTGTCACCACCAGGGTGAAAAATTATGATTCATAACTAGGAAAACCCAGTACTTGTACACCACTTATTGAGCGCAACATCTAATGTCAGAAAGTCGTAAATTTGAAACACACATACATGGATATGTATATAGGCTTATATCTGTTGTTCGATCCTTATTCTGTTTAGGATGAATAAAATTTCAGTGTAAAAGACTATAGATTTCCAGTGTTACATTCAGATTCCTGACATTACCGTGGACTATGAACGGTCGACCTGGACTATCTATAACAGTTGACTTAATTGGACTATAAACGGTTGACATGACCTTGGACTATAAACGGTTGACATGACCCTTGGACTATAAATATAAAATGTGACGTGATCCTGGACTATAAACGGTTGACATGACCTTGGACTATTAAAGATGACGTGGCCTTGAACTATAAACGGTTGATATGACTTTGCGCTATAAGCGATTGACATGACCTTGGATTATTAAATGGTGAGCTTGGACTATATACGGAATATGGAATTAATGCATGAAAGATTTTCATTAGCACCAATAGAGGTCCAAAGAGGTCATGTAATACACACTTTTGTTTCATGTGTAGCTTCACGGAGGAAAAAGACAACCGTAACTGACCCCTACGTTCAGATATAAATTACCTGTGCCTTGAAACTTCTGGTAAAAGCGCAATTTTGAGCATTGTAATTTAAACATGATTAACTAAACGATATAACATTATAGGTTAAGCAATGTAACATTATAGGTTCGATCTGAATTTGATAAATGTGTACATCTATGGAAAATTCAACAATTTACTTATCAATTCAATTTACTTATCGTGATTGCTCATTGGGTAAAACGATCGCTTTGTAACCGGGAGGTCATGGGTTGGAGCACCGTTTGTACTTTGATCATGTTAAACATTTAATCGCAAAAATATGTAACGATTGTCCTTTCGTCAAACGCTTACAGTTAGAAATGAGAGTTGTGGGTCTTTCGGATGAGCCCTTAAAATAGGGGCACGTGCAGGCATTGTTTCGTTAAAAACAGCTCTGGGCGCCATGCATAAGTCTAAATTTGCAGTACTTCACACACACACACACACACACACACACACACACACACACACACACACACACACACACACACACACACTTCAAAGGGACGTAAAACAAACAAACATAATGTACATTGTACATAATTACGGATTAAAATAATTCAGCACAGAAATTATGAGTAATTTATAAAATGAGATATGAAATGAAAACTAGACCACATATAAAAACATATTTCAAAACAGTTTCGTCTTACACACAATGAAAAAGATTATTGAATTATACTTAAATATGTACTTGTATTAATACGACTATATTATCTTACCAATGATTTAATTTGGGCTTATTGCTTTATTATGTATCTTCAATATGTTTTTGGGGCCTCCGTGGCCTAGTGGTCAGAGCACTGCGCTCAAAATCACAAGGCCTCTCACCTCTAGTCGGCGCGGGTTCGAGTCTCGCTCGCGCCGATATATGTGAGAAAGTTTGCCAGTTTACTTTCGGAAGGTCGGTGGTCTCTTCCCGGGTACATTGTATCAGGGTTCTCTCCTCCACCAATAACAAATGGACGCCACCACATAACTGATAAATTGTTGATTGTGGCATGAAACAATAAACAATCAATCAGTCAATATGCTTTTAAAGATTAAACATTTTCCCCCCAAAAGAATTGTCATCAAATTTTTGGGGTCTTTGTTTGAAATTAAGAAATTCAAATGATATTGTTATTTTGATCTAATCGCCTGTCAAGTTTTCCTTGTCTAAGTACTTCTAGTTCTCTGGAATGTTATCTCGCGTAGATTCTGATACTAATATTAAAATCAAATCATTTACTTAAATATAAAAAAAGATATGATTAAAGCTTTAATAATACATGAAAAGTAATTTCCTTATCTCGGTAACTGGGTGAGTTTCAAATTCATCTACGCATGTGCGAAAATATAAAATAATGCTGGAATAAGACAGTCTCCCAGTTTAACCCCCAAAAAAGAATGGTTTGGTTTTCTACGATTGCTCCGAGGCTTGGTATGGCCGTTTATAGGAAACGCTCATTGACGGCAAGCAATATTCCCTGTCGATATTTTGCTGAAATTTTCATCAGATCTTGGTGATTATATTAGTTATATATTGATAGGTGTTAATGGGTAGTTAAAAAATCCCCATCATTTACAGCTTGAATTGCTTTAAGGTCACATTGAAAAAGACCACGTGACCTACCCACAGACTTTGGCAAAAGAGTAGTTACCATACCTATGTTAAACGTCTTAGGTTAGACGCGACGACTGGCATAGAAAATTGAACTTGGGACCTCGAAGTTGCGAAGGGAATGAGCTAACTATTATACTAGAATATTCACTGATCATGTTTCCACGTCTTGCAACACATCTTGTCACTGAGTATGCATATTTAATATTTTTGTAAAGATTTCCACCTATATTCCCTTTATCAAAAGTTGATATAAATAAAGTGTTTAACATACCGATATGCTCCAAAAACAGACACTAGTATCGTGTTTTAAAGCTGGGGTGGGGGACAAGTCGGATTGAAAAGTGATGTCTAAAATTCTTGACAAACAAAGTAAAAAAAAAAAAAAAAGAAAGACGAAATTCTTAAATTAATATGTGGTCTTTTATCCCAAAACAATGACGTCTTACGCGCTATGAAAATTAAAGAATTCTAAATCGAGAGGAGGGGGCATTCGTCCTTACTACACGCCTCAATTCATTAGTTTAAGCTTACATTCATAAATCCTACTATCATGAAAGTGCTGCTGGAGAGGGGGGGATCAGTCACTATATCTTACTTTGTATGTGAATATAATTAACATTGCATATAAATGATGGATAACGGAAAAAGGACGTTGTCAAGATAAGGGACACGCTCCCTGGCCAACGTGTCTATCAAGTACCTGATAAATGCTTGATTTATAAAATCTGCGAAACATACTTGTTAACGTATCTTTTGTTTATGTAGGCATTAACCCTGTGGGGATCCGGGTTATAATAGGTCCTTGGTACTCTTTGCTTGTCGTAAGAGGCGATTAAATGGGGCGTTCCTTCGGATGAGACCACTAAAATCGAGGCCCCGTGTCACAGCAGGTGTGGCACGATAAAAGCGCCGAACATAGGCCTATATGTTGCATCTCTTTAGCGGCGAAGATGACGTCTCCATATATGAACGATTTCAAGATTCTTGAGAGGGACGTAAAACAATATATACAATCAATCCCAGGCGCGGATCCAGTTTTTTACTTCGGGGGGAGGGGGGGGGATGTGTGTCCAAAAGGCCGGGGATCTAGGGTCTGGTTCAAGGGCGAAGCCTCCGAAATTCCCACAGTTTTACAGATAAAAGACTATGCGAAATCTGCACCCAAAATTGCGGTAATTTTCATATTATATTATGACCTTGAATTTTGAAATCGTCCCCAGTGAGTGAATAAAGTCGATCGAGAGAGTTGATGAAGCAATATTAAACGCGATGCTAGGGTGAAAGATGACCATGTTTTCTTTCAGTCGGAAATTCCAGGGGGTGGGGGCAGACCCCCGATCCCCCTATAGATCCGCGCTTGAATCTAAGCACTAAATTGAATACATTAGACTTAATTAATATTGTCATTCGTTCTATATAACCTATCCTAAATTCTGATTAGCTGAAAATGACTTTATAATCAGTAGCGGATCCAGAAAACTGCTGCATGGAGTGTGTTGTAGCAATGCTGATGCCACCATGCAGTGGCAGGTCCAGGACGAATCCTTCGTGGTGGGCGGGAAGGGGGGGGGGCGCAAAACTACCGAGTTCTGACAAAATAAGGCGTATATGTTTAGTGCTTTTGGATATATTTCTGTTTTCAAAAATGGATTTGTGAAAGGGGGAGGGGTGCACATGCTGGATCCGTCTCTGACAATCCCTTTATAGCTATGCATTTTTAATAAGGAGGCTATATCTAAACGAGCGTTACACAGCTTAGAAAACAATGGCACAGTTTTTAATAACGTAGCAAAATCATACAGCGATAAGAAAATAAATCGAGTGCAATACACATATCAACACTTCACGCATGTTACGTCCCTTAGGATATTTTCCCATTAATTTAAGTGGACTTCAATAATGCCCCAGAGTATAAAACCCATAAACTTGTATGAAAACTTGATAATTAGCTATAAATCATAGTAGTTATCCCTTACATTTGGTAGCGTAAATTAAAGAAGGAAAACTTGATTTTTCACCGATTGACATTTGGCTGACCCCGCAAAGGGGCGTTATTTGTGGCGAAGTGTTGATACGTGTATTTCTCAAGTGTCTTAGAATGTAACGTTAGCTCTGATCAATGTAAAGTTGTATGCTAAGTGTCTTAGATGTAGAGGTGGACAATCTTATGTCATACAACCCTCTAGAAATCTAAAGTATAAACTAACTGAGACACAATTCAACAAAGGATCTGCGTGGGACACTTCTCACAATTTGTCATTAACAGGAGAATTTATATTTCGCGCCGCCAATACCGGAAATAAATTTTGAATGATTCTGCGCAAAAGAATGCGCACAGCGGTTAAACCACAACTCGATGGAGGACGCCTTGACAAATTCAGGTAAATAACGTTACTTTTACACATGTTTTAGGAATCGGACGTCTTTCAAATTATTATCACAATAACAAGCAACCATTGGAGAACTCTATGGTATAAAAGTTACGAAGATATACCCAGGAATTTCTGTTATATTCCAAGGTTTGGTGTTTGCCTGTCGCTTTTCATTGTTCAGTAGATCGACCATGGCTTGTTGCTTGCGCCCGTTTTGTGCGTGTCGACGCAGGCTTAGGTGATATCTCGTTGCGGTGTAGTGCGCGCTTTGCAGAATTGATTTTACTTGCTATACATTTGATGGTTTTCAGTAAAATTTTAAGTAAGGGCAGTGTTTTGGTCAGCGATTCCTTGCCGGGGATTCTCTTTCTGCAGAAAACATGGGTTGTGATCTATTAATAGAATCAGTGTTTACTTCCTGTGGGATTATCTGGCTGGAAGAAGATGCATTAACAGGAAACTCTTTTGATTGTCGTGATTTCCTGTCCAAGTATACTCATACAGACTTCACCATTTCTTTGTTATTTTGGCTCCATAACGCTTGTGTTGATGACAGTAGAAATAGAGAGCACATGTTAGACATTTACCAATAATCAATACGTAACTGATTAGGTATGGCAGCTGTGTTTGTTCACCACACTGATGGACCTAGCCATCAAGTTTCATGATTCGACAGGTTAAACTGTAGCATATGTTACTTGAAAATGCTGAGGGCAATTTTTTTATTCACAGTTTTTTTTTTGTGTTTTTTTTTTTCTTTTTACACCAGTGACAATCATGAGTGGGATCATAGGTTAATGTTTTTTCCTGAAGGGTACAAAGAGATTTTATTTCTTATTGTTGAAATTTAGAGAATTTGCAAATTTTTATCCAATTATGTAATGGCTTGTAATTTCTAGATTGATAAAAAGTGCCATGTTAATACAGATTTTGTTGCTTGAAGTATAGTCACTAGGATGGCTGTTTCTTGGTATTAGATATTATTTGTCACTAATGACTTGCCCATAGTTTATGTTTCTGATACATTTTGATATTTAGTTTCACATGTATTGCATTGAAAATCACTAAATTATGATGTTTAGTTGAATTTTTAAATTATTAATGTTGTGAAACTTTTGTGTATTTTAGGCTATGATGAGATTTGAAGTATCGATACCTTCAAGATGGTGTATGATTTTGATGTGAAGGAATTCTGCCAAAATTTGAAGGCAACCAAGCCCCCATATGAGTGCCCAGTGAGATCATGTGGGAAAATCTACAAGAGTTATTGTGGAATTCAGTTTCACTTATACAACTTTGATCATGATAATCCTGAGAACAACTCGCCTTCTCCTGGGAAGAAGCCAGGAAAGAAAAAGACTAAATGGGGCCACCATAGATCAATACGGCGTTCCCCTACGCCACCAGAATTTGTCGTCCCTCAACGAAGAGAAACTCTAACATATGCTGAGGCTCAGCGACTTGTAGAAATTGATTTAGAGGGAAGACTACACAGAATAAATATCTATGAACCATTAGAAATCATAACACAAGATGAAATTGACAACCATAACAACACAGAAAAAGAGGAAAAAGCAGAAAAAATTCCTCTAAAAACAAAAATCAGTGAAAATCAGAAATCTCGAAAGGAGCTACCACCTCCCACTCAATCTACAGTTAAATTGCCTGAGGCACAATTCAAAGTAATAGATGATTATATTAAACCAAATAAGATCTCGCCTCGACAGAACTCGTACTATCGCTATATTGAGAAGTCGGCAGATGAGCTTGATGATGAAGTGGAGTATGATATGGATGAGGAGGTAAACGTAATATTATTTCATAATCATTGGAATGTGTAGGGGTGATGAAGGGTGCCCCTACGAAATGAAAGTAGTATTTAACAATAAAAGATATCATAAAGAAAGATCATTCACTCCTTGTTATATGAACAAAAATCTACGTAGTCTTACTCTTGAATTTCTTGAATTGGCAGGGAAATTCCCAAGGTCTTGTGGACGACATTGTTGTTAGATTTCTTTAAAAGTGGTAATGATAATTTTTTTTTTTTACTTTAACTATAGGATCATGCCTGGTTGGAAATTTTAAACAAAAGTAGAAAGGAGGATGGAATAACCCAGGTGAAACAAGGAGACTTTGAGTTGTTGATGGACAGATTTGAAAAAGAGGCTTTCTTCCAAAGTCAAAGCACAGGGAAGGACCTTGGTCCTTCAATTGATGAGGATGCGGTGTGCAATATTTGTCAGGATGGAGAATGCCAGAACAGTAATGTGATCTTATTTTGTGACATGTGTAATTTAGCCGTGCATCAGGAATGTTATGGTGTTCCATACATTCCAGAGGGACAGTGGTTGTGTCGACGGTGTTTACAATCGCCATCAAGAGCTGTGGACTGTTGCTTGTGTCCGAACAAAGGTGGGGCATTTAAACAGACAGATGATGGTCGATGGGCACATGTTGTGTGTGCACTATGGATTCCAGAAGTAGGATTTGCAAATACAGTGTTTTTAGAACCCATAGATAGTTTTGACAATATTCCACCTGCTCGATGGAAATTATCGTGTTACATATGTAAGCAACGAGGCACAGGGGCATGCATTCAGTGTCACAAAACAAACTGTTACACAGCATTTCATGTAACATGTGCACAGCAGGCAGGGTTGTACATGAAAATTGAACCTATCAAAGAATCTAGTGCTAGTGGATTGACAGTCAGTGTAAGGAAGACAGTGTATTGTGATGTTCACACCCCAGCAGATTCGGACTGCACACCATGTCTTACAGGGGCAGACAGTTCAGAAGATGATAGCAAGTCAGCGAAAAAGGCCAAGGAAAAGTCCAAACTAAAGATGAAAAAAGCGCGCAAAATTTTAGCAGAGAAACGCAATGCTCTTCCTGTTGTGTCTATACCCATAATTCCCCAATCTAGGTATGCATGAAAAAAATGTGATATTTTTTTTGCCATTTATAAAGCATAGAAAAAAGTACCATTTCCATGGTGTGTGTATTTTCCAGCTATCATTATAGCTTCTAGCTACATTAGCTTTATGTTTGGTATGGAAACTGCATGAGTGTATATTTTTTTCATACTGTATATATGGGTGAGTCTTCATAATTGTTGACTTTGCTTGTGGAAATTTGTTATGGATGTAAATCTGTAGAGGTTGTGCAATTGAAAATAACATCTAGTTACACCCCATCCCCCACTGCAAAACTTTATTAATTTTAAAGCTTTATTAAAGAAAAGCCAAGTTTTGTTTCATTTTGTAATGGGGATCATTCAATAGTTTCACATAATTTGAGACAGCATGAAAAATGATGCAGTTTTCTTAGAATTTAGTTAAATTGTTGATATTTTATTTCTAATTTTTCAAAATGTGTATACGTTTATACAAACATTGTAGGTTGTCAAAAATTGCCGGTATGATAAGTTTATCCAAAAAACAGCCATTCCTGACCAAACTGTTGAGTTACTGGACATTGAAAAGGCAGTCAAGAAATGGTGTGCCCCTACTAAGGCGACTCCAGTCAAATCACATGACAAGGAACAAACATGAGGTTTGTAATTCATGTAGAGGTTATCCCCCTTTGAGGATAGTTATTCAGGTCTGGTTGAAGATGCAGACTTCATGAATTTTTTTTTTTAATGAATACATGCCCTTTGTGCATTTTTTTAAAAATCAATTTCACCTTTCCCCTCCCCCTCCCACTCCCTCAAAAAAAAAAAAGAAAAATGTATCCTAGTGATACTGTGAATTAAGCATGTTTACTTGTGTTGATGCTTTACTAAAAACCATCTACATGATTATAGTTTATGCATGAAATATTAAGTTGTACTAGGATATCTACTTAAACAGGAATGTCCATGTAACATTCTTATCGAGAATAATCGGCTGTATGAATTGATATTATAATCTACGTTTCCAATGATTAAAAGGAAAGTAGTTTTCTGACACAAAAGTATACATGCCCTTGGAGCAGTATTTACATGCTCGCTCCCTATTTTACTGGGCTCTGGGCTATCAGGTTATTTTGAAGACTGAAGGTGTATAGGGATTTGCTTTGGATTGAATTCCATGCATTACACCCCGAGACTAAATGATGCATGGAATACAATCCAGGGTAAATACCCATACATCCTTGCATTGGGCCTGGATAACAGATTCATTGCCTATATATACATGAAAATTGTAAATCATGTTTTGATACAAAAAAGCAAGTCTTCTTGCCAATTTTGCAGATGATGTTTGTAAGAGTTGTCCTACTTTGTACATGTATGACTGCTGGAGGGAAAAGAAAAAATTCTGGCCCTAGACCTAATTAATTCATTAAATTTGTTGATTTTTTTTTCTTTCTTTCTTTTTTGTTTTTGTTAATTTGTGATAGTAATACTTGGTAATTTGGAATTGTGATGATCATTTTATTTTATTTACTATTTAAAATTTTTTTTATTTGCGGTTGTGGAGGGACAATGCGTTTAACATCACATTACTTGCCCCTGGGTTCAGGATGAACTGAATTTTACATCCAGCTTGTTAAACTATCAAAACATGTAATTCTGACGTTACCTAGGAAATGAAAATCATTATCTTGACTTATGCATCAGATATGAAATTTTTTTTCTCTTTTGCAGACTAAAAATGATAAGCAGAGTAATGCACTCAAGGAACAGCTTAAATACTGGCAGAGGCTGAGACAGGACCTGGAAAAGGCAAGGCTGCTGGTAGAACTAATCAGGAAACGAGAAAAACTCAAGAGAGAGCAGGTAAAAAGATTTTGTTTTGTTTAATTTGAAAAGAAATACAGACCGTAATGTATGTGACAAGAAGTATGAAAAAAAAACCAACAACAACAGTATTTCAATTTGACCATTTACTCTGTTCTTTTCCATTCTAGCTTAAGGTTCATCACTTGGCTATGGAGTTACAACTTCAACCCTTTGCTGTATTGTTACGCTCAACTCTTGAACAGCTTGTAGAAAAGGACACGTCTAATTTCTTCACAGAACCCGTGTCACTTGATGAGGTATTGCTTTCATTACCTAGATGTGGATACACACATACAAAACATACTTCATTTCTATCATTTTCTTGCTTCTGTCTTTTAAATCTGATGGTTGTACACAGTTGTATGTGTATTATGTTCAGACACCACACAAACTGAAAATGGTCTATGAAAGAAAGACCTGACTCGTGAGGCATTCTGTGCAGGTAATTTTGACAAATATCTGTTACAGGTTCCAGATTACCTAGACTACATAGATAAACCAATGGACTTTGAGACAATGCGGACCAACATAGACAATCACAAGTATTGCACAATGGACGAGTTTGAGGCAGACTTTGAACAGATCATCAAGAACTGTATGAAGTACAACGCCAAAGACACAGTGTTCTACCGAGCTGCTGTCAGACTGCGAGACCAAGTGAGGGAAAATGTTCTTTTTATAAATGAAGTAGAGAAAAGAATGTTTACATTTCAAATAAGAGGTTTACATTTATTTGTGGTGCAACAAAATTAGTAATCTAATTATGTACCTTTTCATCGCTGGTCGATTGAAATTTTTTTTACATTGAAATTTCTATTTCACAATAAAGGAGTTCTGAAGTTTGTACTTGATACAGTATGTTAGATGGACTTGTTCATTTAATATCTATCGTGTTGCAGGGTGGTGCTGTCATCCGAAATGCCTGTCGTACAGCAGAGAGAGTAGGGTTTGACCCTGCCACTGGACTACATATGGAGGAGGTACCAACAGTACCAGAACCAGTTGTCTTAGAAGACAGTAAGTAATTTGTGAGACTTGTTAAATGAAGATCACAGTCTCAACCAGCATTGCAATGGATAATGCTAGAAACTGCATGAAAGATAATTGAGAGTTGTCTCCCTTAGGTTTAAAAAAAAATTACTTGTATGGCTCTGGTTTTTTGTTTTGTTTTTTTTAATTGGGCAATTGTTATTGAGTTATCTGCCCTTGGTAACCCCAAAATGTTCATGCTAGAAAATTAAGATGTTAAAAAGTAAGGATAGTATCATAAATTGAGGGATATATAAATGGTATTGCATTTTCATAATACATATGTTTTTTTTGTTTTTTTTTCTTTTTTCATTAATGTATTTCATCCATTAAAAAAATTGAGTTGTATTGAAGAAAAATGGATGTTAGTATGACAAATAAATGTTGCAAGTTATGTGAATCTTTCTCATGTTGAAAATTTTCTTGGACATTAATAGAAAATACGTTTGATAAATTTTTATGTTAAGTTTTAATAAAGGTATTCTATATGTATAAAATGAAGCAAAACCTTCATGAAATATACATACAAAAAACTCTGAAAATGAGAATAGTTTCAAAATATAATTTGTTTTTGACACACTTTTTCCCCCCAAAAGAAGCCTAGTGTTACCCTGTGTGACTTGTCAGCATGCTGTGTTTCATTTTTGCACCAATGCTCGGATCTGTGTATCCAAGTACCCTTTAGTGTTTTACAAATGATCTATCACAGTGAATTTAGTCTGATAAGTCCTTTTGTACATATAAAGATGAACTCAACTTCAAAATCAAGGATATGCAATTATCAAATTCTAATTCCTGGGTCTTATGATTTTAGAAGTTGGGCAAGGAAAATTCAGTGCTGTGTTAGTCTGTCGGGTTAGTAAATCTAAAGTGAAAGTAAAGGCATTATTCTTGTACAACTGTTAATATTATGTTAACCGACTTCACATATGAAGTAGCTTTATTGCCAAATCAAGATCTTCAACTGTTTAACACATATGCAATTGTTTTGTTATATTACTTTCTGTAGTTCATAGGCAAGTAACTGACAATCTTGGGCTAGTAACTTTAATTGTGCCCCTGCAAAACTTACTAATGCCATTGTTTTATATTTGATGGCTTGTGAAGAAGCATGCACAATGCATACATTATACATATAAGGCCTACCGAAGATGTCTGAGAGTTGCATTCTTCAAGAATGAATATAAATTTCAGCTGATTCCTTTCATCTGGGATGAAATCAAAAAGTTTACATTGCATAAATTATTCTATAATACCATTTTAGACACATTGACAGAACCTTTAAATGTTTTTGAAAAAGTCATTGGAAAATCAACTGCATATTCTGTAGTATTTCATTTAAAGGCTTGTATAGTCATTATTAACTATGGAGTACATGATTATGATGCATTTTTATGAGGTCACCCTTATCATTAAAAGAATTGCTGTAAGCTTCTCTTAGAGTCCAAACTGTCACAAAGGGACCCCTCCCCCCCCCCCCAAAAAAAAAACTACATTCCACAATCCCCTGCTACATAATGACTGTAATAAAGCTCCTTTTTTTTTTTTTTTTATACAGTTGATAGTTTTGTCAAATAATGACTCTAATAAAGTGTTTTGTATTACAGTTAATAATTTATCTTACTGTGACCCTAGCAACCTTTTTTTGTTTTACAGTTGATAGTTTCCTTGAAGACACAAAAGAAGGCATGCCATTAGAAGAACAACTAAGAATATTGCTTGACAAAATGGACATGGCAAATGCATCTAGAAAACCAGGTATGTTCTCTGTCTCTGTAGACTAGCTGTAGTAATCTCTTTAAAGGAATATCTAGAATTTTATTGACTCACAAGTTGAATCTGTTAATTACAGGAAAATCCAAGATTGCCAGAAGGATTAGAAAGGAAATTGTAAAGGTACGGAGGAAGTTAGCCATTCAGAAAGGTCAGCATGCCAGTGATGTTGAGGACACGGCTGACACCGGTAGGAGAAACACAAGCACTTCATGAATAATAATGAAATCATGTATATGGTGCTGAAGTGATTTGGTGTAAATTGAAATGTACTGTTAAGTTGATGAAGATTTGTACAATTTAAGATGTTTTAATATCCTGAAAGATGGATTAAATGTTGATGTTCAGTAATAAATCAGTTTTGTAAAAAAAATTTGAAATAAAGTTGCATTCCAAAGAAGAATCTTTATAGTATAAGAGATGTACAGAATTGTTCCTAGATGAGCAGAATAAGGGAGGTAATTCATTTCTGTACCAAGAACAAAATTCCACCCATTTAAAAAGTAATAAGTATTAACTTACTACAGCTTCAGATATCAATGACGACTCTGCACCAGAAGATGGGCCTGATCTCTCAATTGCAACAAAGTCTCATAAATCAACTGAAAAGGTCCAGTCTAAAGGATCCTCCAAAGATACCCCCACCAGAGGGAGAGGTAGAGGGCGGGGCCGTGGTCAAGTTGGAAGGCCCAGGAAAAATCGCAATGATTCTGAAAGCGAATCTCCTTTAGTTGGAGCTAGGCTAATAGGTACCTATAGTAGATTTGAAAATTATCATAAATCATTTGTTCAGATATTTAAACAAAAATGAAAGTCAAGAAAAAGGATTTATGATGAATTATTACTTATTTTTCATTTTGTCTTGTAGAGAAGAGAAGGTCATCTGACAGTTCAAGGACAACAGAATCCTCTAGCACATCCTCCAAAGACAGCAACTCCTCCAATCTAGCACACAGTGGCGTGAACCGTCGCACATCTGTGTTGTTTGGCAAGAAGAACTTCCGCAGCAATAAAAATGATAGTTCTGCTCCCAGTAGTCCTGGCACACCCACCCAACCCTCCACCCCACCTCGCAGAAATTCCAAAGGGAGTCGATCCTCAAAACAAAAGGGGGACAACACTGACTCTCCACAACCCCCAGTCCTGGAGCCAATGACTTCAGGACATTCTTCCTCCAGAGGACCAGCCAGTCCTAAGAGCCCAGGTGTCCGAAAACGCTCGGCCAGTGCAATAACTTCCCCTGAACGTGAATCCAGACCAACTCCACCGAAAAGGACCACATCCCTCAGTGAGCCCCTCACATTTTCAGATCCACCAGACATTACAAAGAGAGATAGCTTTCGCTACTACAGAGGTCCAGATAACTTGCGGAGTTCATCAGAATCTGACAGCACGTCGGTGATAAGTTCAAGTGATGAGTCTTTAACAGACAGTTCTCTTGGAAGTTCAAGTTCCAACAGTCGCTCAGGTATTATCATTATTGATAGTTCAATACATTAAAGGAATGCACACTCAGTTAAGGAATGCACAGAATGTACAATTCAGTAATTGTGTTAGCACGTAGATCAGCCGAAGTCAATCATTTGACATGTAGACATAAGGGGGTCATCTTGAGGTAGATCCATTCATGTCCTTTTTAATTCTTTGGAAGTTGCACAAATAATAAGGCTTTTAATGTGACACTGTTTTTACTGTGGTTTTTTTTTTTGTTTTTATTTTTTTTATATATGTGTATGAAAGAATCATGATAATGTGGCCTGTACAAAGCATCTTTTTTTTTTTAATTCTCTAATCCAAATTTTTTGTTGTTGATTCTTTAATCCAAATTCGAAAAATGTATGAATTTAAAAGAAGTGAAAATGTTATATTAGATTTCTTTTTGTATGAATTTCTATTATTTTGGATGGTATTTATATTGATTTCAAAAATGGTAAAGTCTGAAAATTTGCCAATAAAATAAAAAAACGTTATTGATCATTTGATTTTGAACAGATGCTTTGTACTTCCTCCCCTCTGCTTGTGTGCTCTTGGTATGGCATGTTATATTCATGCTTGGTGCGTGCTTTTTTCATTGCTGGTTCTAGAATTAAATTCAAATGGACTTCCCAAATTATCTGAGGAGGGAACAGAGAGCGATTCCTCTACCTCCCCCGCCGCACGTCGCCAGGGTAAGCATGAAAACCTTGCCCCTTCTGACACTTAATAACCACCCTAGATAGAAGTTATGTATAACAATTCTCTGGTGTTGTAGTGTAGCTTTAACACATGTACAGCAATATTTATATACATTAGCTGTAGGGTGCACATATTTTAATAATAACATGCTTTTTGTGTTTTAGAGTCTAGAGATATTGTGTTTGGGTGTGAAGTGCTTATGTTCTGCTAAGACTACAGTGATCAATGTATACATGTATTTTATAAAGGGTTCTACTTGAAATGAAGTTATAAATAAAATTCCTCTGGAAAAGTTTACAATGTGGGGAAATATAATTACAAGTCTGATGGCTTTTTTTCTTTTAAAGCATAAGCCAGGATATTAAATTGACAGACAGTTCTTGTATTATTATTGTCTGTCTGAAATTTGAGTGGCAGGGAAGGGGTGGGGTTTAAGGATGGGGAGATTTTTGGCTGACCGTTGATGTTATTGTATTGTGTCTGACTAGGCTTCTGTCTCTTTGCAGTGTTTCCCTCTGAAAAACATGGATGCTAAGCTTCCTGGTGTGTCTACCTCAACAAAAAGCATTCCACAATCCCCTGCAATTCTAAATTATCATTAAAAAGGGGAGGAATTTTGACTCATTTTTTGACTTTTCGGTTGTAACTTTGCCCCTTATTCCCATGATTGAATTTGATTTCTGATATATACAAGCTGGTTATAATGCCAAAATCTTGTTGTCACAACTGTCGAGTTTGTTTTCTCTTATCTTTTCTCTTTTAAACTCAGTAATGATAATGTATTGCAGCTAATGCAAATGTTGACTGAATTTGGATAACAAACAGTTATTAACAGACTCGACAGCTAGTTGTATGTGTTTTTCTGGGGGAAATCGCTGCTTCATGCATGCTTTGTCAGTGTGATTTTCAAGCAACACAGGGATAATGTTCTACATACTGGTACTTATATATTGTTAAGTAAAAATTTCAAATTTAAAAATGTGGATAGTCGACGCACAATTTAGATTTTTCTTTTTCCTGTAATTTTGAAAAAAAAAATATGCATTTGTTTTTGGGCTCTGTAAAAAAAAATCAGAGAATCCAAAAACAAAAATCTCTGAAGAAGTAATTCTCTACTTCTCCTTCGTTTGATAAATTTTCCAAAATTAAAATAAGTGAGTTTCTGTCTTTTTTTTTTTCCTTAACAGCACCTGATAATGGATCAGGGTCAACTAAGCTCTTAAATAATGGTGTTTCACTGCGGACCTTTGTTACTAACACACCTGCATGCTCCTGCACACCTCTCCCTGCTTCCTCGCATGCCAAGCTTGTGTGTGAACCAGATTGTATAGAATATTTTTTGGCTGATCGTTGTGACAAGGCTACAAGCCTGGGTACAACGAATGAGGCTGGGTCTAATTTGCTAGAAAATGATAAGGGGGTTCAATCCTGTTACCATAGATCAGGGAAAACTTCCTGTCCTACAAGGACTTCAAGACTGAGTGATGGGAAGGAGACTTCCAAATCAAGATTGTGGAAGAAAATGAAATCCAGATGCAGCAAAGATGAGAATTGTAATGTGGTGCTGAATACCCAGTTTGTGCCACAAAAAAATTGTAATTTTCAACACTGTGACCAAACTTCATGCATTAGTGGGGATTCCAAAATTGTAAGATCATTGAAACCGAGAAAATCAAAGTTGCCAAAGAAATTGCAAGAATCTCCAAATCTGAAGACTTTGAAAAAGCAAAACATAAGTACCTTGAAATTGGAAAAATCACCAAAACAGAGCTGGGTCCTCTCCCAGCTTGTACATATCACAGACAGTAAACTGAGACCCAGAAAACTGTCCATTGATATCACACCTATGGACACTCATTGCACGAAATCTCACACTCCCAACACTGACACGACTATCAAAGGTGTGAATAAAGCTGATGTAATCAAAGGTACACCTGTTATTTTGCTGATGTTACTGTTGTGGTTATAGAGGCTGAGTGGTTTTGTTTGATGGCTATTTTATTCCTCTTGGCATGTTCACTTCTTTCTGTAAGAAACAAAATGTAGGACTGACATACATTTATATAGCATTAAGCATGATATATATATATAGGAATTTAGATTGAGGTGTAATTTAAGATAAAGAAGAAACCCAACACGTCACTGTTATATACATCTAGTGATTTTCTTTCATGTATGTCATTCTTGCAAATTTCATTAAAGATGCAATTATTTTTTCATTGATTTTGATTTCTGATTTATAGGATTTTCCTGTTTGAAATGGCTTAATATTACTATTCTAAGAAGAAATAAAAATATGTTTCCATAGAAAGAAAAATGTTAAAGCATTTTCCCATTATGCTCATAGATGTTCATAATTTTCGTGGTAGTTTGCATCAGGCATCTTGCTCATTATAGGACGAGCTCACAGGAGTGGAAGCTGTGATTCTGAAGATCTTATTCCTTTGGAGCCCCTTGACCTAGTTTGGGCAAAATGTAGAGGATACCCATGGTACCCAGCTTTGGTAAGTCTTTCAAATTTGGTACCTCCTCCCCCTTCTCTGGTCAGCACCGTTTCATAGTTTTCCATTTAACAGACCATGTAAATTATGATCATAAGAAGAATGAATTGTATTGATTGTAGATAATCAATCCCAAAATGCCAAAAACTGGTTATTTTCACAATGGCGTTCCAATCCCGGTTCCTCCAGATGATGTGTTGGCTCTGCAAAGGAAATATGATGAGCCTGTTTATCTCATCCTGTTCTTCGACACGAAACGTACTTGGTAAGACTTTGTCGCAAATGATTTACTTAATTTATACTTGTCCAAAATCTCTTTCACGTATTTAAATATATATGAAGATACTGTTCATCAGACCTTAAGAGTTACTTTTCCTTGGCAGTATATATAGTTATTGATCACTTGCAGCATGTATTGGTTGAAATTGACTTCTGCAATGACAGCCATCAAGCATCAAATCAATTTCAACTATGCTGCATTAACCTGTTTTAGACATTTGATCAAAAAAGTTAATTGCTTAGACCAGAGAGACAGTGCCTGAAATTTTTTTTCTACCACACACAGGCAATGGCTACCGAGGAACAAACTTGAACCACTAGGAGTTGATTCTGGTTTGGACAAGGCTAAATTACTGGAGAACAAAAAACCTAATGTCCGGAAAGCTGTGCAGAAAGCATATGAGAAGGCAATACTTCACAGGTGTAGTGTAACCGGGGAACCCAATCCTTTGTCAGGGGATTCCGAGCTGGAAGATCAGGACTAAGAACACAAGGCTTAAATGTCACTGCATTCATCAGAAGGTGTCGTTATTTCTAAAGAAATGGGGAAGTTGTGGAAAAGATGTCCTGCCAAAAATATTGTGGGAGGAAATGAATGGATTTTGGACAATGGAATTTTTAGGGGGCTGAATCTGTGGTGATTTTCTTTATTGACTGTTTCAGTATGTAGGTAGGTTTTCAGTGCAATGTAGTTTTAATGTTTCTGAAGTGAAAAATCAGTGTTGCAATTAAATTTGTTTACTGGGGTAGGAGATGAATCCCTTTCTGAATGAAATATTGCCATAAGATGGCATGAACAAAGAAAAAGAGTGAACAAAATAATTTTAGAATTCTATCACGAAGAAAGAAATGGGGTGTGTTCATTATTGAAAGTGGTAATCAATGTTATTTATTAAAATGTATGTAATGGTGCAGAGAATTTTTAAATGAGCATAAAATGTAATGAAGGAAACATTTCTTTGTGTACGTGTAAGTCTTTTAGTGTTTAAATTTGCAACAATATCGTATGGAACAAAGTTATGAATTATGATATGCAACAAAATCAGAGTGTTGTATCACCAGGGGAGAAGATGGTTAACTGGAAGTCATGTTCAAAACAGTCAGAATGTCCATGATAGATTCTATCTGGCAGAGAAAATGGATATTTTGATTTTGATTTTTTTTTTTTGTTGATTGTTATGACTATTTATTCTTTTATAAGTCATTTGTTTCGGTGTTAAGAACTTCATTTCTGTTGTTGTTATCAATGTTTCTAGATATGTTCAAAATATATAAATAGACATTAGACCAAATGTTATCTGATGATTGTCATGTGATGCAGAATTCGCATACAAATGTCATGTGATGCAAAGTTTGCATACAGATATGTCATATAATGCAGAATTCGCATCCAGATATGTTTTTTAAAATTATGTAATATGTGTACTTGTGTAAGATTTTTGCATGCATTACTTAATAATGTGTTTCACATAATTTTTACATTTACCTTGGGTTGCAAAAAAAAATATTAAACCCATGAATTCAAAAGAAACAATGTCATATGTGTTTAAATTACTGCCACAATTTTAAAGTTTCTTTGAAGTAAGCATATTCAACATCCATTTTCATCTGCATTTGCTAATCATTTTATTCAAACATATTTTTAATGAAAATGAACTTGCGTTTTGTATAGAAAATAAATTGTATAAATCTTTTAATGTTTCTTGTATTTTATATATTAGAGGAGAGTGAGTAAGTACTAGTAATCTTCCAAGGGGAGACATGATTTTGTACTTTCTGTCTGTCACAAATTCTTGCAAAAGTGTCTCCTCCTATATGGCTTATCAGATAGACTTGAAACTTTGTACAATGCTTCATTGCCATTTATAGATACGTGCATATTGTTGAGACATGAGGATCCAATTATTATCCTTAAAGTTGTAGTGGATCCAAGAGGAATGGGGGGTGTAAAATAGCTTGTGAACACTTCTGTATGGCTTATTGAATAGCATTGAAATTTTGTACATTATTACGTTACATGTACTTCATTATGTTCACATTGTTCTGACCCAGGGGTTTAATGTTTTCTTACAATTTACAGTGGATCAAAGGTCATAAGCAATTGGTTTGCATCTGTTGTCGTGTGTTAAAAATTGAACATTTTTGACTTCTTTTTGATAACTACCATTCTAATTCTTTTTAGACATAGATTATAAGTTTCAGGACTCCTCGAGCCTTGGGTTTGGGGCCAAAACTGCCTGAAAAGTGACAAATTTTTAAAAATATTTAGAACTGCACATTCGTAAGAAAAACTAAATTCACAGTAATGTAGAGCAGGAAGGCCTCTACTAAAATTACAAGTTTTATGGTCCATGGGGTAGAGGTTCTGACCCCAGGGCAGGACCAAACTTTGTATATGGTATTTATGTGTAAAACATTTAAACATCTTAAATGCTATTGATACCAAATTGAAACTAAATGGATATTTAGAATGAGCAGGTAGCCCTTTACCAGAATTGTAAATTTCATGATCCCAGGGGTAGGGATTGTGGTATGAAGGTGGGGCCAAAATGATCAGTGACTAAATGTATTAACGATTGGAATAGTGGTAATTTCTAGATAACTACCACTCCAATTCCTCCAAAATTTTGTATGAAGGAGAAGGGGGACAGAAATTATAAATTTCAGGTCTCCTGGGGCATTGTGAAATTTAAGGTCATAGCTCCCCAGGGCCTTGTAGTTGGGGCCAAAACTGATTAAAAAAAAAAAAAAGGCTTTAAAAATCTCTACTTCCACACTTGTGTGAGAAAAACCAAATTCATGGTTATTATGTCCATGAAGCCCTTTACTAAAGTTGTGAAATTCTTTGAACCTTGACCAGGGAAATATGGGCTGATTTGGATGCTTCAGACTCCATCTTTCCTTCTGTTGTAATTGAATGGGAATTGTATGTATATATAGAAAGATCATAAAGCTGTGAACAAAAGACAGCAGAATGAGGTTTAAATGCAAGTATGAGACTCGCTGATGGGTCTATGTATGGCCTATGATACTCGGGAGACCGTTACAATCTGTGGGTCTCGTTTTCATGTACCAGGTTATGCTCACTTTCGTAATGGTACTTCATCATAACGGTCATTATTTTTGTATTGTATACAACGACATTTGTCACATCAATGTTATCTCCACTCTTCCTCGGCGCACAACGTGCAGTTGAACTGTTCGTAATGTCTATGTTCCTGCTCGTGCTTTCTCCTCCATAATGCATTAAGGGGAGGCGTGTGTAATTTGGAGCACTTGGAATTTGGGGAGGAATTTGTTTTTAATTAAAATTTTATTTCAAGCTGAATAGCATCAGGGAAATCGGAATTAAATCAATCTGAACTGTAATTCTCTGTAACAAGTGTAGTATTCGTATTTAGAAAAAGATGATGATGGAAAAAAAAGTTGGAATGGTTTCGCAGTAAGGATCTGTGTGTCTGTTCATTTGGGGTTTTCTGTTTCTATCTTCATTTCTATGTCGCATATCAAAATGAAACTTGCTATATAACTTCTTTATGGGTAACTCTATATCATGCTACAATTTTAGAGGAGTTTTGCCCCTTAATTTAAAAAAAAACTAATGTTATATGAAGGAACATAATTTGTCTGGCTAATTCTTCCCACACTTTTCAGGTGAGGACCTTCATATACAGAGTGTTTGTATGTGAATTGAAAATGTGCATGTGTCAATGATTTTGAATTTCTTCAGTTTTTGAGAAAATTACATGTTGTAGAACTTGGTAAGTTTGGAGGAAGTGGTACATAGCAAGTGCATGGTTTGTCCTTTCATCTCCTGTCACAGTTATAAAGCTAGGGCTTTTGTAAACAACTTAAAGATGTGAATATTGCAAGGATTTTGATTCTTAACCAATAGATATGTTGTTGAGGGAGGTTTAAGGAGGAATGAGAAGCCAAGGAATTCATAATAAAAGAAATTAAAGTGTTACATTCATTTAAACAATAAAATGTTTGCTTCGTTGTTTTATTGGGTGATGAAGGTAGTTAGCTCTTTCTCACTTGATAAAACAACATGAAGACATTTTAATGTTTATATTCTTATGTGTTTTTAAAAATATAAACTAGATAAGTACTAAAATATATCACATTGTTGACCATTTTGTTACTTTAAATGGAACAGGCAATGCACCCTTTGAACTCAATGATACTCCATACGTGGACAGGTGGTACTGAAAAAAACAGATCGAACTAGTTTATAACAAACACATTTATTGTCTATTATGATTGATTGTTTTCCACCACACTCAACAAGTTTTCAGTTATCTGGTGGTGTCCAGTGGTTATTGGTGGAGGAGAGAACCCAGATACAATGTACCTGGGAAGAAACCGACCTTCTGAAAGTAAACTGACAAACATTCTCACATGTATCGGCGCGAACGAGAATCGAACTCGCGCCAACTAGAGGTGAGAGGCCTTGTGATTCTAACCACTCGGCCATGGAGGCCCCCATTTTCTATTATGAAAGCAATGTCAATTTCAAAAGAAATATAAGAGAAAATATTCAGTGAATGTGAATAAATGATATTGAGCTGATGTAGTAGATTTTACATAAACTATTGCAGAAGCACATTTTATTGTTGCATTAAAAAATTCAAATTCTGCAAGATTCAAACCTATGATCCACATATTTATAGGTTAGCCTGTATATCGAATAAGCTACTAAGAATAGATATGAAAATTCAAGCGACCAGGTAATATATTGCTGACTTTCATTTATTAATCCACTACTGGCTTTGCTGAAGGGGACTGTTAGTTGACCCTTGGTCTGTACGTCTGTCTGTCTGTACGTCTGTCATTCTGCTTGTGGTTTTCCAGACTTTTCTCCACATCCGATTAAGATATTCAACTGAAATTTTATACATGGCTCTGTTTTGGATAGTTAGAGATAAAGTTTGAATTTCATTACCCTTGACCTACTTTTGACTGAATTATGCCCCTTGATGAATTGCAAAAATTAGTTTTCCGGACTTTTCTCCACATTGGATGAAGATATATTCAGTTGAAATTTTATACAATTTTACACATGGCTTTGTCTTGAATGGTTATAGATCAAGTGTTAGTTTTGTTATGCTTGACCTACTTTTGACTGAATTATGCCACCAGATGTATTGAAAGGAAATTAGTTTTCGGGGTTTTTCTCTGCATTGGATAGAAATATTCAATATCAATTTTGTACATGGCTTTGTCTTGGATAGTTACAGATCGAGTTTGAGTATTGTTACGTTTGATCTCCTTTTGAATTATGCCCAGCTGATGAATTGCAAGAATAAGTTTTTCAAACTTTTCTCCTCATTGGAAGAAAACTCAAATTTGATATGTGGCTTTGTCTTGAATAGTTAGAGGTTAAGTTTGAGTTTTGTTATGCTTGACCTACTTTTGACTGAATTATCCTATTGGTAGGGAACTTTGTATTGCCTGCAATACACTCGGAATGCTTGCTCATGTTTACTTCAAAACAAAGTATGTCGCAGCTTGATGATGACTGATACTACTGTATGTAAAGTTCTACAACTCCTGGAATTTCCGTCATGTTTGCTAATCAATGTCACAAAACAAACATAGAATAAAAACACCCTGTATTATGTACTGGTTATAGTGTTCTTGTGTTTATATGTTGTGTGACTCTGCTATCAACATGGTGACAACGTTAATGGCTTTGAAGAAGAGCTTTAACAACAAAAATTTTTAATTCTTATATACTCCTTTGTGCTTGCTCTCAAGATTAATTTAGCAATAATCTGTTGAAATTATGAATGTTATTGACACTTTTTTTTTTTATAAATCATGGGTTTGTCGCCTCAATCTAGATATTAATTAACACTGTGTTTACAAACACGATTTAGTGAGCCAGGTATTATGCAAATACATAGTACATCCTGTGTAAAAGTTTTTGTTATCCTCATACTTAAAGATCTATAACAAAAAACTGTCATTTTCCATTGATTAGAAATTGTGTCCATACTCCTTTAAATTTTGACAGAGGAGTATATATTTTAAAAAATATTAAGAACACGGATGTACAATTTATCTATAATTTTTATGCCTCCATGAACCTAGAAAAGTTTTGACCTCTTGACTTTTATCTTGGACTTTTGAAAAAAACCCAAAAGGCCACAACTTTTGAATGGTTGGTGATATAGATTTTATATGTCAAGCATAATATTCTTTGTGACAAACATTCTTTTAGGTATTAGATTTACTTTGCTGCCATACAGGCAGGGCATCAGTGTTTCACAAACATGTCTTGTTTTAAGTGTGTTCAAACCTTGAGACCACCAGAGGGTTTGAAATTCTTTTGAAGGATAGCTTCTATTTTGTTAAAACCAAGGCAAAAATAAGGGTTGGAAGTTTTACAAAAGTAAGATATAAGAACAGGCAAAGTCTGCTAAATTATATTTCATTGTTTTGTGGTGATGTTTGCCAAAATACAATATTAGAAGCATGCTACAGATGTGTACTAGGAGGAATACCACGATGGCTACTGTCTTGCCATCACATTTTAATGGTAAAAGCTATATCTGTTGAACCAAAGGGGATAGGGCTTTGATATTCCTTGTATCCAGGCCTTTCATTGGTTACCAAGACTATTAATTTAGTGACCTTGATCTTTAACCTGTCTGTATATTTGATTCATATAACTTTTTAGACAAAGACTGCTTCTTGCAATTTGTTGGATACACCCATAATTTTACTGCATCCAAAAATCTTTTGCAAAAATAAAAATCCTGAATGATGGACATCATAGTGGATGATTCACATGTGAAACAATAATTGTTATGCATTATGAAATACCAAGGTCCGAGTAAATGCAAAGAAAATTGCCTGGAAAAATGTTGTCATTTGGACGCCTCACCTGAATGATTTGAATTAATGCCAAGTAGAGTCATTGCTTCCCAGCAAGCTAAATTGTACTCTGACAACTCTTGTATAAAATGTACATGAGGTAGTAATTTTGTCCTATTTGTTCAAAAACAGAAAAAGGGTTGTTCCCTCCTGATAGACTCTTCTAGAAATGTTTCATCTCTTAAAGCAATGTAAGTTCTAAATCTGAATGTGTATTTTGTTGTAAAAATGAGCTTATGATAATAACTTTAACCATAATCAATGATACAATTAAAACTAAGATTTTATCAAAATGATTTTAGATGTACATGTAATGTATAGCATTGTACAGAAATTTTTGTATGGGAAGACACTACTGTCATTTTGTTTCATCCAGGGAGTCACAATAGGTTTTCTAACACAAATATCAATAACAAAAGTCTATATACACTTTTTGTTCTGTCAATGAAACAAATCACAAGTTTACAACAAAAATTTCAATGCCAAACCGACAGTTGATATTGCTTTAAGCTCACTTTGTATAAGACCTCATCTGGAAACCCGTGTCCTCAGAGATATTGACTGTTTTGACCCATAGGCCGTTATATCGCTTGGGTTCGAATTTACTATTACAGAGTAGTAAATTCCAAACCCAAGCAATATAATGGCCTTTGTTTTGACTTAGATAATGAAAGAGTGTCATTTTCAACTTGTAGAAACTATCCACACAAGTTTCATTGCCAAGTTTGTATCCGAAATACCATCTGCAAATTATTTCTTACAATATGACATGAATATTTAGATCTTGCATCAAAAACAGGAGAGATCTTTATTTGGTAATCTTCAAATGAAGTGTCATTTTTGAAAAAAACTATTTTTAGTTTTCAATGCAAACCAAGAAATAACAATCATTTATATCCCTCACTTTACAAAATTCAGATCCATTTTTTGAACCACAATAGTGCATGTGGTATCCATGTAAGACTGTTCAAACCAGGATTCTTGTTGCCAGAACAAGGGCTTTAAATGTGAAATTTCTTCACAAATCAGAAACCATAAAGGACAATACATCAAATCAATTTGAAAGCATCCTTGTGTAATGCTTATTCAAAATCTGACCCTAATGGCATCTCTGCTTTACTTGGCCAAACATTCACGACCTATGGCCAATCAATTTGACGGCTCGGGTGAGCGATGCGGCCTTTTCATTTTACTACAATGGAATACACATACAAGCACAAAATCAAAATAAGTTTTAAGGGTTTTATTATAACAAATGTACAAAAACTAAACTGATTACCTCACAAAAGCACTGAATATCATATATCATCCATAAAAAGAAATTTCAATTTTTTATCAGCTTCTCAAATTTATTTATTGTAACACAAAACACAGTAAGTACAGCAAACTAAAGCCTAAAAGGCACATATAAACTTGTCAAAATGTTGAATTACAATTTATAATTTACACAGACGAATAGGTGAAAATAATGGGGGGGGGGGGGGGGAAGTTATGCAGATTATCAGATGTGGTCAAGCAAAAAGAGATTCAATCAGTAATTGGCACTCAATGTGTTTAGTCTGATCCACTATTCATTAGAGGAATTCGTTTTCTTGATATTGATTTTTCATAATATTAATCGAATACATCAGATAGGATATCCTCACCACTGGTGAGAAGCTCCCTGAGAAAATAAATGGTAATCAGTGCAAAAAAAATTTACATTTTACAATATTTTGTTTTGGACAGTTGTCAAGCAGAGATAAAGATTCTTCCTGTATACTTGATAAGTTGAGCAGTAGGTAGTCTGGCTCCATAACCATAAACTTAGTAAAAAATTAGATACTATAACATGTATATCCTAGACAGGGTAAATTTGCAAATATTTAATCGCTATTTCGAATTGTATCTAAAATAATTTATTGCCTAATGAATATCTTTATTTTATAGATTAGATCTACTACAGAATTTGTATATTCTCAGTTTATGGTCACCGAGTCTGGTACCTAGCAACATAGTTACCATGACTACCACAAAAAGTAACTTAAGCACCAAGCAATAATTCTAGCCACTTTCAATTTACAGCTTCATCAAAAAAAAAAAAGACATAAAAAAATTTCTCTGGCATGTGTTACAGATATACAACAAAACATTCTTGTTACTGATGGACATGGAGACTTTAAGTACAATAGACATATACATGTATGATGGGATGTTATTATTTGTGAACAGAAATATTGATATTTTTTTAACATCTCATATTAAATATTAAAAAATATTTAGAAAACTACTAGTGAGTTACAGCAGAGTTTACTTTGATTTGAATTTGAAATGTATAAGGACATGTTCCTCAATATCTGTATGATGAAAAAGTGATGAGATATATTTTTCACTCTATATACACACATACTGTAATGTATATATTAGTATACGCTACGATCTGACACACAAATGCCGCATTCCTTTCAGTGTATTGCACAGACATCAGTTCCTTCGCCCTCGACGTTTTATGGCTGCTGTACACTGTGGACAAAACCATTTTCCTTTCGGAGCCTGCGTCAAGCCAACACAACCATAGTGAAACCATTCAATTGGGCACTGGAAAGAAAGGAAAAACTATTTGGAAAGAGGCCAATCAGGACACAGTTCTCATTTACAGCACTACAGTAAAATGTCACTGTGAAATTTAAGATTTAGGCTTTTTAGAATGTGGCACTGTTGAAGCTGATGCACTTTTCATGACTAAGCATTTCTTCTAATTATAATCATCATATATTTTTAGATATGAGTCATGCTAAAATAAATACATATCAGATCTCTGCAGTGTTAAATTTGTACTTAATTTACATAAATAATAAGGTAAAAACATGTAGGTACCCTAACATTTGTTGAGCAACCTTAAATAATGTATGAACATGTCTTTGAATAGATAAATTCCCAAGCTATTATTGGTCACACCATTAAGCTACCGTCCCCTTCCTATTACTATCATAACCACTAAAAACTTGTCACACAGTAATTTCACAATACTCACATCATCGTTGTCGCAGCCCACCATGTCGCCATATGACACCTGATTACACAGACAGTAGCGAGGTTCGTTGGGATCATTCTGCCAGTCTACTGGTTGACCATTCTCATCTACAATCTGAAGGTCGTTGGTGGTGTCTTCCACCATGGGAGATGCCACCTGGGCGGGAAGTGGGGTCTGTGGTGTAGTGGGCTGAGTAAGTGTGATGGATGGAATGGATGAGGCGGCAAGCTGGTTTTGTGCTTCTCGGATCAAAGTGTTGGCTTTTGAGGTTGCTCTAAAAAATATGATTAAATAAAATGGTTAAAACCATAAAAAATACAAAAGGCACATCTATTTCTATTGTTGGAAATAAAACGCCAAATACATGCATTACTATGACCCTAGGATACTGTTGGTTACTGACAGAAATCCTGTACATTATTAGTGTGCTAAAATAATTTGATGCTGAGGTGGGGGTGTGTCCTACTTTGTACTTTTTGAAGCCAGAACAAGATATTTCTGACACTGAGGTGAGGCCGTAACTTACTTTTTGGAGCGAGGAACTTTTGGTATTTCTGACACTGAGGTGGGGGTAGAAGGTTGTGAGCTGTAGGTATACTCCTTAGCTATACTGGGCAGCTCTTTGGTCAAATCTTTGGCCATGGCCACATAGCTGGCTTTCATACTTGGCGTTCGTCTTCCCTGTTGGCCCATCTGTTGAGGAGTGAATAGTACGTTTAAATGATTATGCAAAAGAGACCGATAAACCTTAAAAGGTCACCACACAACAGATACATATAACTGAAATTTACAGTATTACAGCCCTTTATTTCTGATGATGCATGATTGCTTTATCTAGTTTAACATCAGGATGAACCATTAAACCACTAGCTATCTCCACATCAAGTTTGAACTCAAGTTGTGGCCTTACTAGCTTTTTCTAATATTATCACAAATGGCTTTTTATTCCAGGACCAAATAAATTGCAGTTAGACCAATTCTCTGCTCATTGAAAAGACGTCATAGTTATTGTATTTGTGGTCATGGTAACAGATTTTATTTTCACTATTCTATCCCTGTTGCCCCACCCTTGCATCTGAATGCCATGAATATCAATTTTTCCTGCTAAAAGGTGAGGAATAAAAACATAATTGTACTCGAAAGGCAATGTCTACAAAATTGTTCCTCTACCACTACAATTTGGCAAAAATTGGCCATGTAGTTTCCGAGAAGAAACTCCTAGTCCTGGGGACACATTTCACAATTTTGGTCAAGGCATCCATGCTCACTACACAACAGTCCTTGTGCTTCAGGAGTAAAGAATATTTTCAAATTTGAATACCCGTATAAGCCTTATAACCCCACCCTCTGAATCCCTCATCGATTGGGCCATGAGTTTCAGGTGTTATAGATCACGATTAGAAGAGACCATGGGGTATGCTTATTATAACTATGAAAATCTCTTGATTTACCACTTAATTCATGAAATGCTTATGACTTGATGAGCTACCTGTATCTGTTTAGCCTGTTGCATTCTTACCACTTGTTGTGTTGCTGCTATGGCTTGGGATGCTGCAGCTGCTATTGCTGCGTTGCTTCCTGCTCCCATGTGACCTGAAATCAAAATAAATCTTTAAAAAAATGTCCACAACACAGTCTTGCATGAAATTTGTTTCAATTCCGAGCAAATACCTTAGTTGTCTATATTTACAATCTAGCTCCTTATCGTTAAACTTTGATTGAAAATAGCTATCAGTCCATTGACAATTTTTGTATTGAATTATATATATAAAAAGAATAAAAAATTTTTTCTTTATACATTTATACCATAACATACATTAGTAGGATTTCACTGAATTATGAGAGTAAGGAGGTCATACTACATGACAGTACATGTTTATTTGAATAAAAATGTTTTTTGAGTCATGGGTAGAATTTTATTTAGATAAACATGTATGTCCTTTTATGGAGAAAGATGAGCATGATGCCAATTGTTTTAACACTCAATAAAAAATTAAGACAAATACTTTCATGTTAAAAAGAAATAGACACTGGACTTGAATTTATAAGAAATTAAGCCATGTTCACTAAAATGGAACCTTGACTGCACAACCACTCTCATCTTGCTAAATTTAGCAACTGAATACCAACATTAAGGTTACTTTCTCTGAAACTATAATTTTATATTAGTTTGTACCTAAACTGTAACTAATGGACTGTGTAGATGTGGAATTGAACATAGACAAGGCAGGGGAATTGGACCCCGAACTGGACTGTCGGCGACTTTGATTGATGGACTCTCTTGCAGCTTCATTAGCGATGGTGGACAGGACTTTTTCTGTAGCCATTCGTTTCTCTGAATGGTTTGTGACTTGAGACTGAGAATGCAACAATTTTCGCTCTGAGGAAGAAAGAAAAAAAAATTAAATAAGTCAAATCATTTGGGAATTTGTTATCTAATACTGTATGTGAACATACTTTCCTATAGAAATTAAAAAAGGGGAATTACTTTGCAACTAGATTACTAAATAGATTTCTTGGGCCAATAAAAATTGTTATTTGAAATAACCTTTTGTTTATCTACATCCTACAATTAAGGCATCAGACTTACTTTCACCTCTGTTACTGCCAAGTGAGGGCGGTCTATCCAATTCTAGGGATCCTATCAAAATCAAAACAGAGAGATATCAATATATTGCTATGATGAAGGAATCTCTTACATGTATTCTAATTTCATTGTTCTTATCAGTTTACACTTTTGTAGTTCTAATATTTTCAAAAAATATTTTAGAAAAAATATTTGAATATTAATATACTGTAACTAAAAATAATTTTCTCTAAAAATACATTGTCTAGCACTCCTACTAAACAGAGAACCCTTGAGATGTTTAATCATTACAAGTGACTACATTCATTATATGTAAATAATAACCAAACCAACAAAATTTTCATCTTCATCTTCCACATTTTATTCAAGTCATTGAAGAACTACACTCTTCAATTAAATGCAAAATGAAAATTTGATTAATATTTTCATCAATAATCAATGTTTACACACTTGTAACCCTCAGTGTCCCGTGTTTAGTAGGAACTACTGTCTGGTCAATAATATTTGGGATCGGAAAAGTTCTAGGTAGCTTAAGTGAAGGCAAATAATGTTGATTGATTGATTGTTGTTTTCCGCCATACTCAACAATTTTTCAATTATCTGGTGGCATCCATTATTTTTTATTGGTGGAGGAAAGAACCCAGATACAATGTACTTGGTAAGAGACCACCCACATTCCGAAAGTAAACTGACAAACTTTCTCACATATATCGGTGTGAGCGAACCCGCGTCAGAGACCATGTGATTTGAGCACGATGCTATAACCACTCGGCCATGGAGGCCCAACTTGAAGTAGGTAAATTGACTTAAGCTAAATATTTCCTTCATACAATACCTAATGTGTGTCTACACATTTCAAAGAATTCAAAATTAAATTATCATATAAACTTACGTTTTTCTAACACCTCTGTAATGCCTGCATTATCAGCTTCCAGCTCCATTTTGAATTTGGACAACTCCTGATCCAGCTTTCGCAGATGTCGGTCAACCTGGGTATTATAACAAGACAGAAACAGGTTATATTTCTCAATATCAAATGGATTCACTACATGTAATGTAACAAGAGGCCCACAGGCCTTATCAGTCACCTGAGTATTAGTTAATCACTAGTTAGTCCCAAGGACAATTAAATCTAGGAAAAAATCTAATATTCTGCAACAGTATAAGGTGTGCTCTTAAAAATGACTTCAAAAGTGTCTATACTGTTGAAAGGTTTTACATAATGTGATATTAACATGAAATTTGGACCCATTTGAATCAAAACTCCAGGGTTGCGTTTTGTTACATCCTTTTTTCAAAATATGCATTTAGTTTTTATACTGTATCAGCAAGTAAAGACAATAATATATTTGGCTCCACCCTGGAACTAAAACCCTTACCCCCTGGGATCATAGAAATTTTGGTAAAGGACTACCAGCTCATTTTGAATATACATATAATATCAATAGTATCAATATTATTAAATAATATGTATTTCAATATTTTTATCTACACATATACACTATATTTAGCAAGTTTGGTCCCACCCTGGAGTCAGAACCTCAAAGGATCATGAAGTACATGTATCAACATTACATTAGATAGGCAATCATTACTAAACATTATTCTGCTAATTATCAAATTCTACATTTACCGGAAAAGATATAGACAAGAAAGCTTATTAGTTCAGGAACTGTTAATAGATATTAGAACGCATATAACTACGCTAAAATATATTGAAACTCAACAGGGCAAATATAACGAATTTATGAATCAGTGGAATTATTGGCTTTTTCTTCTAGACAGATTCTGACTGGCAACTACACTAAATTCTAATTGATTCAAAAACATTTTGTATCAACTTCAACACAACCTAGTCATGAGTATTCAACATTATTCAAATGCTTAATCTCATCACCTCTCTCTCTCTCTCTCTCTGTTCAACAGTGTAAACAATGTTTTGATGTTTAAGCATTTATAAATTGCAATTGTTCTGTTTATTTGATGTGAAATGTACCTCAATAAATACTGTTGAAATTTTTTAAAAAAATAAAAAAATATGTATTTCAATATTTTTATTTACACATATACACTATATTTACCAAGTTTGGTCCCACCCTGGAGTCAGAACCTCATGAAGGATCATGAAATTTACAATAGTTTTTGTCCTGATATGCAAAAGTCCTGAAATTTACAATTTATGTCCCTTTTGTCCCAAAAGATACAAATTTGAAAAGAAATGGAAGTTATCAAGTCAGAAATGTTGTTAACACATTTAATTACTACGACCATTTTAGTCCCAACCTGATATCAAAACTCCTACCCTTGGGATCATGACTTACACAATTTTGGTAAAGGGCTACCTGCTCATTCTAAATAAACATTTAGTTTCAGTTTAATATTAGTAGCATTAAAAAATAGTTTACACATAAATACTACACACCAAGATATACCCCACCCTCGAGTCAGAACCCAAGGGATCACAAAATTTACAACTTTGGTGAGTTCTTCCTGCTCTACATCAGTATGCATTTAGTGTTTTTTGCACTTGTGCAGTTTATAAAAAAGATTTTTAAAAAAATTGGTCAATTGTGTCAGTTACTGTTCCACCCCCCTAAGGCCCTAGGAGTACTGAAATTTACATTACACAAATTACAATTGTTACAATTTTGGTAAAATTTTTTCTTACAAATGTGCAGTTGAAAAGATTTTTGAAAATTGGCCAATTTCTGGCAGTTTTTGCCCTGTCCCTAAGGCCTAAGGGTGTAATAGTCCTGAAATTTACAATTTATATCCCCCTTGTCCCATGGATGCTTCATACCAAATTTAAAATGAATTTGGATGGTAGTTATCATTAAGTTAAAAATGTTAGATTGCTAACATGACAGATGATGACAAATGCAAACCAACAGCATTTAGAGAACCTATGATTCAATACTTAAAAATTGCTACACAGTAAAACTCAGTTGATATGGATGGACAAAAATACAATAACTTGGTAGCAAAGTTTAGCTGGCATTTCTGGCAACATTCTTTATTTATACTTTGAAATAAATAAACAGTTAAGAATTTGGATATAATGAATTAAAAGATATAAAAATAATTTTTATTCCCAAAATGCATTAATACAATCTGTTGTAATGAATTCTTTCTCCTAAAAAATAATTTCTACTTACAAGTATCTGAGCCATACTCTACAGTGGACTGTCTGTATTTTAGACTGACTACTGGTTATTTGTTTAAAATTCATATTTATATATTAATTCCTCAAATGAGAAACTACTCATAATTAAGTCTATTAAATCAATTATGAAGCCAAACCACCCATCAACACCCCACCTGCCACCCACAGTGTTTGTACAAGTGGCAGGTAAACCCTGTTTGAGGTGTCCCTATTTCCACTCAAACCTTTGTCAGGTGGTGTCATAATTTCTTAATCTCCCCTCACCAAAACCAATGTTTATTTAAGTCAAAGATGAAAATGATTGTTAACAAAGAAAAACTCTCCTCCCCACAAACCAATGTTTATTTAAGTCAAAGATTACTTTAATTGTTAACACACCTGTAGGGTTTTATTCCATGTACTGTATAATTGTTTATTATCAAGAACCATACAGTTCATAGTTTTTACATAGAAATAAAAAATGTAAACATATTATATAAAAAGTATATACAATACAGGTAAGGTAAAGGGGTGTAATTCATTCACAGTATAGATAGTGGGTAGTTGACTGTAATGTCAAGTATGACAAAAAATATTTTTATTTTGCTAATTGAGACACATGTTAGTGTAAACAGTAATAATAATGATATCCTTTATTTATACAGGATTGCACAATTAGTTATTATAGTTATTAACCTAGTTTACAATGTGGTCCTGTCTGTATTTATTTCCAATTCACAAATGTGAAGCCGCCCGCGTGGCGCAGTGGTTAGAGCGTCGGGCTCAAAGATCTGATGATCCTTGAGTCGGGGGTTCGAATCCCACTGTGGGACGTGGGTGCCGGTCTTTCGGATGAGACCGTATAAACCGAGGTCCCGTGTCGCAGTAGGTGTGGCACAATAAATATCCCTCCCTGCTCGAAGGCCCTGAGTGCCGAGCATAGGCCTAAATTTGCAGCCCTGTCACCGGTAATGGTGACAGCCGCCGGATAGCTGAAAAATTGATCTGGCGGCTATAAACAAACAAACAAAACAAACACAAATGTGTAGAATGTAGATATATACAGAAGTTGAAGACTGAATAACAAGAAAGTACCTTATTAAAAACAACTCTCTCTCCTCCAATACGACATAAATCAAAATATATATAACTTCGAGTGGATAATTTATAATTCATCCTTTTATATGAATTACAAAGAAAGAACTAAGAAGAGATATTGGATGTATCAAATATTTAAGGCAAGACATACACAATCGTCAAAATAACATGACACATCATCAAACAGAAAATTTATAGACCTATGGTGCAGTCTTATCCAGAGATATTTATATCCCTGTGGTAGGATGACATGACCTCAGTGTTGTCTTGGGGTATACTGTCTGATTTGTGAATAACTAAGAGGTGACATTTAGCTGAATCTTTTACTAAGCTTAATAAACTCTTGAACCACAATGAAAATCTGCCCATTTTATGCTTCACTGTAAATGGGACATCTTTTCAAATTAATTTCAGAATTAACATTAATGTTTAGATTGAGACACATATTGCTGAGCTAGCTGATTTCAAAATGATATACACAAGCATTACATAGTTGTAAGTTTATAGGTTTCCTTAATTTTTGTCAATTATATCCTCAAAAGTAAAATTTCACACTAATAATAAAAAGATTGTGTGTACTATCACTACTCATTGTAAGTAGCCATTCTTTTTATGGATGTAACAAAATAAATCAATAGGACCCCAGGATAAATTTTTTTTTAAATCTGAGTTTTACTGTAAAAGTGAGGAGATCACATGAACCAATTACTAAAATAAAATCAGTTACAAAAACACTGAGCTAATTACCAAGTCGTATATGTGGTTAGCAAGCTGCACTTTCTCGTCGGCATCTTCTAAGGTCTTGTAATACTCCTAGGAAAAGAGAAAAAAAAATTAAAAGGAGTATGGCCATGATTTGACCTGAACATTTTCGAAGTTTACTTTTTTGATGTTTATAATGCATAACTAAGATATTTTTAGTAGTCAGCAAAAGTTTGAATGTCAGTTGTCAAGTTACAAGAGAGATACAGAGCTCACATTGCTTTGCTATGTAAACAATTCTAATGTCATGTTTTTATTTACATAGGTTAAATATACTGGTAAAAGTTTCATTTAAAGCAGACTTTTTGAATTTACAAGTTAATTCTGAACACAGTTAAACAAGGATTCTTTACTTTACCAATACTATCAGGAGACGGATTAATATAAGTTATCAAACTTGTTTCCGAATCCATTATGAATATTATGTATATGTTTAAATGCTTGTTGATTATGAATAAAATATGGTTTAAATAAACAGTTCCTAGTGTTTGTCACATCTCATTTTGTTTTAAACATGATATTTTCTACTAAGTAATCTATATGCAAACAAAAACATGGCATGAGGCTTGTTTGCATAACAAAGAATTGTGAATGAAACTCAACAAATGACATTCACATTTTTGCTGACCATTAGAGATACCATAGTTAAGCATTGAAAACATTAAAAATGTGAAAATAAAATTTTCAGTTCAAATCGTGTTTAAATCCCAAGATTAGGACTATTCCAGCAAGCCGAGTTGGGAGGATTTTTTGGGGCAGTGATGATTTGAGAAAATTTGATTGTAATAGTGGCTGGTCTTTCAAGTAAACTGCACTATATTTCTTTGCTGAAACAGCCCTAACCTGCAAAATTTTCATAAATATATGTAACAAATCTACAGCTGAACTGAAATACAAAGTGAAATATTCCACATTTGAATATTCATTAGACTGTATCTACATTTTAGTCTTCATTAGAATTTATCTACATTTTGATATTCATTAGACTGTATATACATTTTAATATTAATTAGACTGTATCTACATTTTAATATTCATTAGACTGTAGTTACTGAGGAATCACTTAAATTCATGTTGTCAATTTTCAATTGGTTAATTGTCCAGAATTTACAGTTTTGCTGGGATGCAGTTTCATGGTTTCTGTACATTGAAACATTACATACTGTATATTACGTATTTTGTTGTAGTATGGAATTCGTGCGATAGAATTATCCATGAAATACATGAAAATTGAGCCCCCATGGAATCTAATTATTCAACATTATTGTACACAACTAAATGAATTGCATATATTGGTCAGGTATAGGAAAGCATTTCTACAAAAATTATTTGTATGTTTTATGTCCCATTTGAAAATTCTCACTCATGTCACCAGCCTCAGAAGCAGTATGGCTGTAGCAGAGAGGGATCATTACCATGTCAACATCTACCATGACATTGGACCTGTGACTTTCACTTCTAAATGCCAAGAGCTTGGTAAGGAACAGTCAAACCTATGTTCAATGTCTAAGGTTTGATGCAGCACTGTGATCGAGAATCTAACCCGGCCTCCCAGTTGTGAAGCAAGAGCCCTATTAAAATTAATCAACCACGCAATATTTTTAAAGTACTGTTCCACAAGATTTCCTGTGTTGATGTCCTCTAAAGTAAAATCTGGGTTTCTGATATCTAGTTTTCCTGGTGAAAACTTCTCTGGATTATTCATCAAAATTCTAGAATAGTTTTCCTGAAACATCTGGGCTCTAGAATAGTGTTAAAACTTCTCTGGGTTAATCATCTGGGTTCTCAAATAGTGTTTAACCTCTGGTCCTGGCAAAGTTTTGTTCATAGGGACTGCCAAAAATCTTCACATCATTGGTCCTAGGGTTCACCAAAACTTTTGTTATGATTCTTTGATTTATTCAGGGAATTTGTAATTCACTGTGACATATTCCATTTCAATTTATCTTGATCTACTTCCAGTTTACTATGGATCATTAGTTTTCAGGCATAATAACCCCGATATTGGTAATAAGGAATGGGATAAGAGATGAGCATATTTAAAGGAAAGTGGCCCAAGCACATTTTTCAGCAGCAGTGGAAAAAGGGCCTGTTTTATCAGGTGTTTTTATGGGAATATGTTACTCCAACAAGTTTGAGCCTCGGTTAATGTCCCTTATACACCTCAGAGCCAAAAGTATCTCTCCGTGAACCTCCAACTTGCTGGAATAGAGAATATGTGTGATCATGATGATAGAAATAAATATGATAACACATGTAATTCAGTAATACATTTAAAATAAGTCATATTTTTTTGGGGGGGGGGAGGGTGGGTGTGTGTGTTATTTTGTGGGTCCTGCTAGAAATGGATGAGTCCTGTATAACTTTGTTCAGCTTGTTGATAAAGTTTTGAGTAACTGCTGTATACCTGTTTGATCAGCTTAAATTGTTCATCCTTCCATTCCAGCTTCATGTTTGGCTGTGTGCATTTCTTAAAAAAGTTCTTTACTCTCTCATCTAGATTGTCTAATGCATCTGCAAATAACGCAACATTCCTGTTACAAGAATTGATTTTAATTGGAACCAAACCCTTATAATTTTTCTATTTGAACATCCTTTTCAGCAAGTTCAGTTACCGAATAAGTTAATCAAAACTTTCAAAATTTTGTCAACTAAAACAAAAAGTACAGGGTTTTTGTTTGTTTGCATCTCATTTTTATTTGTTTGCACCTCATTTGTGTTTATTTGCACCTCATTTTTGTTTATTTACACCTCATTTTTGTTTATTTGCACCTCATTCTTGTTTATTTGCACCTCATTTAAGATTTTTTTTCTTGTACAAATATCATCAGTTTTAGGTGAAGTGCCGCAAATCCTTCACCCCTGAGGAAAGAGTAAACCTGCTCAAGTTACGTGATACTTATACTAGAGCAGCTGTTTTTAACTTCAGTTTTCATTCCAAATGTCTCCATGATACCTACACAACTACGTAATCTACACAAATCTCAAAGTACAATTCATCATTATTAATGTACATTTATATAGCACCTTATCTAATCAACACAATTACCCTGAAGCACTAAAATACATATAAAAGAAACTAAAACAACACAGTAAATACATGAACGAGAAGCCCATGGGCCACTTGAGTTGTCTTGGCCCATATTAAAGATATTCCCTGTAGATTTGTATGTAAAACTCTGATCCTCTATTTTAGCCCCACCCTATCCCTGGGCACCATGATTTACAAAAAATTGAATCTGCACTATGTAAGAAAGATTCAATGTAAATGGGAACTTTTCTGGCCTATTGATTCTTAAGAAGATTTTTAAATGACCCTACCTTATTTTTGCAGTTTTGTGATTATCTACCCTTTGAAGGGGCATGGCCCTTCATTTGAACAACCTGAATCCCCCTCACCCAAGGATGATTTATACCAAGTTTGAAATTGGCCCTGTGGTTCTAGAGAAGATTTTCCACATTTGTCAGTATTTTTCACTATTTTGCTATTATCTCCCCTTGGAGAAGGGTGTTGCCCTTCATTTGAACAAAGTTGAATCCCCTTCACCCATGGATGTTTTTTGCCAAGTTTGGTTGAAATTGGCCAAGTGGGTCTGTAGACAAAGATGAAAGTTTATGATGCTGCCAACAACAACAGTGACAATGGACAGCTGAAAGTTTTGATCAGAAAAGCTCACTTGAGTCTTCAGCTCAGGTGAACTAAAAAGGACATCAAATAATACTAAATGAGGTTAACATAGTAACTAAGTGTAAGCAAAACTATAAAAGGTTATCTAAGTCATGCTAAAAGTTTATGAGAATGGGGTCTTTTGGTCTGGGCATATTTCTACATGCTTCTTTAAATATAGTTTTGGACTTTCAACTTGAAAATCCATTTACTCTTGACTTACAATCAACTTGTAATTCATTTACTCTGAGTTACATTGTACTTATAAATCTATCCATGTACTGACTTAAATTAAAATTTTAAACATTTTTACCCTGACTTATAATCTTTCTTACTCTGACTCACTGCATACTTATAAATAAATCCTTTTACTCTGACTTACTTTGAACTTGTAAATCCATCTCTCTCATTTCTGTCAGTCGTTCCCTCATCTCCATTGGCAAGTTCTCTATCACTGAAAACATACAATTCAGAAGAGGGAGCTCAAAAGGATGTACAAATATATAGGATGCAATTGGACATGATTTATTCTTATTCCTTACTGTTATTATAATTGTTTGAAACAGAGGACATTTACTTATTAACAATAAGGCCAATACAAAATATATGTGTGTTTATGGTTTCCCGACTCTACTATGTTTTTGCTGCCAACCCTAAATATTTTATTAATGATATATATTTAAAAATTAAAAATCCAGAATTTTTAAACCATAAAGTTTTCCTTTTCATTTTTGAGTTTATCTGATTTATATTTTGACTACAATTGATCTTCATTATATTTGAAAAGTACTGTAATGTATATAGATTGGTATTCAAAGTGTATCAAAAACTAAAATTTCAAATAAAATATTTTAACAAAATAAAATGTTTTACATACCTACTCTACCTATTTTTTGGGGGGGTGAAATAGGAAACACATATATATTTTTTATTTTGGCCTATCCAATTTGACATGATGGTCAAAAGATGCAATCTACTTTAATCATTCAGGTGCATAATGCAGACATGTTATTTGAAAAATAAAGACAAATGTTATTTTACCCACACATTTTTTTTCCCTTTCAAATAAAGCATTTTCATTATTTTTTCAATATAACACATGTTCATTAATTTTTTTGTATTTCCTGCTTTGCATTCTGGGTCTCCATGATGTAAAAGAAGATGCAGTATGCAGACTACATTGACAGTTGTGGCAGAAGAAGGTGAAGTATTTACTCATTACCTTGAAGGGGTGACATTTCAGGGTTTTATCCAGCTTTTAGATGTTACTACCCATTTAGACATGAACTCCAAGGGGGAGGGGTTAATGATTACAGTTTCTCAGAACACATGCATGTACAAATGTTGATCACTGATCATTATTTATATTACTGGATTCTGACTATAAAAAAAAAAAAATGACTTAGAACAATTTTTTTTTTAAATAAACAATTCATATACAATCATGGGGAGTTCTTCAATTTTTGAGTCTTCTGCAACTGAATGGATATTTTCACCTGTGAAAGGGAAAATATTTTTCATTTTTCTTCAAAGAGGAAAAAGTACTTTTACTGATTGTAAAAAGAACCTTGATAAATTCCTGCATTTTTATTGAAAAATGAACAATTTTGTGCACTTATAAAAATATTTTGAATACTTTTCTTGAATTAAGCAAACTTTTAAATAAAAGAACAATCTGTTTCCTTTTTGGTGCACCAGTAAAAATCTGTGGTGTAAAGTGAGGAGGGTTGACACAAAATAACAAAATCAAGTTAACTAAAAATCACTTATTTGAGTATCTGATGAAGGAAGGAGTAAAGCGACATTGTGACAAAAACTGAAGAACTTTTAAAAATGTGTTTGCCTTCGAGTAATTTGGATAGGGGCTATGGCCATTGGTATTTGGTATTGAGAAATCACAATATTTTTTACAATGAGGACTTTATATTAATTTTCAGCTAACAGTAGTATATATATATTAAATATTAAAAGCATTTCAAAATTAGTGTTGACTTGAATTTGCAATTTGTGAAAAAGTGCACCTTAATTTTCGGAAAATTGAGGATCGACAGCCTTGAATGTGCAGTAAAAAATGAATGTATTAAAAGATGCATGCAATAGTATTTTTGTTTGTTTTGGTTTTTAATCAAATAAGCATTCCAATGTTTAGAAACCGTGCCACAAGTGCACACACATACAAAAAACATTTCATCATTCTTTTAATTCTTTAAATTTGAAATTAAAAATCTACACATGCATACTTACTCTCTAAATAATCTTCTAAGTACAACATGATTCTCCGTTTTATTGTTATCCTCGCTTATATTTAATGGTTTTTATCTACTTTCACTTTCCAGCATTTCGCTAAACGTTATCGCTCAAGGTCTCCCGAAAGAAATATGCGCCAAAATATAGATGTTACAATTATTTTTATTGGTCAAATGAAATGTCTAATAAAAAACAAATAATATGATATTATTGATGTAAAACTAAGTTGTATAAAAAGAAACATAATAAATTATGATCACAGAGCACCAGTTTTTCTCAAATCAATTAAAATACTGAAAGAATTTTTTTCATTATTCTGAATTAGACATCGGGTTCAACATTCAATGTTGTCATCTGCTTTTTGGAAAATAGTTCACACGAGTTTGACGTTTTAGACTAAAATATAAAATCACAATGTTGTCAAGGAAGCTGTTACCAAATGGCATCACAAATGTCATGAAAAGAATTGTATGCCAGTGCAGGTGGTACTCGCAAAATGAGGTACTGAGCTTTTTCTCTAATTTCAGATTTTTCCGAGGGATAAAACGCCCCAGTTTAACGGGATTTAGATATATCTTGACAATATAGTAATTACTGCACCTCTCAATACGTTCATGTTATTGCACCAGTGCAGCACAGACAGGACAGAAGTTGCATAAAGAAATAGTTACAACTGGACCACTTGGACAGACGTGTTCTTTTACAGAATAGGTTGTCTGTGCATGTGGATCCAAAAAAATTTTATACGCCCGTCTTTGCACGGGACGTGTCATGGTACACTGATGTCTGTACGTCTGTCTGTCATTCCATTAGTCCGCCCGTCCATTCGGAGTTTTTAGCTTCTATTGTCATTTCTCTGTCAGATCAAACTGAAAGTTGTTATGTAGCTTCTTTGTGGGTCATTCTAGATCATTTTGCAAATTTGATCCATTTAGACTTCTTTTGCAGGAGTTTTGCCCCTTTATTGGAAAATGTTATATGGAAGGTACATTAATTTGTCTAACCCCTCCCACAGGTTTCAAGTGATCAAAGACCTTATTAAGTATTAGTATGGGTATTGAGATGTGCCTGTAGCAAGGGTTTTGATTTTCTTCAATTTTTGAGAAAATTACATGTTGTTGAACTTAGTCAAATATGAGAAAATATTATAAAATTTATAAAATATTATAAAATAATATAAATAGCTAACTCCCACAGTTTTCATGTGAGGATCTTCTCATTTTACAGAGTATTTGTATGGGTATTGATGATGTGCATGTGGCAAGGATTTTGATTTTGTTTACTTTTAGAATGTTGTTTTTGAGGAAATATTATTTGTTAATTCTGCATAGCAACCAAGATGTGGGTCTCGTGACATGCACATCACATAAATATCTGGGAACCGGCAAAATAAATACTATCTAATATATATATGATTTATTATTTGTATGGGTGTTGACAATGTAGCAAAGATTTTGATTTTCTTAAATTTTTGAGAAAATTACACAATGTTGAACTTGGTCAGTGTTGAGGCAGTATTATATAGTGAGTGCATGGTTTGTCCTTTTAACCCCCCTCACAGTATAAAGCTAGGGCTGTCCAGTTTGTAAACAACTTGAAGATGTGAATATTGGAAGGATTTTGCTTCTCAACATATGAATGCTTTGCTGTAGGAGATATGAGAATCCAAGAAATTTATAATGAAAGGAAAGTGTTACATTCATATAATATTGAGCTGATGTAATAGATTTGCATGAACTCTTCCAAAGTTATTTTATTCATCGTCGCAAGCCATAGCTGAAACGTATACTCCTCTCCCTTTTTATTTTTACATTAAAAAATTCAAATTCCACAAGATTCAAACCTGTGATTCACAAATTTATATGTATATACTATTCCAAAAAAGTAGGGGATACTGTGTTTTGTGATCAAAATGTTCACATATACAAAGGGATACGAAACTATGTTGTATAGTTCCTTAATGAGGAAGCATTTCCAAAGAAATTCATCACCCAAACACATCAATGACACTTTCACGATCTGCATGGGATGCTACTGATGATCAAGGGTGTTGTGTCACAAATTTGCACGCCTCTGAATTGGAAGGTTAGAGCCATCTAAAGGAAGATTTTGAAGAGAAAGCATCAGATTATCAGTTGTTGAAGTTGTTAATTAAACAGAGACCATGTGCTGTCTAACACAGGATTAGAGGTTACATGCCCTTGGCATGCTACAGGTTGGCACAAGAAAAATCACTGTGGCAAGGGCAATGAATGTTTCCCAGTCTGTTATCAGCAGATAATGGTCCAGACATCGTACTGCAGGGTCTGTTCAGATAGACCATGATTTGGTTGACCAAGGGCATTGGCACAAGACAAGTCACTGTGGCAAGGGCAATGAATATTTCCCAGTCTGTTATCAGTAGATTATGGTCCAGACATCGTGCTACAGGGTCTGTTCAGGATAGACCATGATTCGGTCGACCAAGGGCAACAACTCAGGCTCAGGACAGATTTACAGGCACTGTTGCCTTGAGAAATTGTTTGGTAACAGCAAATGAGATAAGGTCTCAACTTCAAAGGGATACTGGCTTGGTAGTGAGTGACCAGACCATCAGTAATTGACTGCACAGATTTCACTTACACGCCCGGCTTCCTCGTGTTATTCCCTGTGTGAGGGATCGTCACATTAGGGCCTGACTTCAATGGTGTTGTCACCATCAACGCTAGGATAATCACCGGTGGAACCACATAATGTTCTCAGATGAGTTGAGGTTCACTGTGGACTTCCTGGACAGACGCAGGAGGGTTTGGCGCCAACGTAACAAATGTTTCCATGACGTTAATGTCATTAGACATGATCGGTATGGGGGTGGATCTGTAATGGTGTGGGGAGGCATCACTGTTGCAGGCAGAACAGACTTGCATGTTGTTGCTGGACGTGTCACAGGGCAGTACTACCGGGACAACATCTTGGCACCCCATGTTGTGCCGTTTGCACATCGTTATGGCCGCCATTTCATTTTCAAGATGACAATGCCAGATGTCATAGGGCCAGGATCATTACAGATTATCTCCAACAGCAGAATATTACCACATTACCATGGCCAACACTCAGCCCAGACCTTTCCCCCATTGAGCATGTCTGGGACATGCTTGAACGGTGGCTATGCCAACGTCAACAACCTCCTGACAATGTCCAAGAACTTGCAGCAGAATTGCAACAGGAATGGAATAACCTTCCCCAAACTGACCTGGGACGTCTCGTTAGGAGTATGCCACACCGAATCCAAGCTTGTCTGGCCAATCGAGGAGGTTTTACCCACTACTGACTCTGTTTCACAATGGTGGTATAAATTTGCTGTGTGACCCTGTGTTGGTGTCGACCCTTATTCTGGAGAATCTGTCCTTTTCTGACTGTACACAGGGTTTCGAATAAATTGACAAATGTTTCCTTAATGTTGTTCTGTCATTGGTTTCCTTCCTGACCTCATGATCTGCATTTCATGGTCCTTGTAAATCCAATATCCTCTACTTTTTTTGAATAGTATAGGTTAAGCCCGAAATAAACCACCTCGAATAGATATGAACATTTAAAAGACTAGGTAATAAATAGCTGATCACCTTCCTTCATTCATACATAGCAAGACAAAGTATGTCACAGCTTGATGATGACTGATACTACTGTATGTAAAGTTCTACAACGCCTGGCATTTTTGCCATGTTTACTAATCAATGTCACAAAACAAACATCTTATAATATAAAGACCCTGAATAACCTCCTCACAGGCATATTGTGAACTGATATTGGGAGCAGTGGGAGTCCACCTTTGCTAATTTTTTTCCAAAGAGTTGAGGTCCAGCCTTTTTTCTTTGGAGGGGTACGTTGTGGTATTAGTAGATTATATGATCTTCTTAAAAACTCTGGGTAGTGAGTTAACCCTTTTTAAATAGCTTGGGTAATTTAGCACTGGGTTGTCATATGTTGGTTCAGTCCTTAGCAGAGACAGAATGCTATCTTTATCATAGGAAATCATCAGTTATTAAAATTTTATTCTTGTAGTCTTTAAAGAAAACATGCCTGTATGACTACCACATTAAAAATGGGGGGAAAATGGTTCCATTTGCTGGCTGGAGCATGCCTGTCCAGTATGCAGAGGGAATCTCTGAGTCTCATCTCCACGTTCGGTCAGCTGTTGGACTGTTTGATGTGTCCCATATGCTGCAGACTAAGGTCACAGGGAAAGACAAAGTGTCGTTTATAGAGAGTATGATAGTTGGAGATGTGAGAGGACTCGGGGAAAACCAGGGAACCCTGTCTGTGTTTACCAATGAAAAAGGAGGAATTCTGGATGATCTGATTGTGTCTAAGACTGAAGAGGGATATCTGTATGTTGTGTCCAATGCTGGCTGTGCAGAGCAAGACTATAAAAATATGCAGGTAAATAGGTCAGGTCAGGGTTCTGTGTAGAACATAATTGAATAACAATTTATATGTACTGAAGAAATGTAAAGAAACCTGGTTTTTTCTTTTTTGACTACATGGAAAAGAAATTGTAGTTCTGATATTTCAAGCAGTTTAGTTTAAAATGATATCATTTATAGGATTATTTAAATAAAAAAATATCAATTTTGAAACCAATGTAAATATGAGTAGAGACGGATGAGTCTCTAATATAAAGTGTTTAGATAAATTCAATAAAAAAAAATTAATTCTGTTTATCTAGCACTTTAATTTAGAAAAAAAAATAAATGAATGCTTACATGGATAAAAAAGAGCAGACATAGCTCCCTTATTATGAATATATATGGTGTGGCAATAATCGACTATGATGATTGTGCTGTAGTCTCAAGCTGAGCAGTGTAGGAGGAGAGGGATGGATGTGGAGGTAGAGATGATATGTAATGGACTGCTGGCCCTGCAAGGTGAGGACAGGGATCTCATCCATAAATGGTTGGTTGTTTGATTAAAAATGGTTTTACGTCCCACTCGATAATTTTTCACTCATATGGAGATGGCACCATTGCCGGTGAAGGGCTGCAAAATTTAGGCCTATGCTCAGTGCTTATGGCTTTTGAGCAGGGAGGGATCTTTAATGTGCCACACCTGCTGCGACACAGGGCCTCGGTTTTTGCGGTCTCATCCGAAGGACTGCCCCATTTAGTTGCCTCTTATGACAAGCTAGGGGTGCTGAGGATCTATTCTAACAACCCAGATCCTCACAGGGTTCATCCATAAATGACAACATCAATTTAAATTATCATGTCTTACTGGGGGTAATATAAATATATATATATATATATATATATATATATATATATATATATATATATACATACATAATTTTACACTACTGTAAGAAGAGTGTACAGTGAGTTAGTCCTACAGACTGTCACTGTACTTACTACAGTTTACAGTCAATCAGTCCTACAGACTGTCACTGTACTTACTACAGTTTACAGTCAATCAGTCCTACAGACTGTCACTGTACTAACTACAGTTTACAGTCAATCAGTCCTACAGACTGTCACTGTACTAACTAGAGTTTACAGTCAATCAGTCCTACAGACTGTCACTGTACTAACTACAGTTTACAGTCAATCAGTCCTACAGACTGTCACTGTACTAACTACAGTTTACAGTCAATCAGTCCTACAGACTGTCACTGTACTAACTACAGTTTACAGTCAATCAGTCCTACAGACTGTCACTGTACTAACTAGAGTCTACAGTCAATCAGTCCTACAGACTGTCACTGTACTAACTACAGTTTACAATCAATCAGTCCTACAGACTGTCACTGTACTAACTAGAGTCTACAGTCAATCAGTCCTACAGACTGTCACTGTACTAAGTACAGTTTACAGTCAATCGGTCCTACATACTGTCAGTGTACTAACTAGAGTTTACAGTCAATCAGTCCTACAGACTGTCACTGTACTAACTACAGTTTACAGTCAATCAGTCCTACAGACTGTCACTGTACTTACTACAGTTTACAGTCAATCGGTCCTACAGACTGTCACTGTACTAATTACAGTTTACAGTCATCAGTCCTACAGACTGTCACTGTACTAACTACAGTTTACAGTCAATCACTCCTACATACTGTCACTGTACTAACTAGAGTTTACAGTCAATCAGTCCTATAGACTGTCACTGTACTAACTACAGTTTACAGTCAATCAGTTCTACAGACTGTCACTGTACTAACTAGAGTCTATACTAACTAGAGTCTACAGTCAATCAGTCCTACAGACTGTCACTGTACTTACTACAGTTTACAGTCAATCAGTCCTACAGACTGTCACTGTACTTACTACAGTTTACAGTCAATCAGTCCTACAGACTGTCACTGTACTAACTACAGTTTACAGTCAATCGGTCCTACAGACTGTCACTGTACTTACTACAGTTTACAGTCAATCGGTCCTACAGACTGTCACTGTACTAACTAGAGTTTACAGTCAATCAGTCCTACAGACTGTCACTGTACTAACTACAGTTTACAATCAATCAGTCCTACAGACTGTCACTGTACTTACTACAGTTTACAGTCAATCAGTCCTACAGACTGTCACTGTACTTACTACAGTTTACAGTCAATCAGTCCTACAGACTGTCACTGTACTAACTACAGTTTACAGTCAATCACTCCTACATACTGTCACTGTACTAACTAGAGTTTACAATCAATCAGTCCTACAGACTGTCACTGTACTAACTACAGTTTACAGTCAATCAGTTCTACAGACTGTCACTGTACTAACTACAGTTTACAATCAATCAGTCCTACAGACTGTCACTGTACTAACTACAGTTTACAGTCAATCAGTTCTACAGACTGTCACTGTACTAACTACAGTTTACAGTCAATCAGTCCTACAGACTGTCACTGTACTAACTAGAGTCTACAGTCAATCGGTCCTACAGACTGTCACTGTACTAACTAGAGTCTACAGTCAATCGGTCCTACAGACTGTCACTGTACTAAGTACAGTTTACAGTCAATCGGTCCTACAGATTGTCACTGTACTAATTACAGTTTACAGTCAATCAGTCCTATAGACTGTCACTGTACTAACTACAGTTTACAGACAATCACTCCTACAGACTGTCACTGTACTAACTAGAGTCTACAGTCAATCGGTCCTACAGATTGTCACTGTACTAATTACAGTTTACAGTCAATCGGTCCTATAGACTGTCACTGTACTAACTACAGTTTACAGTCAATCACTCCTACAGACTGTCACTGTACTAACTAGAGTCTACAGTCAATCAGTCCTACAGACTGTCACTGTACTAATTACAGTTTACAGTCAATCAGTCCTACAGACTGTCACTGTACTAACTACAGTTTACAGTCAATCCGTCCTACAGACTGTCACTGTACTAACTACAGTTTACAGTCAATCGGTCCTACAGACTGTCACTGTACTAACTACAGTTTACAGTCAATCGGTCCTACAGACTGTCACTGTACTAACTACAGTTTACAGTCAATCAGTCCTACAGACTGTCACTGTACTAATTACAGTTTACAGTCAATCAGTCCTATAGACTGTCACTGTACTAACTACAGTTTACAGTCAATCGGTCCTACAGACTGTCACTGTACTAACTACAGTTTACAGTCAATCAGTCCTACAGACTGTCACTGTACTTACTACAGTTTACAGTCAATCAGTCCTACAGACTGTCACTGTACTTACTACAGTTTACAGTCAATCAGTTCTACAGACTGTCACTGTACTAACTACAGTTTACAGTCAATCGGTCCAACAGACTGTCACTGTACTAACTACAGTTTACAGTCAATCGGTCCTACAGACAGTCACTGTACTTACTACAGTTTACAGTCAATCGGTCCTACAGACTGTCACTGTACTTACTACAGTTTACAGTCAATCGGTCCTACAGACTGTCACTGTACTTACTACAGTTTACAATCAATCAGTCCTACAGACTGTCACTGTACTTACTACAGTTTACAGTCAATCAGTCCTACAGACTGTCACTGTACTAACTACAGTTTACAGTCAATCAGTCCTACAGACTGTCACTGTACTAACTACAGTTTACAGTCAATCAGTTCTACAGACCGTTATTGTATTAACAGTCACTGTGCTAACTAGAGTGTATACTCAATACTCAGTTAGTCCTACAAAATTTTCACCAGTCTCGAGACAACAGAACTAGTGTTAGTGTGAAATTGTATTTTGTAGATGTATAGATTTGGCCTTTACAAAGATAGACAGTCTAGTGAAGTGTTGAAATGAAGAGAATAATCTGTTTGAAAACATTGTCATTGAATTATTATGTCTGAAACTTTATTAACGTTTAGGTCCATCAATGACCAAGGTACTACAGGAGGGTGTTGATTTTGACCTGAACAGTCTGCCTTTCATGACAAACAAAATGGCCACAGTGTTTGGTATTCCTGACTGCAGAGTGACAAGATGTGGCTACACTGGAGAGGATGGGGTAGAGGTACCGGTGTAGATAAATATTAGGATTTGTAGGATGGGTTAGAGGTACCGGGGTAGATAAATATTGGGATTTGTAGGACAGGGTAGAGGTACTGGTGTAGATAAATATTACGATTTATAGGACAGGGTAGAGGTACTGGTGTAGATAAATATTAAGATTTATAGGACAGGGTAGAGGTACTGGTGTAGATAAATATTACGATTTATAGGACAGGGTAGAGGTACTGGTGTAGATAGATATTAGGATTTATAGGACAGGGTAGAGGTACTGGTGTAGATAGATATTAGGATATGTAAGATGTTTATTCCTAAAGGAGCATAGATTCCAGTTTTTGTCAGGTTGTATCAGTGGTGATGTGTTGCAATGTGTAGGATGTGATTAAATTCAATCATTGGGGTGGGGTTTCTGTTTTGTCAGGTTTTAATAGTGATAATAAGTTAAAATATGTAGAATTTGATTAAACCCACTGATGGATGGGGTTCCTGTTTTGTCAGGTTTTATCAGTGATGTTAAGTTACAATAAATGTAGGATGTGATTAGGTGGAGGTTTCTGTTTTGTCAGCTTGTTGGCCAACTGACTTAGCATCTATTAAATTTTTAAATGAAATTCAAATCACATGATAGTACATGATTTTAAATTAGCGTACATGAAAGCAATGTTTATTTATTTTTCAGATCTCTGTGAGTCCAGAAAGGACTGAAAACTTGGCCAATGCTTTGACTGGATCCTCTAGGGCACGGGTCATGATGATTGGTCTTGGGGCGCGCGACACTCTACGACTGGAGGCTGGGCTCTGTCTCTATGGAAGCGACATTGATGAAACTACAACACCTGTTGAGGCTTCACTTACATGGACAATAGGTAAAAATACTGCCAACAACCGGTAAAACACCTCCAATACAGGTAAAAATGCCACCAGAAACAAGTAAAAATGCCACCAATAACAGGTAAAAATGCCACCAACAGGTAAAAATACCACCACCACCACCACCAGGTAAAAATACTCACCAATAAAAGGTAGAAATACCACCATTAACAGGTAAAAATACCAAACATGCTGACAATACCACCACCAGTGGTAAAAATACCACCATCAATAGGTAAAATACCACAAATAGGTAAAAATACCATCACCATTCAGTAAAAATAAAAACCAATCAGTAAAAATACCAATACCAATCAGTAAAAATACCATTATCAATCAATAAAAATACTATTACCAATCAGTAAAAATACCAATACCAATCAGTAAAAATATTATAACCATCTGTAAAAATGCCATCATCAATCAGTAAATACCATTACCAATAAGTTATATCATCACCAATCAGTAATATCACCGATCAGTAAATAACATCACCAATCAGTAAAAATACCATTTAGATATTGCATTAATAGAGGAATGTTTCCTGTCCTTCCTGGTTTCAACATGCTCACCTCAAATCAAATAGGCAGGAGGTACATATATGGGTATTTTCTGTATGGAAATTGTTAGCATATTGTAATTTGCCTTTCTGTGTACATATAGGATAGAAACTTGTTAATTATTTACTTACCATATTTTGTAAAATTTTGTTGTTCTGATAACATCTTGTAAATGGAAATGTGTATACATGTACCTGTTTATAAAACTGAAATTTTGTGACACTTGAAAAGTAATCAGAGTAGGAGTATGTACATGATCATGGAACAAATGGCATTGTATCTTCATGTTATTCTTTAATTGTAGGAAAAAGACGACGAGAAGAAGCCAATTTTCCTGGTGCATCCATTATTCTAAAGCAGATAAAGGAAAAACCAGAAAGGCGCCGAGTTGGTTTTCTCTCCTCGGGAGCACCTGCAAGAGGTACATCTATTGAAAAATAAGACAATTAGTATTTGATAACAGGAAGCTTGGGAAGTGCTAGATTACATAAGTTCTATTTTTAACTGAGGTCTCATGTGTATAATATTTCACATCCCTTAGAACTAGAAAGAAGTTGTGATTACTGCAAAAAATATCACAATGTCTCTTCGGTCTGGTATTGAGCCCTGATACAGGATTTAAAAATTTGTTTAAAATAATTTTTTTTCCTTGTAGGACATACAAAAATTTATGACGAATCTGGCTCCAAATTAATCGGTGAGTTGACCAGTGGTTGCCCATCTCCATCACTGAAAGGAAATGTTTCAATGGGCTATGTCAAAACTCCTTATGCAAAAGGTGGAACCAAGGTCAAGTTTGAAGTCAGAAAGAAAATGTTGGATGCTGTTGTATCAAAAATGCCTTTTGTACCATCAAACTACTTTTCCCCAAAATAGACTTATTTTTAATTAATGACATTATTTTGATGGTTTAAGTATTAATTAAGAGTTTTATTGTGATAAATAACAATTAGGCTGCATACCAAAAGAAAATATAATGGAGTATTAATCATAGAGAGGTATTCAATTCATATGTGTTGTTCAGGGAAAAAATGTCAAGTGTAGCAAATTCAGGTTTTGATGCACTGTGTATTAAATTTTCTTGAAATTTTGAATCTCTGCACATTATGTGTACAAAGTTTACTTTTATACAGAAATTACTCTTAATATCTGTCACATCTATTTTGTAATTACATATGTAGACATATGTTATTTTGAAGAGAATATCTTGATATTATTTTAGTGTTTTTACTTTACATACGATTATTACACAGCATCATTTTTTCATTTTGATTTTGTCTACTAAACTTTCTATTATGCTCATTATTGAAAATTACATGTGTGAATTTACATGTAAAAGTGATCTGCAAGTTAACTGGGTGTTTATATTATTTTAAGATCTGCTCTGACCATCTGTAATATATTTATGCTGTTATATAACAAATCCATTTTTTATGAGATTTTGAATATTTGTGGTGCTCCGATAAAATAATTAAAATGTGACGAGTTGTATTTTTCATCTCTAGGCAAAGGCTATAGGAATTGCTCTATTTGATGAATAGCACATCAGTTTCATACTTATGGTGGTCGATTGATTGATTGATTTTATATTGTTTAATGTCCCTCTTGAAAATCTTTCACTCATATGGAGATGTCACCATTGCTGGTGAGGGGCTGCAAAATTTAGGCCTATGCTCGGCGCTTATGGCCTTTGAGCAGGGAGGGATCTTTATCGTGCCACACCTGCTGTGGCACAGGGCCTCGGTTTTAGCAGTCTCATCCGAAGGACCGCCCCATTTAACTGCCTTTTACGACAAGCAAGGGGTACTTTGGACCTATTCTAACCCTGATCCCCACACCCCACAGGGTCTTATGATGGTTGAGTGGGATTATTGCAAAAATCATGTTTGCTTGTATAATGTAGTGGCCCCATAAAAAGGGGGTATACTGGAATTGGGTCATCCATCTGTCTGTCTGTAGATGCAATGGTTTCTGGGCTCTAAAGTATTATCCTTTTCATCTACAGTCAATATGCTTTACACACTCCTCATGGGACAAAGATAATCCCTACTGAATTTGGGGTCAGAGGTTCAAAGGTCAAGTGTACTGGACATTGAAATAGCTAAACGGTTTCCAGGCTCATACACATTATGTTTTTCACCTAGAATCACCATATTACACATATGGGCTATCCACAGGGTGAACATGACCCATATTGATTTTGGTATAAAAAAGTCAATGGTCAAGCGTACTGGACATTGGGATAGCAAAGTCTGGGCACTTACATGTTATCCTTTTCATGGCCTAGTTACCATATCATACATATGGACTACACATAGTGCAAAGATGATCCCTATTGATTTTGGGGTCAAAAGGTCAAGTGTACTGGACATTGGAATTGCAAAATGGTTTCCAGGCTCTTACCTGTTATCGTTTTCACCTACAGTCACCATCTCACACAAATCAACTACACATGGACGAAGATGATCCCTTTGATTAATTCTAGGGTCAAAGGGATAAAGGTCAAGTATACTGGACATTGAAATATCAAAATACAGGCTCTTATGTGCTATTCTTTTCACCTATGGTCACCATATCACACATATGGCCTACCCATGGGATGATGATGATCCCTATCGATTTTGGGGTCCAAAGGTCAAGTGCACTGGACATTGAAGTAGCAGAATGGTTTCTGGGATCATACATGCTACTCTTTTCATCTAGAGTCACCATATGGACTACCCATAGGACAAAAATGATCCATACTGATTTGGGGTCAAAAGGTCAGAGGAACAGCCTTTGGGTTTGTCAGATTGGGGCGAGTGGGGGTACATATTCTTAGTTAGCAGTGCTCACAATACCTCTTGTTAAACACTTTTGTTAAATATAACTGTCTGGTCACAAGGTTGCTAGCAAGTACTTCATCATTAATCCTAATCAACAGTCATTTGGCTATGGTCAATAGTAGAAAATAAGTTTACATGTAACAAGGGTTGCTTATGATGAGAAAGGTCAATTGATCAAGGTCACTGTTAAAACATTGAAAATATCTGCATCCACTTGAACAGAGTCTAACTGACCTTGTTTTATTGATTACGACATTCATGAAGGTCATTACATCTTGAATATAATTGTGTAAGGCCTCTCAACTTTGTTACCTAAGGATTTACAATTTGCTCCTATGCAGCAATACACTCCAAAACAAGTCATACTGGAGTGTATCATAGGTAAGAGAAATTACAAGTATAATTCTATGGGGGATCCACTACCTGTAAGTGATTGGTAACTTGTAAGTCATCGGTAACCTGTAAGTCATCGGTAACTTGTAAGTCATTAGTAACCTGTAAGTCATCAGTAACCTGTAAGTCATCAGTAACTTGTAAGTCATCATCGGTAACTTGTAAGTCATCAGTAACTTGTAAGTCATCAGAATCCTGTAAGTCTTCAGTAACCTGTAATTCATTGGTAACCTGTAAGTCTTCAGTAACCTGTAATTCATTGGTAACCTGTAAGTCATCTGTAACCTGTAAGTCATCAGTAACTTGTAAGTTATCAGAATCCTGTAAGTCTTCAGTAACCTGTAAGTCATTGGAAACCTGTAAGTCATCGGTAACCTGCAAGTCATCAGTAACTTGTAAGTCATCAGTAACTTGTAAGTCATCAGTAACTTGTAAGTCATCAGAATCCTGTAAGTCATCAGTAACTTGTAAGTCATCAGTAACCTAGTTTTTACCCAGTGAGAATCAGACATGGAGTTCTCCAAGGTGAGACAGCCTGTAGAAATCTGCCCATCTTGCAATCAGCTCTCTCGACATCCATTACGATGTCATAAATTTTTACACTTAATATTCCAAAACCATGCAAAGTCTTTATCATATTTCCTCATTAATTGTGACACTTTACAAATTGCATAGAAGTATTAACCATTTTCAGGTATGATTTTTTCCCCACTTTTGTTGTTCATTTCTGAATATTATGACATGGAATTTCTCACATTTGGTCTACAGTGTAATGTATAAGTTGAAGATACCAGACACAAGACAAACCAAACAGCTTTGAGAAAATGTTAAATTCTTAAAATCAATGCAGAAACTAACTAGACAGTCAGAAAAAGCATACCTGAAAATGGTTTACACTTGATGTTTAAATTCAAAAATACCCAGAAAGCTACATCAAATTGAAATTATAAAAAACAGTACAAAATATTTTACTTCTACATGTAACAAAAATCATGAAAAATACACATCATAATCAATGATGTTGTTGCAGAGTAAGATGGAAAAATTTCACATGGCTGTCTCACATGGGTAATGGACTGGTGGTCTTGCACTAGTGAAAAAATCTCACCCTTGGGGTTCAGATTTCCCACATACACATGACTGATATGGGTTCTTATCTCTGTTCTGGACAATGATTCCACACTTCTTCTCCCTTGACCTTGGACCAGGGTCATGATAAACCATCAGATCTGCCCTCTCTCTATTGTGAAAAAACATTTTGCACAAATTTGGCCACGAGTTTCTCTTAACTGTTCATTCAAAGACTTCCTTGTGATTGATAATTAGTGACCAGCTATGGACTGAAATAGATCTATGGATAGATGCATTTCAAAGAGGAAACAAGGTCATAATCTTGCACATCTGCAACCAATGTCAAGTCTCTTTTGCTGGGCCTCTCTATCCATTTGCAGAGCATTATGGGAAAACATGGGCTATTCATTTCATGATAAAGGGATTTTTGAAATAAAGCATAGAAAATAGGGGAGGTCTGAAATAAAATCCTTTCAGGCAACCTACACATATATGTGAAATCTGCAAATAAACCACTTTCTGGATATATTTTAAGCAGGCCTGGCCAATACTGACCTGAAAGTTAGAGAAAAGTAGCTCATGCTATTTTAGTACTTGAACTTGAAGAAATCAGTGTTTATTTTATGGGAGTGCCCTCTGGTAGACAATCATGCATCACAAGAATAAAACATGTTTGATTTCTGTCTCTTTGCAAGGTGATTTGATGTACTTTCTCCAATCTGAAAGTTTTCTCCAAATCTGAGACTATATGTGTGCAAGAACCCTTCAAGATATTTTCATCATGAAAGTGAACTGCCCTTAGATGATTCATTTGTTATCAGATGTAAATTCATGCACATGTATCAGAAGTCAGAAAAGTCATTTTATGCATTTTGTGAAACTAGCTCTTGGACAAATAAAAGGAGACCATGACATGGTGTACATTTATTGTCTCATTATTACCTGATAACAACGATAACAAATATAATAAATGTAATAGACAGTAATAACTCTTACTGATTACCAGACGAAAACATCAAATCACATTTACACATTACATATACACAACAAATTGTATGCACCGTGTGAAAAGAAATCGTCCATGAAGCAGTACATAAACGTCGTGGATTTCACTTCATCTTAGCATTCAGTGTACAAAATTATCATTGATGAGAAGTTGAAGAAACAGAAAGGCTAATTTCTAACCCCCAATGTTTGTTTTTTAAATCACTGCCCAAGGACAAATTATCAGTAGAAAAAGTTAAGAGTCAGACAATTAACAGTGCTTTCACCGAAAAGATTCTGAAAAATGTGGAAATTTGGCGCAACACACTTGATGAGAAACTCTGTCCAATCAGTGACTTGTGAAAAACAATGGACTTGTGCAATATGAGGTATATAACCCATTAAAAATGATGCAAATCCTGTCCTATATTCACTATCATTTTATGCTGTTAAATTTGTAACCCCCCCTCCCCCCAACTTAGCAAATACGTAACAAACAAGTTTATATACAAGCATACTGAGCTAAAATTAACTTGGTAAGCATGTTTCATGAATATTGTATATATTTTTGTAAAAGGAGGTAAAATTGGATCCTGATTGAATTCCCTGATTATCCAAACAAAATCTATGATCAACAGATACCTCATGTCTAATTCCAGTGTAGCACACAAAGAAACCATGCATAATGCAAAAAAGCAGATCATAATATTTGCCAAATTTGCAGTCCGCATTTATAGATCTGAAGATGCAATGCAGAACAGTTGAATTTTTGTGTACTACACCTTCCATAATTTAATAAGATCATATTTTGCCTTCCCATATTGAAGTACAATGTACATTTACTACCGAGTAGAAAATGGAAAATCAAACTGATTGAGAGAACATGCATCTTGATACACTGATGTCAGTACAACCTAGAAATTACTTAAGTGACTGACCAATCAGACAAAGAGGTTTGTCACATGATCAAAAGGAAAAAAAAATAAAAATCATTTCAGTCCTTTCATCTTCTTTTCCTTAATCACATGATCAAATGCTTCAACCAATCAAAGGCTTTTTGTGTGACCTCATTAATTTCTGTCTTCTGCTCCAGTCAGTTAGTTTCTGGGTTCGTTTCCTTGGCATCATGAGCTGATTACAGGCTGTAACAGCCTTGTGTTCATTTTTACGGAGATACATCCTGGCATCTTTTTGCATCTGTTTGATTTTTTCCGGTTTGATTTCATTTAGCATTAGATTGTCAGACATGTACGGGTTAAATCTGTAATAGGTAGCAGGGGGAAGAAGGTCCTGAAGAGTCATGTGTACACCTGGAAAGATACCGAAATGTTATAAATTACTGCTCTTAGCACTTGAACACTAGAGATAATTCATGAAATATTACACAGAGACCCATGCATGCATTATGCTGTTGTTGAATATTATACATACATTAATGAATATATATATGATGAAATACACTTCAAATATTCAAGTAAAGGCAGAAAAATCTTATTTCAATCCTTAATTTGATTAATTGCACAAGGAAAGTCAGAATTAAAATGCATGTAATTAACAGTTGGCACAATGTAATCATCATGCCTATTGACTTGAGCATTAAAGAATCAATAATCCGAGACCCCAAAATTGGTGTGCACTTTTCAGTCATGCATATAGAGACATAAGAGTTGATTCAGTGTTTAACCCCTAAAATACCCATTTCTGTTTCCATGACAACTTTAACAATACCATCACCAACAATAAAAATATGTCCATCATTCATTACCTCTATATATCTGTCAATACACATGAAACCTATATCATGGTTTGTATCTTGATTTTAAAAGTCTCAAACCCAAGGAAAAAGTTTGAACTACTGAAATGGACGATAGATATTCAAAAGGCCCTGAAATCCCTTTTAAACTAATACTTGTTTCATAGTTTTAGATTACTGAACATTACAGATGTATCATGTAATACCATGACAGAAAAGAAAGAGTCTGAACTCGACTGAAATAAATTTTCAAAGGGCCACAACTCTGAAAATAACTTGGTCTGTACCTCATCATTATGAAGCAATATACTATGTTTCAGAGCAAAACCTCAAAGCTAAAGGAAAAAAAATCCAGACAGCTTCTAAAGACAGACATGTGTTTGTGAAACATTAATTCCCCCTCCCCTCTCTCCAATTGCAGCAAAGTAATTCTGGTACCCAAAGAAATGTCTTGTAACAAGGAATATACAGTGAAATATGAAAGATACAGCACTAACCATTCAAACGTTATGGCCAAGGTCAATGTTTTTGCAGACAAACAGATGACAGGGCAAAAATTATATGCCTACTTAGGCCTTAATCTCTGATTATGGAAGCATATTGACAGATCAATGTGTTTTCCTTACTTGTACATACATGTAAATGTAATTGCCCTATAAATATACAAAAAAAACCCCCAAAAAACCCATCAAGTCACTTACATGTACAAATAAAACCAAAAAAAACCCCCTTACTTTCAGTATTTGTGGCACTGTCTATTATGTTATCAATCTGTTTCTTTGCTGAAGGAAGACTAGACATCAGCTCAATGTTGGGTTCGTAGCGGCCATTGCCAAGGGAGATAACACACTGAATGGGTTCATCAGGCCACAGAAGTTTACACTCATGAATGGCCACAGCAGTTGGATTGTTGTGTACAATGCCTCCATCCTAGTTAAAAAAAAAAATCAGAAAAAAACATGTTATTTATTACTATCAATTTCATCACTTGCATTATGTATAAATGGAAATTTTATAACCAACTAATGATCAATGATATATAAAATTTCTGCACATTAACCAAGTTTCTCCCCCAGTGACAGGTAAAATACAGGTTCTACAACACCTCCAAATTTGTTAATGGCAGGTTTTTTTTTCCAGCTGGAATACCTTATTTCCTGTAAATGCACAAAAGCCATGAGGCTTGTTGACAGTCCATAGTGAATTTAAAAAACATAATCATGAACGAGTTGCAGAAACCAGTAATAACAGGCAATAAATGTTGCACTTGTTTCTATTATTACATTGACTAGAGCAGCCAGGGTCAACGGTCACAGTCCCCCTACTCCACACCTCCCCCCCCCCCCCCCCACTGCAAATAAATAAAATGACAAAATGGCAGCAAATGATGCATCATATACCAGGAATGGGAGACAAAACATTTTCACAACAATACAGTTAAACAATAAAATGGTTCCTTTGTTGTTTTATCAGGTGATGAAGGTAGCTAGCATTGCAGAAAACTGAGTGACTTGAATGTGGGTTATGCAAATTTTTCTGCATAGATTGCTACTTCCATCACCTGATAAAACAACAAAGAAAGACATTGTGACTGTCTATAAATATATTTATGCCTTTTTTTTTCAATATAAAGATTTTAAGTACTGAAATATCATATCTTTGATCATTTCATGACATTAAACAGAAATGTACCCTTTGACCTTGGCAATGCTCCATATTTGGTAATGATTGCGAAAACAGGTTTGACTAAAAAACTGGATCGAACTAGTTTGCAACACACATGTATTCATTGCCTGTGATGAAAACAATGTCAATTTCGATAGAAATATAAGAGAAAAGAATCGGTGCCTGTAAATAGAGACAAAAAAAAAATAAATCACATCCATGACGATCACGATCCACAAGATTCCTCACCTGATGAATGTACTCATCAAGAATGAAGGGTTTATAGAATCCCGGAGCAGCAGATGATGCCCGGATACACTCCCAGACCTTATGCTTACAGCTTCCTGGATACATGGAATAGACACCAGGGGGCAGGTTGTAGGTACGAAACATGTAGCTCTGTAATCGGCTGATGTTGGAAAGAGTGGACAAGGCAGAATACTGAAAACAGCAGAATTAAACAGTCAATACAATATCTTTCGACATATTCTTTATCTGTTCTTGGGGACCTTACTTGTAATGTTACATGCATTAGAATTACCCTGTATAACAGTAAGATGGCTAATTCTGCAAAGTTGAAATACAATATGAACAGTTAAATAAAACTTTAAAGGGCTTGGAATGATTCTGTGTGTAATGGGTAATTTATAGGTTCCACAACACTTGCGAGTTAGATACCGATTTTTATTTTTTTAAATTCACAAAATATGCTAGGCTTGTTGAGAATCTTTTGTAAATTTAAAACATAATAAATAAATGAAAAACGATAACTAGTGAACAAAAGTTACAGTTTCTTCTATCATAAGCCATAAATATCACATGATGTTATATACTTAGTATGGGATCAAAGGTCGGAGCAAAACTCCTCAATGCAGACAGAGTGTGATAACATGAAAAGCCTGGTTAGAACTGAAGTAATGGACAGTATGAATGATAGGAGATAGAGACTGTAAATCTTGATAATCCATGAAAGTTAAGTCCCCATAATATCACTAACTCAACAGTAAATAGAAATATTGTACAGAAAAAGCATTCTAAAATTAAATGACATAGCTTAAATGGTTTCTCATTATTACTATACCTTTGGACAGAGTGAATCCTCTGAAAAATCTGAAAGAAACTTCTCTCCCATTTTCTCCCTGAAACAGAAAATAGAAGTAGAATGCATGCTTGACTTGTACTTCTACACATTAAAGCACATTTATGTTCAATAAATTTTGTATCAATTTTAAGAGGACTATTGCAGGTTTGAATTTTTAAGACCTCTCTGCAGGGAATTGCATAGTGATTGATTATATATGGTTTAATGTCCCGCTCGAGAATTTTTCACTCATATGCCACAGAAGGGCTGCAAACTTTAGGCCTATACTCGGCACAAATGGCCTTTGAGCAGGGAGGGATCTTTATCGTGCCACACCTATTGTGACATGAGGCCTCAGTTTTTGTGGTCTCATCCGAAGAACCGCCCCATTTAGTCGCCTTTTATGACAAGCAAGGGATACTGAGGATCTATTTTAACAACTCTGATTCCCACGGGACAATAGTGCAATAGTAATGTATCAACTATGCTATTGCTGAATATTGTGTCATAAAACATACCAAAGTAACCATGTCTGTTACATGATCAATGATCCTTAATAAATAATCATGATTCACATGACTTGCAAATATCAACCCCCCCCCCCCCCCCCTCCATGTTGCACTGTTTCATTTGTAGGTTAAATTATCATATGTTATATATAGTCGACTTACAGTTATTGTTTTGTAAATATAAGAAGCCCCATGGAAGAATACTGTTTTATATCAATTATGTTACCTTCTCTATACAAAGTATTATTATTATTATTAACATTTATTGATCAGTCCCTTTCAGGTAATGAAAATTATACCAATAGGTGCATAAATTCTACTTATGTGCCAGGGATTTTCTACATTCTTTTTGCTATTGTTAAAGGTATCTTTCATTCTTTGACAATAAATGAATACTGTCCCTTCCAAAGGTAAAAATTTCCCTAATTCAGTTGTAGAAACTACTCAAAACTGTACGAGAATTTTAACAAAAATCATCTTTTATATATTTAAGTAATTTTCTATAATTGTCAAAGTATTACAATATAGATAATAATGAGTAATCAATAAATTTATATGTCTGTTTTGAGATATTAGAATTTGAGAATACCCCCCACCTCTCCCCATCCCCTAGAAATTCACAACTGCATTCTCAAAAATTTCCCTTAAATATGAAATGAGTAGTAACATCTAAAAGCTGGATAAAACCCTGATGTGTGTCTGTCAGGAGGCAAACCATACTTCAGAATTCGTTCCCAAAGTTCCACATCATAGAAGGAATGATCCAGGACCAGCTGACTGTAGCCCCGCGTCTTATTCTGTGTAAACATCTGTCTGCTGCACTCCACGTACAGTTCCTCACACTCTGTAATACTGCGCCGGAACAGGAACAGAATGGCCAGGATGAGTGACCCTGTGCTGACCCCACAAACATAGTCAAATAGTTTGTAAATGGGTTTGCCACAGTGTCGTTCTATTTCCCTGAGGGTTTGCAAGGCCACTAAACCTCTGAAAATTTCATTTAGGACAAATTTTTAATGTGTGTATTAATTAATTAGGTCAATACAGTGAATGCATGATACATGTATTAATATACATGTCATATGTGTCATCTTTAAATGAGAAGTAACTTATTAATAAGTGAAATGAAGTGTGCAAATGATCTTTCATATCATATATTGATTCCAACAGGAAATAAGATTTATTTAAATATATGAAAGGTTCTGTACTTCCATACATGCTCCAAAATCTTGAATCTTGTTTATAAATAGCATTGGAATTTCCCTTCCAGTGACTTTGTATGTTGGCCTTCAACAGCTACGGAAAAGAAGGCCTTTATACAAGTACTATTCCTACTAGTTTTATAAGTATCAGTTGAGAAGTGTAACACAAAATTCTTTCACCATGTTCTCAAATTCTTTCACAATTGATTTCCCACATTTGACCTTGGAAAAAAATTCCAGCATGCTTGATAAAAATCAGATAACATACTTAACTTCAATCTTCAACAAAGTAATTTTACAATTCAGACTCAATGAATACTCAAGTTCAGGTATAAATAATCAATCATATTAATATAAGAAAACACTAGCTGCAGATCTATAGTTCTCTGGAAAAATGTGGGGACTGATGTCACGGGGATGATCATTTCAAATTTAGCATGTCTCTTACTTTGTTCCCCCTCCATCAATGGTAAGTATGTTGACCCCTTGACCCCTAGGAGGTTGGACATAACCCATCAATGTAAGAGCCTGGGAAATCTCACTCAGGGTCAACTCATTCGAAGTGGCTAACTGCATTCTAAGTAAAACTGGCAACAACCCATGCTGACAAAGATAAAAGTTTAAATATATTACTTATTAAGTCTACCAGTGTATAAGTTCATGTATTGAAATGTTGATCAACAGAATGATGTCAGGACACCATGACCTCTCTGAATGAGTGATTCTCTGAATAGTCAGTTTATCAAAATTTGTTATAAGATCTGATATATTTAATTTGCTGTCAACAACGCAATTTTCTTTTGTATATTTTCTTACCCCCCCCCCCCCCCCTTCACGTTTTTGCATACGTATACTTTTAAAATTCTGCCTGCAGAAATTTATTTGAAATTAATTGAAAGGGTGACTGGTTCAAAGCAATTATGATTATCCCAGAATCATTCTACAATATTTTGTCGTCAAAATTTCACACATTTACAATTTAACCATATCAAACAACACTTCCTTCCGGGTTTTTGTTGTTACCTTCATTGCTGTTTGCCTTTCATCAGGGTATAATGTGAGATGATGGCAGAAATCCTCTAGACGTTTGAGCTTGGAAACAGAAGACTCGGCACGACTTATTAACCTCACATGTTCTAATGTTTTCTTTGATATCGTAGACCGTGACACATAATCTTTTCTGATGATAATTTTTTTCTTCACCTCCACTGGTGTTGTTGAGTCTTTTACACTGGTAGCCCAGAACCTGTCCAGCAAATGTCTCAGTCCCCTGTCTTCTGCCTGACTTTTCTCTGTCTGGGCATTTTCACCGAGACTCTGTTCTAATTCTTTCTCTGTCAGCTGTACTGGTTTGTACTTTTTATCTGTCTCTGCAGCTGGGTCATAAAATGACAACACAGAAATTTCGGCCATTTGGGCCGAGAAGTCTTTGGAGACAACACTAGGGGCATCCTCTCTCACTGGAGTACTACCTGCTGGTGTCTGTGTAGGAGTTTTCTTCTTATTAAACTTTCCCTTAATTAATAAGGAAGGTGCTTCTTGAATGTAATCTTTCACAATGTATGGAGTCTTTGATAATTTGTCAGAAACATCTTCATATGCATCTTTTATTTTGTTTGTAAATCTGCTGGGAATTCCAATTCGATTTAAGATGTCTGCTCTCTTATTTCGAGGTTGACCAAAATGGAATTTCTTTACAGTTTCAGGATTGGCTACAGTCTTATGTGCAGATGCTTGACTTGTTTCAACATTCTGATGAAGGCTTTTAAAACTTAGAGGCCCTCCTTTTGTGTTCTCCAAGACTCTAGGACATGTCCATGATGCTCTCAGCACAGACATTCCTACCTTAACTTGTTTAAAAAGCTGGTCTGAAATAAAATAGAATACTAGAATATGCCACAGTAGCTCAGATATAAATAATTTACATTAATTAAATTGCATAACTGTAACATTTATTTTCTGTTTAAAACATTTAATTTAGGTTGCATTTTCATGGAGAAACACACAATTTTAACAAATGATCCATTCTATTGTGATACAATACATTGTGATACAAATTATATAGTTTCCTCATTGGTCTGAAATTTGATCATGTTATATATATGTACATGTGCACTGTAGATTTGGGTTAGTAGGTCAGATAAATAAATACGAATTTGTTGAAGTAAACTGAATGTTATCTTGACACCTTGCTTTGCAGCTCTGACCATTATGTAACCTGCATATCTCACGTATATGTTGTTGGCAAATATCCAAATACACTTGGGCGGTGGGGTGTCATATACTAAATCTTATTATACAACTTCTCGTATATTTGTTTTACATAATGTAACGGACTGTATGAAACTTTAACATATTAAATCAAATGACAAAGTATTTGTACATCTATAGGCTTTAGTGTAGTGGATAATGATAATCAGCATATTTGGCCTATCAACGGTTGACAGTTGTACCGTTACGTGAAATGGACATGACGACCTGACAAGTCTTAATTAGAATTTTAATCCTAATGTTATTGATTAAAAGATGAGTTCAGGTTTTCTTACCTGTTATAATCAAAGTCCTGCGAAATACTGAAATATTTCTGTATTGTTTACAAACGTCTGTTGTTTATAATGCGTCACGTACTGAATGGTGTGACACCCTGACCTGTTGAAAGACGGTCTCTGATTGGTCCATATGAAATAGGCCGATTAACATGTTATGTTTCTTTCCTTGGTCAAATAGCTATTTCAGTGGGAATTTACTAAAATTTTATTCTGTGTTTTATGTTATTTTTATCCAAAATTTCTTTATGAATCACAGGAATTGTTTTAATTTCCCCAAATGGATAAATTACCATCAGTTGCCACACCTACTTTTTAACCAATATTTTATTAGGTTTTAAATTTATTGTCATAATCACCGAAACGCTTCATGCAGCGAGATACAAAATATTATTACTGTGCTTATTATTGATACTGAACTTTTTTGGCACATGGTTGGAATTTTCTTCTTGATGTTGATAATTAGATCAAGTTTAGAAGAATACAAGTAAAGTATTGTGGACGATGAACTGTTTTTTGTTTAGATCTACTTATAATCTGAAATATACGTTTTCGTCATCAGCAGATTAACGAATGCACTAAACTGTCTGTGGCTAAATGTGAATTTTAATGTCCATTTCAAATAATAAAACAATAAACTATATAGTATATTTCAGAAATATTCAACCAAATACTACAACTGGTTATTTTTAACTTAAGAATTTTCAGATCGTGAACTACATAAAGAATGCTGACACCAAATTTTCAACTGAAGCAAGATGAGGAGACCTTGACAATTGTTATCATGGCTCCACATGCACGGGTATGCACAGCTAATCGTCTGTAGTTCTGCCAAAGGTGGACTCGGTGATCTAACAGAATACTGACTTAGTCAGTCACACTTGTGATAATGCTTGATGTTTAATTTGTCCCTATTCAAGTCTGGCTCTCGGATGTTCTTCATGCTCTTTGCTAGTTCAGTTTTTTTTTTTCATGTTTATTTCTCCACATTAAAGATTCATGTTCTCAGGTATAAACTTAAACTTTTTATATCCCTTGCTCTTCAGGCAAGTAATCTCAAAACTTCATTTGTCCAAATAAAACACTTTTTATAATTAGTCCCCATTGCGGGGCCAACCAAAGGTCAATCAGTGAACAGCCAAGTTTTCCTTCTTTACCTTACCAAATGTAAGATATTACAACTGTGAATTATTGCTATAATTATTAACAATTCATTCAAGTCTGTGGGTTGCCTCACCATGGGGCATTATTGTAATTTGTAATCGACTGCAATTCATGAAAAAAACAACCAAAGAAATGTTAAAGTTATGTATTAGTACATTGCAAAAAGTCAACATAGGGAAATAAGATCTTTTCACCACAAAATATCAGAGAAGAGACATAACTTGCGGAAATGTGTTGATGCATATATTTGATTCAGTGTTTTATTTCAATTCAAAATACGAAAAGTGTCAAATGTGAAACAAATCAATTTTAAATAAAAGTGTACCTTTGGTACATTGTTTTACTGGTAATAAAAGACAAAGTACCAGTGATAGCAGGTATAGCACTGAATTTCTGTCACAAGGTTGTCAGTGTCAATTAAACCCGTAAATTCAGATTGATACACCACCCGAAACTCAAGTCTTCTTTTTAATTGAAATTTCTTCTTCTTATTTTTATTGCCTTTTTTTAAAATTGTCTTCTTTCCGAGAGGGGGCCTCCATGGCCGAGTGGTTAGAGCATCGGGCTCAAAATCACAAGGCCTCTCACCTCTGTCGGTGCGTGTTTGAATCTCGGCCGCGGCGTTATGTGAGCAAGTTGGCCAGTTTACTTGCGGAAGGTCGGTGGTCTCTTCCCAGGTACATTGTATCTGGGTTCTCTCCTCCTCCAACAAAAACTGGACGCCACCAGATAACTGAAAAATTGTTAAGTGTGGCGGAAAGCAATAAATAATCAATCAATCTTCTTTCCGAGCATTTTTCTCACTAAAATACTTGAAGAAACGGTTTTCAAGATGTCATTTTCTCACAAACGTGACTAAAATAAGATGTATGTCAGATTATTTATTTATTTGGAATGACTTTCTGATAGAATAAGATACAGTATGATCTACAAGAAATGAGCTTTTGCTAGTTAAAAAATTCATTGATTCCATAAAAAAGATAATTGATACGGAGTCTGACTTTATTCCTAATATTTATGAAGTTAAATACAATGAAAATAATCACATTTCTGACTGTAACCATGTGCCTGATGAAATAAGTATATATTGAGTTTCATTCGTTTGAACTGGGTTTTCACTTGTCCAGGGCAATTGGACAATTGTAAATGTTGATCCCTGGTGCTAGAACTTTAGGGGGAATTATTTGTAAATCACATCAGAATATAGTAATATGTGAAAGAGAGTCTATGAACATTGGGGAAAATGAAATCTGGTCTTCAGGCATGGATGTCTCAAAATAAACTTAATTCAAAACTTGGAGTTGAATCTGAGATTTTACTAAAATTTTGACTTCTCAAATAAAAGAAAACTCAAAGTTACATTTGAGATTTTTTCACGAAATCCAAGCCAGAACCGTCAAAAGCATGAATGAGTGTTTAACTGGGTATTTGATTTATTTTACCTGGGAGTTTTTAATTCAAGTAAGTTTAATGAGTACAGTGTTCATTAGTATTTCAAGTATCAATCTTGTTGGCAGGAACTTAAGGAATTTAGATTTTATAGATGCTTGTGCTTTTATGATTATTCCTAAACTTGTTACTCTTAACTATTATAACCTTCACTAATGATAATTTCACCTTCCCTGGTTGGGCAAATGGCAACTGCCATTGATAGACAAATTGGAAGAAAGACAATTGGCAGATTTAGGAGGGGAGGGTAGTGCACCCAGTGAGACTCCGCCCCCTATCATTTTCAAATTTAAAGTAAATTATGGTCTCTTGTTTAGAAAAAAAAAAAAAAACAATAAAAGAAGCAATAATTTTTTCCACTCTTGGAGAAATAAATGACAAGATCTTTTGATTTATCATAAGTTTTATTGGAAGAAGTTATATTTTATTCCATAAACCCTTTGAAGTTGTGTAATTTTATTAATTTCATCTCATTAAAAATGACAGAAGATAGTAAAAATGACTATGTAGGAGACATATTTGAAGCCATATAAAATCCAATGATTGATAAAATTCCAAGGACATGCACTTTTGAAAACAAAATTAGTTATGCAGTAAATGCGAGAAAATTATGCTTTCAATACAAAAAATGTATGCAATTGATATACATGTACTATTTCATGTTTTTGAACAAACAAAGTGGAATATCTGAGCATTGTGACTTGAAGCTGAATGTTGTCCCTGTTGATGCAGCTATGATAGGGTATGCGCTTTTGCACAAGGCTAACCTGAAAAGAACTCTGACAAGAAGTCAGTGGTATTCCATTTAATATGATATAGGCGTGGACACCATATCATTTGAGGAATAGGGTTGATTCATTTATAACAGTGAAAACAGCCCATTGAGCTGACAGTAGAAAGATATTTCAATTGAAAATTCCACTATCTTGCATTTAAAATAAGGCTTCCATTATTATGGCATTTATTATTATTATTTCATTACTATTTCAGGTAACAGACACAGAAATTTTCATTGAAAAAGATGAATTCAGGTTTCATTCAAAACCATATTTTTTAAGGTATATCATAATTATCTAAACAACTCTATATTGAATGAAATGATAAATTATCAAATGGGATTTAATAAAAAAAAAAAAAAAACTGTGATGGAATGAAATTGACTGTTTTTGAGTGTTTCTTTGAAAAAGTATGCTTAATATGAATGAAGAGGCTCATGCAATGTTTATGCAGATTTTAAACTGCTATCTTTGGAAATATGAGCACATATATATTTTGTTCTCTTCAATTTCTCTAATATCTACTGTCTTATCCCTAGGTTGTCTCTTCCTGGGAACATTTTGGAGAATGGACATGAAAAAGCAAACTATGAATCGGAAAAAGGTCTGGAATGGCTCCTTAGTTAATACTGCTGTACAGACCAGTGTTTGTATTGGTCAAGAGTTACACTTTACAGATATTTGTAGGTGGAGTGACTGATAATCCTGATATATCAATCAAAATTTGATGTGTTTTACTGTTGACCTTTTTCCAAGTTCCATGACTTTGCGGATGAATGTTTTCATTGACATGTTGTTTTATTTCATGTGAACCAGAGGGTCACTTGAGTTTTGCTTGTTTTTATTTCTTTTGTTGAGAATTTTTCACTTATATTGAGAGGCCACCTGCTATAGGTGAAATACACATACCCCAAATTTAGAACTTTGCGTAGAACTCATGGTCATATCAGTTTTAAAGGTCATATCCTAAAGACCAATGATTCTCACTTCTAAATGCCAAGTTTTTGGCAAAGGAGCAATAACTACTTATGTTAACATTGTAGATTTGACATGGCTGTAGCATAAATAGGACTCAAACACATGACCTCTTGGTTGTGAGTGAACAGTCTTACCACTGAGCTACCATGAGCAGTTGGCACAATTAAGCTTTTCTGATCAAAATTTGTGTATTGTATATGAACGTTTCATATTTTGGAGTTCTTCTCAAGAACCACTGGAGCAGTATTTAACTGAATTTGCCACAAAGCATCCTCAATCAATGGGATTCCCATTGATGGTGCTCAGGCAAGCAGTGTGGCCCATGGGCCTCTTGTTTTAAAATGATATGCTGGATTTGCAAGTTAATTCAAGTTCACAGGGAAATAAACGATCATATCCCTGTCATCACTTGTTTTGTAAATTACGTAACAAGCTTTTACACACACATAATATATAATAATTTCTATAAAATCACGTAGACTCCTGTTCATTAATGATTGATTAGGTGAATAAAATTTTGTAGGTGTCTTCACGATTGTGGTACCTAAAGAAGTACCAGGAGAAATGTTTGAGGGGTTAGATATGTTGACATCTCTCCTGACTCCAAAGTCACAGAAACACAAAAAGCCTGTTATTGAAGTCATTGGGAATGGTAACAGCTTATATGATTTAATGTTCATTTAAATATTTATTTCAATGTGTAATTGTTGTAGAGAAATCAAGAAAAAACACTTACTGGTGTATATTGGCGGTCATGTTTATCGTGTAGAGAATTTGCATTGCGGTTTTGAAGAAATGAAATCTTTACCTTGTTACTTCTATTTGTTTCAATCAGGTAATGAAATATCTCAATCACATGAGGAAGAAGAAGAGGAATTTGATTGGTATGTGGAACAAAAGCCATATAAAGAAGATAATCTCTCACTGGATGGGCAAAAGTATGGATTTGCCAATCAGAAATCTGGGATTTTCAAAAGATTACAGGTGAATGGAATTTTGTTGTCTTTTAAGCATAAATCTGTGTGTGTGTGTGTGTATGTGTGTGTGTGAGATCATGTATACATGCACACTCACTCACCACTGCCTTCCTCCCTGGTGGAAAATATATTTTTTGGTTTATTTTCTTTACCTTTTGTTTGAATTTACTGCAATAAATTATGCTTGCCTACATGTATATCAAACAATGATTTATTTTATGAGTTTAGAGTTGGTATTTTATACTGTTTTCCTTTACCATCGTTCAAATGTGGAAATCATTACCAAATATGGAGACAAGTCAACGTCAGATTATTTTACTTATTTTATTTAAACTTACAGTTTAATAATGTGTATATTTTATGTACTTGAAAGTATTTATATAAAAAAAAATATATAGAAAAATATAAATAATAAAATTTCTTTCTTTGGTTTGTTATACAGGAGATGAAAGTTGCAAACATTGCAGGAAAAAAATTTGGATAACCCACTAACAAATCAAAGAAAGCACATTATTATCCAAATTAAACTAGCAAAGGATTATTATTGATAAAACATTCAGTTTGATGAATGTAAATATTTACTGATAAAATCCTAAGTGATGTTAGATTATTGATTGATAAGTTATACTGTTAGCTGTATAAATATAATGAAGGTGGAGTTGAATGGGATCACTTTCGATGGACTTTCGATGGACTCAGCTGGACTTAGCTTTCTGAGTCAGCTTCAAATTTCTTGTTCACTGTGAGTCTGCTCTGAGTCATTTTGGGGTTTGCTCAGAGTTCACTAGGGCTGGTGCAGTACAAACCTGTATAGAGATACCAGGGATAGCTTAGGGTCAGCTTTCAGGTAGGGTGGGTTTGGTGGATAGACTCAGTATTGAATGTAGTTAAGTTTGGTATGGTGGATAGACTCATGACTGTATGGAGTTACAGTGGGGCTGGATGGATAACTTGGTACTGTATGTAGTTAGGGTGGGGCTGGATGGATAACTTGGTACTGTATGTAGTTAGGATGGGGCTGGATGGATAACTTGGTACTGTATGTAGTTAGGATGGGGCTGGATAGATAACTTGGTACTGTATGTAGTTAGGGTGGGGCTGGATAGTTAACTTGGTACTGTATGTAGTTAGGATGGGGCTGGATAGTGAACTTGGTACTGTATGTAGTTAGGGTGGGGCTGGATAGATAACTTGGTACTGTATGTAGTTAGGGTGGGGCTGGATAGTTAACTTGGTACTGTATGTAGTTAGGATGGGGCTGGATAGTTAACTTGGTACTGTATGTAGTTAGGGTGGGGCTGGATTGATAACTTGGTACTGTATGTAGTTAGGGTGGGGCTGGATGGTTAATTTGGTACTCTATGTAGTTAGGGTGGGTCTGTTTAGTTGACTTGATACTGTACATAGTTTGTAGAGGGACCTGATTTAACATCTATGATGTTGACTTGTTGAAAAAACTATATACTTTTAAGTAAAATAACAAATAAATGACTGGAAGGTACTTTTGAAATTAAATTGGTGCAAGTCCTCATGTTAAAAATGTTCTATAGATAGAGTACATCATATTAGTAGTTATTGACACAGAAAAAACTGATCTTTTGTGTTGATAAATTTTATCAGTAACCTTTCGCAGCCTGAATATTTTTAATGGAAGCTTTTGAAATGATTTTTACAGGATGAGGTTTATGAGATTGTGGATTTATCAGACCCTGAGAACTGTCCACCAACAGACAGACGGACAATGAGAGAACTGGCAGAAACAGAAAAATTTGACCCTGACCACTACATGTAAGTTCATTCAAGGACAAATATGGAATGTTGGCATTTTCAATCAGATACATAAATATAAACATTTTCATACACAGTATGATGGAGAGAGGCAACTTTAGGTTGATAAAAATTAATGTTACATCTACACATTTTGTGACTGAGTTTTTGCTGTCCATGTGTAATGTGTTTGGATTATGTGATAAAAAATTAGGTCATGATTTAAAACTTAGAATTTGTTTCTAAATATTTTCACTGTTTCTTGGTCAAATCTGTTTTCACACAATTTTAAATTCACTGTTTTTATGTTCAGTCTATATAAATGTGATTAAGTAACACTCAATACAATTTTCATTTCATGCTTTTGACCTAAAAAGAAAAAAAGGAGCAAATGATTATATATATTTCAAATGTCAGCAAATATTTTTCATTTCATGATTTTGACCTAAAAAGGACAAAAAGAGCAAATATTTATCTGCAGTAAAGATAAGGTCATCACTTTGAATGCACTTTTTTCTTTAACAGTCATATTCGGTAGTGCCTACATTTCTTGGGGGCAGTACTGTGATTTTCTGATTTTAATTGTAGAGCTGACCTGTATGATGATGACAACATACAACAAATACTGAAATATGATCCTCCATGGTGTTTTGTGATTGGGGAAAAAGACACTTCATCGAAAAGTATGGTTTCTTTCAAACTAGAAATCAGCACATCTCTCTCTTTGCTTTTCATTTTGTTTCAGATGATAACAAAGCCAGTTTGGTAGCTAATGCACTAATTAAATACCTTAAATACACGAGATGCTTTTTTACCCAGTTTTTGGTACACATGATCTTTATGGCGATGAAACTTTTGATGTGTATTTTTTTCAGTTGAATTTACAGATGAAGAGAAACAGAAAATGAAAAATCTGCCCAAGAAAGAATGTATCCGAACATTAATTTCTGTTACTGTAAGCTGACAAATTTTTATGGAGGTCTGATGGTTGTAATTTTTATGGTATGGATATATGCGTGAAGAACATGAAAATGGCTGAGTAAAAATAGTACTATATCAGGACATGAATAGAGAAAATACATCAGTTGTAAAATCATTACCCCACAAATGTTCTTTTATACCATGTAAGTTTTAGCCCTTGTAAATAAATGACATTGTATTAATTTGAAGTAGACTTACTGTAGATCTGAAAATGTTGGGGTTTTTATCATGAATGGCATTGTTTGATTGATGCACTTTATGAAATTTTCACATGGGATAATGGACATGAGGAACAAGGTTATAGGTCACCCAAGTTTATGCAATTGGTCTGCATCCATCATTGTGTGATGTTTGTCACCTGTGAACAATTGGAACATTTTCAATGTTTTCTTGATAATTACCACTCCAATTCTTTTCAAATTTGGTATGAAACATCTTTGAGACAAGAGGGAAATAAATTGTAAATTTCAGGAATTCTGCACCCTTGGACCACAGCAGTATTACCACATATTGTTTAGAAAAACTGAATGCATAGTGATGTGAACCAGGAAGTTTTTACCAGAACTGTAAATTTCATGACCCCTGGGGTAGGCATTTTGATATCAGGGTGGGGCCAAAATGGTCTTTGATTGTGTAAACAATTGAACATTTTAAGCTTCTTAATAAATACTTTTCCAATTCATTTCAGATCTTTGGGACTAAGGGGACATAAATTATGAATTTCAGGACTGCTGTACTCCCACGCCTTAGGGGCAAAAACTGCTAAAAATTGACCATTTTCAGACAACTGAATATCTAAAGAAAAATGTATTGTGTGATGTAGAGCTGAGAGGTGTCTACCACAATTGTAAATTTCATGACCCCCTTGGTAGAGATTCTGACTCCAGGATGGGGCCAAATTTGGTATATACAGTATATATGTATAAAATACAGGAAATTTACATAAATTCTATGAATGAATGTACAGGATATATTCATTACCTTGATAATAAATTGAAACCAAATGTATATTTAGAATGAGCAGGTAGTCCTTCACCAAAATTGCAAATTTCATGATCCCAGGGGGTAAGGGTTTGGTTCCAGAGTGGAGCCAAAATTATTATAGTGATTATTGTCTTTATCATTTGAAAGACAGGGGATGTTTTTTTTTTTTTTTAGATTACCTAGCCTGTGGGACTAGTGATAGTTTTAACTAATGCTCAAGTGACCGATAAGGTCTGCAGCCTCATGTTTTCTATAGAAGATAAATTTTTTGTCAGTTTGTAATCAAGGGTAATAAGGTAAAAATAAACGAATAGAATCCACAGTATTTACAAGGGATGTAACAATTATGTTCCATATACCTTATTTAAAATTGCTAAACTATTCAATATGTAACTAGCTTCTAACTATTAACAAAATGAATATATTAGCTTTTCCTAACTAATCTATTGCAAAATGTGAAAGCTTCTAATTACAACTAATATGCTGCTGAATATTTTATTGATCCCTAACTACAAAATGTTGGAATATTGGGCTGCTAAATTACCTGAGCATGACTAGGTCTATCATATGGCTGTTTTTTTCAGATGTAATTGTCACCTTAACTAAAAAAAAGATCTTTTGGATGGCACTACAGTAACTACCTTGTATCTAGGGTTGATTGACATCCTCTTTGGTTATGCTTACAATTTCAGAATAAATGAAGGGGAAGAAAATGTAAGTACCTCGGGATGTGTTACATGTTATTCTATGAATTCTGATTAATTCTTTGATTTTGTGAAGTTATTGTACTGTAATACACACTATGAAAGTGTTTCTGTCAAAGAGTTTCCTCTTAATTAAGCAGGCACATTTTAGTACTTGTGACTTTCAGTTTGATTTAATGAATGAAAATTTTTTGTGAATAACATGAAGTTCCAGCAGTGCAGGATGCTAAAATACTCTTTTTCTTGAGCAGGTTGAATCTGGTTGGACAATCTGTAAACTGAGTGCAACCCTTTCCTGGTTAGATGTAAGCTTTCAGTTCCTCTTCTGTTGAATGCAAATTCAGTAAAACACACTTATAATGAACACACTCATAATAGTTAATTCATGCTGACTATGAAGTGATATGTAATCCTCTATGAGAGGAAAATAATGAAAATTTTATTGAATATAACAAAGTTGGGTTATAATGGACTGCCTTTTTGTTTTTTTACCTTAGCTTTGTTTTGCTGGTATTGAAGGTTCACTATAATCATGTTTTACTGTACATTTATATCAATACAAATACTGTACATTTATATCAATACATTTACTGTACATTTATATCAATACAATTACTATACATTTATATCAATACAATTACTGTACATTTATATCAATACAATTACTGTACATTTATATCAATACAATTACTGTACATTTATATCAATACAATTACTGTACATTTATATCAATACAATTACTGTACATTTATATCAATACAATTACTGTACATTTATATCAATACATTTACTGTACATTTATATCAATACAATTACTGTACATTTATATCAATACATTTACTGTACATTTATATCAATACATTTACTGTACATTTATATCAATACATTTACTGTACATTTATATCAATACATTTACTGTACATTTATATCAATACATTTACTGTACATTTATATCAATACAATTAATATACATTTATATCAATACAATTACTGTACATTTATATCAATACAATTACTGTACATTTATATCAATACATTTACTGTACATTTATATCAATACATTTACTGTACATTTATATCAATACAATTACTATACATTTATATCAATACAATTACTGTACATTTATATCAATACATTTACTGTACATTTATATCAATACAATTACTGTACATTTATATCAATACAAATACTGTACATTTATATCAATACAATTACTGTACATTTATATCAATGCAATTACTGTACATTTATATCAATACATTTACTGTACATTTATATCAATACAATTACTGTACATTTATATCAATACAATTACTGTACATTTATATCAATACATTTACTGTACATTTATATCAATACAAATACTGTACATTTATATCAATACAATTACTGTACATTTATATCAATACAATTACTGTACATTTATATCAATACAATTACTGTACATTTATATCAATACATTTACTGTACATTTATATCAATACAATTACTGTACATTTATATCAATGCAATTACTGTACATTTATATCAATACAATTACTGTACATTTATATCAATACAATTACTGTACATTTATATCAATACATTTACTGTACATTTATATCAATACATTTACTGTACATTTATATCAATACAATTACTGTACATTTATATCAATACAATTAATATACATTTATATCAATACAAATACTGTACATTTATATCAATACAATTACTGTACATTTATATCAATACAATTACTGTACATTTATATCAATACAATTACTGTACATTTATATCAATACAAATACTGTACATTTATATCAATACATTTACTGTACATTTATATCAATACAATTACTGTACATTTATATCAATACAATTACTGTACATTTATATCAATGCAATTACTGTACATTTATATCAATACAATTACTGTACATTTATATCAATACAATTACTGTACATTTATATCAATACATTTACTGTACATTTATATCAATACATTTACTGTACATTTATATCAATACATTTACTGTACATTTATATCAATACAATTACTGTACATTTATATCAATACAATTACTGTACATTTATATCAATACAATTACTGTACATTTATATCAATACAAATACTGTACATTTATATCAATACAATTACTGTACATTTATATCAATGCAATTACTGTACATTTATATCAATACATTTACTGTACATTTATATCAATACAATTACTGTACATTTATATCAATACAATTACTGTACATTTATATCAATACATTTACTGTACATTTATATCAATACAATTACTGTACATTTATATCAATACATTTACTGTACATTTATATCAATACAATTACTGTACATTTATATCAATACAATTACTGTACATTTATATCAATACATTTACTGTACATTTATATCAATACAATTACTGTACATTTATATCAATACAATTACTGTACATTTATATCAATACAATTACTGTACATTTATATCAATACATTTACTGTACATTTATATCAATACAATTACTGTACATTTATATCAATACAATTAATATACATTTATATCAATACAAATACTGTACATTTATATCAATACAATTACTGTACATTTATATCAATACATTTACTGTACATTTATATCAATACAATTACTGTACATTTATATCAAATACATTTACTGTACATTTATATCAATACAATTACTGTACATTTATATCAATACAATTACTATACATTTATATCAATACAATTACTATACATTTATATCAATACAAATACTGTACATTTATATCAAATACATTTACTGTACATTTATATCAATACAATTACTGTACATTTATATCAATACATTTACTGTACATTTATATCAATACAATTACTATACATTTATATCAATACAATTACTGTACATTTATATCAATACAATTACTGTACATTTATATCAATACAATTACTGTACATTTATATCAATACAATTACTATACATTTATATCAATACAATTACTGTACATTTATATCAATACAATTACTGTACATTTATATCAATACAATTACTGTACATTTATATCAAATACAATTACTATACATTTATATCAATACAATTACTGTACATTTATATCAATACAATTACTATACATTTATATCAATACAATTACTATACATTTATATCAATACAAATACTGTACATTTATATCAAATACATTTACTGTACATTTATATCAATACAATTACTGTACATTTATATCAATACATTTACTGTACATTTATATCAATACAATTACTGTACATTTATATCAATACATTTACTGTACATTTATATCAATACAATTACTGTACATTTATATCAATACATTTACTGTACATTTATATCAAATACATTTACTGTACATTTATATCAATACATATTATTGTCAGCTAGTAAATAAAAAGTTTTATTGTGGGTTGTAAGAGCAGAGATGTTTGATGTGAAATGGAGATTCCTCTTTTTCCAGACTTTCACCAGTGTAGAGGAAGTTGTGTCATCGTGTATGAGAAGGAGTCTCTGTTATCCCCTGTATAGACACTGGGGCCTCTCCTGGAAAGTGCTACAGGACGTCCATAATATACTGGCCTCAGGTCAATATTAACCGTGAACCATAGTTTGTTTTATGCTTTATTGATCTGCTATATCACGTGATCTGCTACATCATGTAAGAATATCAGTGACTGTCAAATTTTTTACATTGGTCTTTGTCCATCCTCATACGTTGTCCATTGTGCATTAACAATTTGAACATTTTTAACTTCTTCTTGATAACTACCACTCAAATTCTTTTAAAATTTGGTATGAAGCATGTTTGGGACAAGGCAGACATGAATATTAAATTTCAGGGGTCCTGGTACCCTAGGGGCAGGGCAAAATCTCTTACGATAAGAGGAATGTATATTGTGAAATTTATGATTATAGCTACCAAAGGATCTCATGGATGGGGCCAAAAAAAAAGCTTTAAAAGTCTTCTTTACTTCTGCACGTGTGGGAGAAAAACCAAATGCATGGTTATAGTGTCCATTGAAGCCCTTTACCAAAATTATGAAATTCATTGTTCCTTGTTCAGGGAAATTTTGGCTGATGTAAATGCTTCAAACTTTATCTTTCCTTGTATTGTAATTGAATAAGAATTGTTTACATATTTAGAAGGATGAACAAAAGACTACAGAATGAGGCTTAAATGCAGATATGAGACTCACGGACAGGTCTATGTATGGGCTATGTCACTCAGGTGACTGTTAAGGCCTGTGGACCTCTTGTTTTTTTTTTCTTCAAAATTTGGAATATCAAGATTCCAGTATGACTGTAGTCATTTTAATTACTAGTATTTGCACAACCTTTCTTGTTGTACATGTTAATTAGTTTGATTACTCATTACTTTTCATGTAGTACTAGAAATGTCAATATAAAGTCAGGTATATATGGTTTGAAATTTAATGAATGCCAATGGACATCAGGTGAGTGTTGTATCCCATGGGCCTCTTGTTTCTTTTCAGGCAAGCAGCAAGTTTTAAGATGTTTGTTGGACATCCACACAATTATGGGAAGCTGCTACCCTAGGTACATCCTGAATGATTTATACATCACAGACTATTGTGTGTGGATTCAAAATGCAAGGTATGGAATTAGTGATGAAATCATCAGTTAATTTGTATGAAGTCTAACTGCAAGCAAGGGACCTGTGCTTAAATTGTCAGTGATTTTACTCCATTGTGCTTACTTTCCTATTATGATGAACACAGAGAGTATCCCTACCAAAGTATTGTTTAGAAAAAAATGGGTTAATGCCTATCCTAGAAGATATGTTGGGGGCTGGGTTGAATTTGATTCTAAGACACATAGAAAGCATAGAGGGCATATATTTACCTAACCACAAAAAAAATGTGTATATGCAAAGTTTACAGGCTTTGACAAGATTCTCTTAGGCCAAAATAAAATATATGTGTGTTCCCGGTTTCCCAACCCCACCTACATTTTTACTGCCGACTCTAAATATTTTATTGATGATATACAATGTATATAAATAGAATGAAAATCCAAACTTTTCAAAGTGGAATTTTGTTCTTTTCGTGTTTGAGTTTCTGATTTACAGTTTGACTACTATGACAAACTCTGTACCGTGTCAATTCTCCGGGACTACTTTCCCCTACAAATAATGATACAGGAGTTGTGGCGTAATGGAATATACTGAGCTGACCGGAGCTTTTTACTATGAAAATGTTTTACCTACCTCTCCTATCTAATTTTTTTGGAAAGTGAAATAGGAAACACACAAATATTTTGTTTTGGCCTAACATATAAATTAGGAGGAGGTGGAAGGAGATAGGCATACCCTCATCCTCTGTTCCTGTGGCCATGGAATGTGTATGTAAGCATTTGGAAAATAAACCCACACAAATGTGCAATGTGTCTAAAATCCCTGCTTCACTATAAAGGGATTTGATTCAGAATCCTTGACTATAATAATAATAATAATAAGTTCTCATTTACAACCAACGCTAATCCTGGGAATCAAATTCGGAATGTAGTTGCGAGAGGAATTGTGTTGCCTGGACACTCATTATTCTCTGAGTATTTCTATATAAGGCAGAGTGTTTCTAAATCAGGACAGACATAAAACTTTTTCCTGATGATATCTAAACTGTCACTGTGCTCGGCTACTTCACTGATCTGTTGCTGTTTAGCTTTAGCAATGAAACTTTACAAACATTGACCTCTATTGTTAAGGTCGTGATTTCACATATGGTGAGGTACGATATGTGGATGATATCTCAAATACAGGATCCTGAAGGTCTGGAAGGGTTGCAAAATATTATTTTAAAGTTCTACAGAGGAATATTCATGAGCCACAAGAATACAGTTTGACAAATTGGATATTCATGAGCCACTAGGATACAGTTCGGCAAATTGAATATTCATGAGCCACGAGGATACGTTTCGGCAAATTGAATATTCATGAGCCACTAGGATACAGTTTGGCAAAATAATTTTTATCCATCCTCAAAGTGTAGATTCAGGTTTATTTACACGATTAAACAAACATCAGGGTGGTCATAATAGGAGTGTAAAGTTTTGCAGTTAGAAAAACATTGGAAAAGTTTGACTAGTATTTATCTTCTTCACAAGAACACAGTTTTTCAAATTGAAACAGTTATGCAATTCTCATTTGATGCAGATTCAAATTAGTTCATGTCACATTGCCCCCAGGATCAAGACAAGCCAAAATGAGGAGGTTGTGGAGTAAGGAAACAATTGCAGTATTATGTTTTCATATTTAAATAAAAAAATGTTTATATTAGCTCACTTGAGCCATAGGCTCATGTGATCCATCATATATCATTGTCACCATCATCTTTTCCCCTTTTTTAAGGTCACCTGAATCACTTTGGTGACCCATTTTCATTTGTCTTCATCTGTTGTAGTGTTTTGCCCGTTAGCAGTTTTTACATATTTAACTTCTTCTTGAACACTACATGACCAATTGTTGCTATTTTTGGTGTGAAGCATCCCTACGATAAAAGGAATGTAAATTGTGAAATTTATGACTGTACAGCCCCAGGGCCTCATGGGTGGGACCAAATATACTTCAAATGGCTATATTTTCAAGTCTTCATCTCTACTCCCACAAATTTGGAAGAAAAACTAAATGAATAGTTAGGAAGTTCATGAAGTCTATCAAAATTGTGAAATTCATGGCTCCTGGGTCAGGGGTTCAGGTTCTAGGGCGAGGCCTATATGGGCATATAATGAAAATGTATTAAATCGTAGAAAATCTTCTCTACTCCCATATATATTTGAGTAAAACTATATGCATAATAATGATGTTCATGAAGCTCTCTATTGTGAAAATTATGGCTCCAGGGTCAGGGGTTCAGGCCAAATAATGCAAATGTATAAAAATAATTAGGGAATTTTAAAATGATTTATATGCTTCAGTCTTCCATTTTTCCTTCTGTAATCGAATAGGAATTGTATGTATTTTTTAAAAGATCATAAACATGTGCACAGAAAACTCCATATTAAGGCTGAAATTGAAATGGCAATATTAGACTTCCTGCATGGGCTATGATACTCATGTGACCACCAAGGCCCATGTACCTCTTGTTTGACTTCTCCAATATCCAGCAACCAGAAAATTATAAGAAAGCAATTGCAAACAATACATTAAATCAATGTTTGCATATCTAAATGCCTTATCTCTTTTATTAGATTCCTCGAGCCTATGCATATTCTGATAATTTGTCATCATCATTGTCAATGTATGTGTTTTTGAATTTGTCTCAAATATCACTAAGCCAGTTTCAACTGAACATAACACAAACCTGTTCTTAGCTTAGGGAATTCATGCTTGTCCAAATGATAAACCATGCCCCTTTCCAAGGTGCAGTAATTTGGAACTGGTGAAAAAAGGCTAGTGTTAAATATTTAAAGTATTCTTAAGTAGAGAAAATTCATGCTTGTCCAAATGAAAGGCCATGCTCTTTTCCAAATGAAATGGGAAATGATAGGGAAAAAAGGATGAATGTTAAAAAATCTTTTTCTTCAGAACCACTGAACTGGAAAATCTAAATTTATATGAAACCTCTCCATTCAAATTAGGTCAGATCATAACTTCTGGGGCCAGGGTGGGGACGTCTGGGTTTCTTGATATGCTAGTATTTGTAAATGATAAATCATTCAATCTTTTATATCTTTTATTCCTAGTGACAAAAGACTTGGATCCTTGGCAACCACACTGAAACAGGTACAGCAAATTTAAAATTCTGTAGTTCTCACACGATTTTATTTACAATAATGCATTTTTTCACAAGACATATTAAATGATCATGAATTATTATTTAATATGCAAGTCTTGTATGTGTAAGAGATTATTTATGAGAACCAAATTTTCATGAGTGAATTGTCTCACAAAATAAATTACATGTAAATGATGTTCTCGCAAATACGACTGAGTTAACTGTATGTTTTTTAAAAAGACTACAACATTGATTGCACACATACTATACAGCTTTCACAGAAATTAAAATTATACAGTATTTTAAAAGTTATTTTCAATTCATGAAGTATAACTATACGATGTAGATATTTTGAAACAGGTAAAAATACTTAAGGATGATATTGGATTCGGCCTCACTACCTTGGAAGCATGCGTAGCTGACACAACCAGTCCGAATGACCATATAGATAGGGAGGAGGAATTGATTCAGTCGCTGAAAGCTGTCAGTATTAAGGAGGTTGAAAATGACAGTGATGATAATAGTGATGACAGTAGTGATGATAGTGATGAAAATAGTGATGAAAGCAATGACGATGATGAATTTGAGGATAAGAGTGAATCTGAAGGAAATATTTCAAATAGAAGTAGCACTCATAATTAATTACTTAACTCTTTGCTTTGATACACGTACTGCAATGTAAATTTGTACCACAGAGGTTGGGGTCAGTGAAAGTTATGAAATAACAGGCCATTGAAATTGTAAGGTTTTGTTTTTCTTCTAAACTGATGACGTTATGCATCGTAAGGACTGAATACGAAAGGTTCCAACAGGATTAGAATTACAATCTTCTGGAAGCCCACTGATAAATCTTATAGACTGTTTTAAGGTAGAACTGGGCTTGCTTGTAGTTCTCTGGAATAAAGCATAACGTTATTCTTCGTTGGAATACTTCTCGATGAGGCGGAGTATTTCTGGATCGTTGGTGACATTTCTAGGGTTCATGGATCGTTCGATTGTTAGAAGGTCAGGATAGTTTTCAAGAAGATATTGACAAAGTTTTTGGGACCTGTTGGCACATGCGTTGTACAGAATACTTTTTCCGGCTCTAGAGACATGGTGCACAAATAAATTATGTTCTCTTACTAGGAACTGTAAAATTTCTAACCTTTCTTCATCAGCCCCTCCCTTTTCGCTGAGAAACAAGGCTGCATTCCATCCTTTTTTGCTCTCTTTTGTAACTAAATGTGGATACTTTTCTGCTATATATCTGCACATGTTCAGCCTTCCATGGCGACATGCAATGTGTAGAATATTAATGTTCTGAGAGGATAGATTATCAGCTCGTAGTTTACATTCATCAACCAAAAATCTTAAAACTTCGACCTTTCCACATTTAGCTACGAAATGACCAGCATGTCTTCCACTCTTATCCGTTGCGTGGACACATTCAGCTCTATGTTTAGCAATATATGTGCATGCTTTAAGATGGCCATTTTCGCACGCGGAGTGGAACGCGGATTTCAAGTCCTCAGTGGAATTAATCACACGGACATCATTTTCAGTCAGAAACTTTAAGATATCGGTGTTTCCTGATTTGGCTGCATACTGCAGAGGATTCCAGTCCATTTTGTTTTTTCTTTTGATTATGGCCCCCTCTTCATCGTGTTCGGTGTTCAATGACTCCCGTCTACATCGTTTGTCTATTTCTGAAACCATTTTCAAAATTTCTAAACTACCTCCAATACACGCCAGATGCGCAATAGATTCACCGTATTTTGTTAATTTTTGGATATCGAATCCCTTTTCAGCAATGCTCTCCACAATTGTTTTTTTCCCAGCAAGTGCAGCGTAACAGAATGGAGTTAGATCATTTTTGTCCTTAAACTGCAACAGATCGTTTCCCGCCCTTTGCAAAACTGTATCAAAAATCTCCAGGTTGCCAATTTGAGCAGCAATGTGCAGAGGCGTCCTGCCGATGCTTTCTTTTTCATGGACGTCTACTTCTTTGAATTTTAACAGACCGTACACGATATCAAAACTTCCTCCATAAACGGCGTGATGGAGTAGAGTCCAGCCTCGTCTGTCTTTCTTTATCAGCAAGCTTTTGTCGAAAGTTTTCGGCGCTGTCAGGGAATGGTATTTAGCAATATCTCCATTTCTGCATGCTTTTGCTATTTCGGAGAAAGCCGCATCTGCACGAAGTTACAAAAAAAAAAAAAAAAAAAAAAAAATAAATAAAAGAAAATAACACATAAGTAAAACAAAACGAACCAGTTTGAAAACAATCGCACTTGCTGGCAATGGATTATTAGAAATTTGACGTGTTTTAAACTTAAACAACAGCTTGAAACTCAAATTATAATAATCTATCATGTTTATGATGAATATTCTTGGGTGTTATATTTTTGATGAGAATTGGTGCGAGATCATAAGAACAGGCTGACGTGGACTATTTTATATTAAGTATCAGAAACCTTAAGCGTTAAAGAAATTATACTCAAATACCGATTTTTCATTTGAACAATCAGTTAAAAAAGAATGAAGAACTTCATCGACAGTAGAATTTAGGTTCTAAAGAATACCAAGAATACCCCAAAACATTTTAATGTGGAGTTTTGTAAACTACATATATGTATTTGTAAATGTTTTAAAATAGCTAAAAACGCATATTTGCTACAAAATCGTATTTACAAAATCTTTACTGGAAAATTCATTGGTAAAAATGCACTGTAAAGATTTAACTTTTATAAATGAATAAGAATTCTCTCTATATGTAAAAGAGAGATCACTGAACGAGATATCCCATAAAAAGAAATAAATTAAAAGATATATGTAACTTAATAGATTTCTCTAACGTAATGGATATATCTGACTAATAGATATCTCTGTAGCTTAATGGATATTTTACAAATGTATAATTTAATGGATATCTGTGAGTTGATAGATATCCCTGCAACTCAATAGATATCCCTTTAATTTAATATAATAAATTTCTTTGCCACTTAATAGATATCTTAGTAAATTAAAATAAAACACAAACACTCTATTCCGCAAATTTTCAGCCACTTGGCCTTTATCAAGCGTAAACAAAGGACAAATTTTTGCAAGCTAGGTACAGTCCATGTTAATTCATAATAATATTTTGCTTCTGAAAGCAACCGACTATGACGTCATAATGTACATTCAGAGTGATAGAATTTCGCGAAGTTTACAGCGTTTTACACACACACACACACACACACACACACACACACACACACAGAGAGGCATATGTACATAAATCGGATATTTATAGCAGACTTAATCTGAACTACCAATGCTAATCTAAATTATAAATTGGATACAAATTATATGCCATTGGCCAAGGAACACATATTCATAACTACAGGTGTTTACCGGCTAACATTACTCAGCAGTTAAACACTGACCTGTGTTTGTTTACATGTACTATATAATTAGTATCTACCCAGAGAAAAAAAATTGTTTTAATTGTTACATACGTGATCGGATAAATTAAAATATATCTCTGATTTAATAGATATCTCTGTAAATTTTTTACGGTAGGGATTTGTTCGTGTATTCTATAGTATTACCGTGTCTGTGCATCGATTCTCTGCACTCATCAATCGGGGGTAATGCAGGAAGCCTGGGCATGTCTGCAAAGGAAAACAAACACCAAGTGTCACTTGTGCTAACAACCCCTCCACAAGATACATCAACTTGTACCTCATCGTAAGACTATCTAATGGATGATTGATTGATTATTTATTGCTTTCCGCCACACTCAAAATTTTTTCGGTTATCTGGTGGCGTCCAGTTTTTGTTGGTGGAGGAGAGAATCCAGATACAATGTACCTGGGAAGAGACCACCGACCTTCCGCAAGTAAACTGGCAAACTTGCTCACATAACGCCGCGGCCGAGATTTTGAGCCCGATGCTCTAACCATTCGGCCACGGAGGCCCCCACTATCTAATGGAAGTTATATATATATATATATATATATATATATATATATATATATGTGTGTGTGTGTGTGTGTGTGTGTGTGTGTGTGTGTCGGGCGCGGATACAACTTTTTTCATCAGGGGGAATCTAAAAGGCCCGGGGATCTGGGACATGGTTCCACGGTAAGCTTAATTTTCACATTATATTATGACTTTGAATTTTGAAATCGTCCCCAGTTAGCGACTGAAGTTGATCGAGAGAGTTAATGAAGCAACGATTTTAAAGGGAAAAAAAATGCAAAACAGATCAGGGAAGAAAATGAATTTCAGGAAGTTTAATGTTCAATATCCGTTGATCATTATCTAGTTGTCATAATAGAAACGCATGTGTGAAGCATGTCAATTATAAATTACAAATATAGATAAAATGTTGTGTTGAGGAAGAATTAATGAATTTCAGAAAGTTTCGTTAGTCATGTGGTACACAATTAAAACATAAAATTAAAACAGGATGGTTTCCATGTATAAGTACAATACACTGATTTCACAAAATTGAGTGAAGTCTGATCAGCGGAACCCCGTGGGGATCCGGGATGTTAGAATAGATCCTCAGTACCCCTTGCTTGTCGTAAGAGGCGATTAAATGGCGCGGTCCTTCGGATGAGACCGCAAAAACCGAGGTCCCGTGTAACAGCAGGTGTGGCACGATAAAAATCCCTCCCTGCTCAAAGGCCATAAGCGCCGAGCATAGGCCTAAATTTTGCAGCCCTTTACCGGTAATGGTGACGTCTCCATAGGAGTGAAAGATTCTCGAGCGGGACGTTAAACAATCTATCTATCTAAAATAAATCAATATTAATACGTATATTTCCCGTATATGGTGTTGTGAAGTAATGTTGATTTTAAAATTTTCACAGTGGAATGCCATTATGCATTGACTGCGACCCATATGCTACTAAAATTCTGTATCACTTCAGCCAAGAGCTTTTTACTTTTTTTTCCCTTATGAGTTCCACTTTGTAAAAATTAATATAATGGTTGATTAGATATTAAAGGACCTTCCTTATCTTTGAAGTCTGAATAAAATGACTTGCGCTCAAAACAAATGAGGGATACACTTTAAAACTGAAATTTTTATAAAGCGAGTTGATATTACAGGGGTTTGTACAGTCTCGTCAGAAGTCAGCGTTTCATAAATTCTATGGTCATTATAACGATCTAGTTTGTCAGTACAGCCTTCAGATAGGTCAAATGCTGTCTGACGTGTTTTATACCAATTGTTAGGTCGTTCTTGGCACACTGATTTTGACTGAGGATTACTCCGTTTACCTTATCATCAGGATAGAGGGTTAATGGCGGGTGTGACCGGTCGACAGTGGATGCTTACTCCTCCTAGGCCCCTGATCCCACCTCAGGTATATTCAGGGGTCCGTGTCTGCCCATCTCGCTGATTTGTATTTTCTGAACTGCGAGATTGAGTACTATTCGTTTCCTTAGTATAACTGTTTCTAAGATAGTCCAGACGACACTTATTTATCTAGTAACTTAAACTATATATCAAAAATGCCTTTTTTATCTGCTCATGTCGAATATATTTGTCTTGCACAAAGTTATATATATATATATATATATATATATATATATATTGATTATAAAATGGTACCTAAGGGTGGTTGGTGATTGCTCTCTGTGTTCCTTTTCATTTTCCTTTGTTTGCAGCACATCCACGTATTCAGAGCCACAGATCCGAAGAAGAACACTACTAGTAGTACGATAATCACCACACAGGTTTCAGAACTGGCACGATCTTCGTTGTCTCGCCCATATTGAGTGGTGTTATAGGTGGCCTCGTACTGCGTGGTTTTACTGGTGTTGTTTAGGGAAGTTTCGTTTGAGTGTCTGGAATATAAGCATGTTTTTTAAAACGATATTCATACATTCCTTAAAAAGTAACCAATGGAATGTGCTAAACATTCCTCACAGGAAGTCGAATAATGACACCGAACCAGTGGCAGATTTAGAAGGTGGTGAGTGTTTTTTTTATACCCCAAAAGTTGAATTACCGGAATGAGGATGCCATTGTATGTCTGCTATTTTTTTTGGGGGGGGGGGAGTTTATACCCCGAAAGTTGAATTACCGGAATGAGGATGCCATTGTATGTCTGCTATTTTTTTGGGGGGAGTTTATACCCCGAAAGTTGAATTACCGGAATGAGGATGCCATTGTATGTCTGCTATTTTTCTTTTTTGGGGGGAGGGGGTATCACTTGATATCAATGAAATTGAATTTCTGTATTCTTTATATCAAAAATCATTAATTACTGATGACGTCAATTCGAATTTATGATATCAACCATTCAAATTCTTGATATCGATAATTCTCTGTTCAATTTGATATCAATAAATGTACTGATATCTATATGTAGAGCTTCGTGGAATTTTGATATTAACTATTCGAGTCATTGATATAAAAAATACACTCGGAATATCTTATATCAATGAATATGAATTAACGATATCATGAAATTATTAGTATTTCTGGTGTCTGTGCTCACGTAGTTCAAATCTCTGCGCTTCCCGACTGATCCACATTTTTATGGTAATTTATTTCCTCAATAAACCATGTACACGTAAGGGGCCACGAATCACCGAGGTGGAACCGGTGCAAAATGTGATGGGACAGGCACTTTTTTTTAAAATGACAACACGACACGGGGCAATGATTTTTGTGTGTGTGTGTGGGCAATCGGGATGGGACATCTAGTTTTTTGTTGACAAAAAATGCGAAGAAATTTTTCAAAGATTTATCAAATAATATAGCTTGTGAACAAGTCACGTATTTGGTTTATTGAATAGACTTGAAACTTTGTACAATGCTTCATTGCCATTTGGAGATGTGCATATTTCGGGAGAAGAGAGACGTCTCAATATGAGTGAAAAATTCTCGACGGGACGTAAAACAAACAAACAATCGATCGATCAGGTCCAATTATTTTCCTAAACGTTATAGTGGATGTAAGAGGTATGGAGGATGTTAAAATTGCTTGTGAACACTATACGGCTTATATGACAGACTTTAAACTTCGTACAAAACTTCAATTTGATTTATAGCAGATGTGCATTTTGTTGGGACAGGAGGATTCAATTGTTGTCCTTCAAGTTACAGTGGATTTAAGAAGGGTGGAGGAAGTAAAGTAGCTTGTGAACGCTTCTCCTCCTATATTGCTATGGATCATCAGAATTCATAATCTCTACGTTCCTGTCCATGCTTTCTCCTTCCTACATGTAGTACATGAAGGGGAGGAGTTTAATTTGGAGCACTTTCAATTTGGGGGAGCTGGGCAAACATTTGTTTTTCACAAAAACAATATCTAGTTTTGAAATCAATTATACAGCATAAGCATTTACAACTGGTGTGACTAGCCAGACAAGGGATGCTTACTCCTCCTTGTCATCAGTTCTACCTCGACTTGCTGTTTAGGGGTCTATCAATGTTCCCATTGGTACTCCATGTGCGTGTAATTCTCTGTCATCACCTCTTATTTATTTACACCCACAAATGTAATTTTAAACATGAAATAAAAATATCTACTTTTATGTTTGCATATATTATACACGGCAAAATTTTATTAATGGATTACCTTGTCTAACTTTTGTGTATCTGCTTGTCTGAAAAAATACATTGAATATATGTATACCAGTATGCAAATTACTCAATGCTGTTATAAAAAAGTATGTAAAAATTGTGGTTTGTGATGGGACACTAACTTTTTCACTCAAAACATGCTTGGGCCACTGACTTTTTCTTAAAAATGTCTGCATGGGACATATATATATATATATATATATATATATATATATATATATAGATAGATAGATAGATAGATATTTAAAATTGAATTTAAACACATTTTTTTTAAATTGAATTTTCAACTGCAGCGGTCCCATCTTGGTGATTTTTGTTTTCCGCCACACTCAACGATTTTCCAGTTATCTGGTGGAGTCCAGTTTTTTTATTGGTGGAGGAGAGAACCCAGATACAATGCACCCGGTAAGAGACCACCGACCTTCTGAAAGTTAATTGGCAAACTTTCTCACATATATCGGCGCGACTAGAGGTGAGAGGCCTTGTGATTTTGAGCGCGATGCTCTAACCACTCGGCAATGGAGGCCGCTTTCCTCCCCGGTGATAAATATTGCATAGCCTTAATACTTATCAATAACAGCCAAACTCAGAGCAGAGAGTATTCTCACTCGAGGTATCATAACACAGGTAATACATTAATGGTTTATTGAGAAAATAGTTTATCTTTCTTTTTATCAAGAAAACTTCATACAAATCTTAAAATTAAACAATTTATTTTCAATCAATATGGCGGAATCTATGTGCTATGTTGATACTAGGCCGAATAACATGTCGCTAAATCCTACTTTCATTTTTTACACCAATGAAAATTGTCTTTACAAAGAATCTGTTCGTTTACATCTATCAAGTGTACTTCTACATTATCAAATATGAATGAAGATTTTATCAAATATAATTAACAACATTATCGAATATGGATAAAGATTTATCGAATATAAATCGAGATTTATCGAATATAAATAGCAATATTATTGAATATAAAAAGCAATATTATTGAATATAAAAAGCAATATTATTGAATATAAAAAGCAATATTATGAATATAAGGGGATGATTCTTCTACAAATTCCACCCAACCCCCGAGAAATCTTTACTAATAAACAATGATAAGAAAAGAAACTACAGAAAATCTTAGTACACGTAAAACGATATACACTTAATGTATTTTATGTCCTCGGCTAATCAAATACCTATTTCAGTAAATATATCATATGATGATGACCGCATTATCGTTTAGATAAACTAATGCATTTTCTGCTGTTAAGTATTAACTTTGTGATATATTTTTCTAGCTATTAATATGTGTATCCTTATGTAGAATTTGGTCCCCTATTTTAGACTTACCTTACTCATGACTAAACTCCAATCTGCACGACTTGAAGGCGCTTGCATATTAATGTAAGTAATCCTGGTTCTGCTATTATTTTAAAGTTTAATTTCTCCAATATATCCTTGTGTAAAACTTTTATCTCTCACTGTGGCCCACCCCATCCCTCTAAAAATATTATGGATCCACCACCTGCTAACAGTGCAATATTTTACCGTTCGTACCTGTGCCGTGTAAAACTTGGAATATTAAAAAAATTTTGATTTATATGTGAATATATAAACATAAAATTATTGAATATAAATCAACATTTTCGCATATGAATATCAAGATTATCGAATATATACATCAACATTTTCGCATGTAGATAACAACTACAACGTTTACACGCCATAATTACCTTGTAATAACAAGCTGAACGTTGGTATCCTGACAGTTCGTGGAGAAATTGAAAAGGATGGCTTCATTTTCAAGATTTGTAGACTGGTTAAGAGCTCTGGTGATATGTAAATTTGAAAGTACTTAACATAAATCTATCTAGATAAGGTTACTCATGCTATAGTCTCTAACATTGCAGTCGAAGGTCCAGGTTGTTAATCGAAGATAGCATGCATACAATAAATAACAATTACTCATATTGTCATATAAATTAGTTGACTCTGATTGGTTGAGTAAAGTTTGATTTAAAAGTACTATAACCCTCTGGATGGTAAAACCACGCCTTCCTGTGCGATAGAACGTAGCAACGGTCAACATTACCCGAGTACAGGTAGTATTATAGTATTTAAAATGGTGACTGCGCGGAATCAAAGACATACGACGTACAGCGTAAAAACAACAACAGCAGCAGCAACAACAACAACAACAAAAATTAAAGCAAAAAAAAAAAGAAAAAAAAAAAAGAAAAAGATAAAAACATCGATACGATATTTCGTTTCAAGTATGCCGACTGTAGTAGTTTATTACATTTACATATCGCATGTAAGCAAGGGTAACTTTAGAGATCGTTATCCTTCTGAAGGCCATGGCGAACTTACGCTTCGCATCGGTCAACAATGATTTTCTCGGATTGACAATTTCCAGTGTTACCCTAGTTTACACGTAATATTTATATATTAAGAATTACACATGACACAACTGAACATGTCAATATCACCATGCATACCTTCTGACCACGCATTCAATGTCGGAGTTAAAACATCCTAACTTAGCATTAATCTGAAGGCACTTGGGGTCTGGAAAGAAAAAAATATATAGATTTTCTTCATGACATTTAGAGACTTAATTACATGTATCTTATGAAGCATCTTTGAACAAAAACACAGTAATTGCGCAGTTCGTAAAAAATGTTTAAGCACAAGTGGAGAGGAGACGACACTTTGAAGGGCACTTACATTTATATATCTCGTTACTGTAGTAAAACCTATCAGGACATCCACACGAAAAGGTTTCAGCACAAGGAAAATGATTAAGAATTCCATCCGCCGCCAGCTCAAGACAATTTCCTGTAGAATAAATAAACTGTAGAAAAAATAACGTGGAGGTTCGTGGTAGGACATATACGCTGTAGAACTGTTTGGCAGAGTAATAGCGCTGTACCAATTGCATGGGTTTCGTATAAATCACAGCGAAATGCTTAGCTGAAGTAATCTCGTCCATTCTTACAAACCTCCAGTGCATTGAGTTCTTTAGTCTCAGTATATTATACATGGTATTCAGATAAAAGCTACATCTGCACATATTATCAACTTGTTCGAAATCTCAGGTGTGTGTCAATACAGCGGTGGTTAACGTGCTCGCTTCGTTGTCGGAAGGTGGAGACCGACAGATGCATCAAACCGGAAGGTGGAGATCCCGGCAGACGCGTCAAACCTCAAGAGGTGGTGACTATCCCGTCGCCAATCCCTCAGCATTAGAAGTGAATGTCACGGGCCTTTTTGTTTTGGACGTGACATTAAAATCGGAGGTACCGTGGTGCGGTACACATTGCTACGATCGTAAGCTCCTTGATAGGTCAAAATTAGTGGCACTTCACCTACAGCCTTTGGCGTCTCTGTATGAGTGAATGTTTCAAATGGGATGTGAAACAACACAATAAAAAATCAAACAAGAAATGTAACCTTTTTGAAATGGTAATCTGTATCCCCGTGAGTAGCAGAACTCCACAAGGGACGTCATGTATTTATCTGGAACACAGTGGTAACCCTGCCGTTCGGTACAATTCAGTCTGTCCGAGGCAGCCTCCCATTCTTCCTTGTTCAATGGACATTTTGTAACCAAAGTCACGTTGAATGTATATCCGTAATTCTGTATAAAAAATTAAAATATGTTTATTTTTAATTTTTAATTTGATGAGTATATCCATAATGGGCGATTATCGGCCTTATAAATTTTGAGCTACATGTATTTACAAGACAATGATGTCATCATTGACTGAGACACGAAGAATATGTCCATATACATACCAGTTCAGATGGTTCCCCGTAAGTGTCACGCAAAACAAGAAAAATCAGGACGTGACGAAAAATAGTCCTAATGAAAATTTTCATGTTCATTATTTAGTGATGGCGATTTTGAATCAGAAAAAAAAGAATCCAAAACAGATCGAGGAAGAAAATGATTTTCAGGAAGTTAACATTCAATATCCGCTGATCATTATCTAGTCATAATATTAGTGCATGTACATGGATGAGACATGTCAAGTACAAATATAGATAAAATGAATTGTCGACTTAACGAAGTTCAAGAAGTTTCCTGTTCAATATCAATTATTCTTGTAACACACATTTAAAACATACACTTAAAACAGGATGGATTCTCTGTATAGGTACAGTGCATCGATTTCACAACATTGAGCGATGCATGATCACAGGAAGTGAATTTCGAGAAGATTAGTACTCAATACTCTGAATATATCACTTAGATTTCATTATTAAGTGGTGCCACGTACATTGTATACATACATACAAATACTGCTCACTATACTCTACACTGTAGGTAAACAGGTGACATTTATTATATTATATTTAGCAATATGTTTCCATTGGGGTCCACCCAATGTAATGTTTGCTAAGAGATCCAACCTAAGTAAGAAGTAACAGTGCCTAAACTGCAAGCGCATAACATAGGCAAATTTATGGTTTTTCTTTTTTACTAGTTGCAATTTCAGGAGGCTGAGATTAAGACCCATGGTTCACCCTCTGTGTCAGCGCCTGTACGGGATAATGCTGCGGTTAAAGCGTTCTTTAATTACTGCCTTTGTGAATCATGTTCTTCCATGTCTCGCGATGGACAAACGCATCCCAGAATTCCTACTTCCCTAACTGGGCATGAATGTCAAAATCACTGACCAACTGTCACTATACTGAATGACAAGAAAAACATTCAATTCAAGCAGCATCGACAGAAAACCAATTACCAGCACCACCAATTCCCTTTCCCTACTCCACTGATGAGACACCATTGCAGCTATAATGCAGCTCTGGTGCAATAAATCCAATCGTTCAGTAAATATAGGTCACAGAACTTTATATCCAGCACTTTTCTGCTGGAATTAACATCCAAAATTGCACATTACAGACAACTATACTCTACAGTTACCAACGAACACGATTGAGTTACCGTCGAAACGGAAAAGAACGAATCGATTCAAACACGTCTATTTTGACCGCAATACATATCAAAATTGATTGATATTTTTTCTCTGTATTTTGTGATGTTTTTACTACTTGTCTTTAATGGCGTAGTGATTTTTTTTATCATCCATACATTTTAATAATTCTCCCTACATTTCGTTTTATCAAATTGTAATTTTTGAAAAGAATTCTTATATTTACTCATTTTTATTGATTGAAATTTTAAAAAAGTTTATTTTATCACATGAATTTGGATTAATAGAACATTTAATATTATTACAATGTTTTATTCTAGGAATAACAACATATGATATCACATAATTGCATATAAGATAATATGAATGACAATAAAATTTATCATGAATTAGGTATTCTGAAAATGTGATCATTTGATTACAGATTTAAAATAAAAGATAGATATATAAAACTTTTCATAGACCATCTTCTACGAAATCCACCTACGTGTTCTTGTTCTTCGTCTTCTTTGAAATATCGTCCAGCTTGATATATCATTACCGGTGATGTTGATATCGTTGCAAATGACAAACTGTAGTCATTGATTTTCAAAGCTCCAAAATTAGCCCTGGTCTTTCAATGAGCGACAGAACTTCATCTCTATTATGAATTCCGTCGAAAAGGATGCCAGAAGATGGTCTAAATATGAAAAGGAAGTTTGTCAGAATCGATAAAAAGTCGCTATTTTTAGTTTTGGAAATGGATGAAAGTCTTATGCAGCGAGATCAGGTGAATAAGGAGGTTGCTCAATCAATTTAAAGCCACAATCGTTAGTGACAGACATGACAATGACAGACATGTGCACAAAGGCATTGTCATGGTGGAACGACACACCTTTATCGAGTTTTCCGCGGCGCTTGAGTTTAATATCTTCCCGTAACTGCCTCGGAAGTGATATGTGCATAATATGTGCCATTGATTCTTTGTTCCTTTTGGAGATAATCTACCATCAGAATACCACCAGCATCCCCTCCCAAAAAACTCCGTGGCCATAACCTATCCAGATGATGGAGCAATCTTTGTTTTCTTCGGCGGGGATGAAACAAGGTGCTTCCATTGTTTGAAATGTTTGGCCTCTGGGGTGAAATGATTGATCCACGTTTCATCAACAGTAACAAATCTCTGAAGAAAGTTAGCAGGATCTACCTCCAAAAGGTTTAGATTATCAGCCGCAACAAAGTGCGCCTAGTGTGCTTCTGATCAACTGTCAGAAGTCTTGGTACCCAACGGGCTGGAAGCTTTCTCATTGCAAGATCCTCTGTCAGAATAGATTGTACTCTTTTCTTTGAAATTTCAACTTTACTGGCTATATATCTTTCTGTAACTCGCCTTTCAGTATAACAATGTCATGACATCTATTTAAATCTTTCTTATGCAAATATTGGATCACTTCTCTTTCACCAATTTTTTCCATTTTGCAAACGTCATGTGCCTTGTTTACTTTAGAGTGCTAACTCATTGATATAAGCTTACCAAATGACACCAGTCGTCGGGTACACGGTCTTAAATAATCAGGGAATAGCAGGGCTGAAAATGACATCGATGCTAGCCTCCTTCAATATAAGGCTCACAACATATCAATCAGCCCTTGTATTTCATTATTGCCTGCATATGATGTTGATGTCTCTCAACAGATTCAATACTCGAGAAAATGTTCTGCGTATGTTCAATTTTTAAATCTAGGCAAGCAATTGACAAATAAGTTGATGTGAAAGGGGCTTCAGCAGTCTCGTTTAAAGTCAGTATTTTACAAATTCTATAGTCATTATAATGATCTAGTTTGCAAACACAATATGTCAAAAGATCGAATAATGTGTGATGTGTTTCATACCATTGTTAAAGAGTTCTTTACATACTGATTTTTATTACAAATCACGACGATTGCATGATCAAAATATAGGGCGGGTGTGACCGATGAAGAGAGAAATCTCACTCTTCCAAGGTACCCGATCCCTTCTCTGGTGTGTCCAGGTGTCCGTGGTGGGCTTTGCTTTCAAGTGTATTTTTATTACGTAAACATTTTCCGTTTGTTTCGACTAAGAGACAGTTTGGCATTAGTATTTATCTGATTTTTCGAATCGTTGGTCATTTTAGTGATTTATATGTAATTTAGTACTAGACATTTTATTCACTTTGTGAATCCAACCTTCTACCTGTCAGGTATTCTTTGAATCTAGTGCTTTTCATATCATTTTTTATCCACTGCATTGTTGTTTAATAAATTGTACCTGATTGTAGCCTGTGACCTAGACAATATTTTAGGATTTCTATTTTAGAACGATGTTTGTCAGTGTGGAATGGAAATATGCCGTAACACTTTTTTTTACCATAACACTGTACGTTTTAGAAAAGAATTATCTAAAATATTATTTCAGTATAAATATACTGTAAACTTTGTGATGATAAGCATTTTATAAGCACTCTACAGAATTACCTAAAGACTTTTACATCTCGCGATTATACTGGACGGCATAATAGCGACAATTTATATTAACGTGTGTGAATTCAGCACAGAGCTGAACCGACACTGGACACTGCTTCTGTGAACTTTGGTTAGACTTACCGTAAGCAACGTGTTCCGCCTATATACCTTTACCTGTTTGTGTCATTGTTTTTTTTTCTCTCTCTCCCTCTATTTCTTTGTCGTTTACGTTTTTTGTGTGCGCTCATCTTTGTTCTTTATTCAGTTTTGTTGGTTAACTCGCCAATTCATTTATTCATTCAGCGTATGGACAGTTTTAAAATCGAGGCTGGCTACTGATAAATAAGTTAGTATTACTGGGATTTCAACAGTCTTGTTTAAAGCCAGCATTTCGAAATTCTATAGTCGTATTAACGATCGTATTTAAGAATACGACCGGTCATGGCGTGTTTCATACCAATTGTTAGACCGTTCTTTACGTATTGATTTTAACTCTGGATTACTCCTTTTACCTGATCAAGATATAGGTACTATGGCGGGTGGGACCGGTCTTCAGGAGATGTTACTCCTTCTCAGCAACTGATCCCACATGCCCTAGACCCGTGTTTGTCCTACTCTTAATTTTATATCATGGATTTGATCGCTGTGCGTTATCTTCACCTTTTCATTTAATCCTAAAGATAATTTAAAGTACAACTCATCTGCGACCTTGAGTATAGATCTTGTGTTTTCAGATCGTACCGTATGTTTTCATCAAGTTTGTCTTCTAAAACAGTAATTCATCCTACAACTCTTACTTCGTTTCGACCTTGAGTTTTTAAATCATACAATTATTGTATCGTTCCAGATTATATACTTTTGTTCTTCTGAAACAGTAATCTATTCAAGTCTCTTATTAGTTGACTCGCTTTAAATATAATTTGTGCAGTGCTAAATATAATTAGCATACAATAGATCGATCTCACGGCGGGTATCTGTTGTTAACAGGGGATAGTTACTCCTCCTAGGTACTTGATCTTACCCAAAAAATGTGCCCAAGGGTCTGTGTGTGCCCTATAGTTAATTTTGTACTCTATTATTAAAATGGTGAGATTGATCACTGTTCGTTATTTTCATATTTTCATAACAATGGTGTACCCGTGAATTGGTGTTACTGATATTATGTTATATCAATGTGTATGTACAAACTTTTAGAAAAAACTGTGATTATGTTTCCGTCGTAAGGTATACATGCTTGGATACAAGACGGGGAAGTACAGTTTTATGACATGAAATAGGAATGCAAGGAAGAAAAGAAACGAAAAATAATAAATCATATATTAATATATCGAATGGCGAAGTAAACAATGTGTAAATCGTAATCATAAATCCCCAAGACATATACAAGTTCGAGTGTAGGGCAAAAGGGACTTCCGACAAAGCGAAGGTAAGATCATATGCCATGGAGGAGTAAGCATCCTCTGCTGACGGATCACACCCCGCCGTGAGCCCTTAGTCGAAATTAGGTAAACGGGATTATCCGTAGTCAAAGTCAGTATGAAAAATGACAGTCTAACAAAGGGTATGAAACAAATCATTCAACACATGTCCCAGAGACATACATATATATATTTTACAAAATCAAAAAGATTATCAGATCCTACATGAAAAGGCTAAGATAACGAATAGTGATCAATCTCATAATTTCTATGCTAAATACAAATCAGAGAGATGGGACTTCCGGGCATACCAAGGGTGGGATCAGGTGCCAAGGAGGAGTAAACATCCCTTGTCGACTGGTCACACCCACCGTGAGCCCGGTATCTTGATCAGGTAACAGGAGTAATTCATAGTCAGAATCCGTGTGCCAAGAACGGCCTAAGAATTGGTATGAAACACGTTCGACATCATTTGAATAAATTTTTGAAAATCGTGCTTATTCTCTCTCCAAAATTGTACAGTTTTTCCCTTTTTGAAAATGTACTTATTAGATATCATCAAATCTATCATGATTAAATCATTTTGTGCTGTCGATCCCCGATCGTGCCATGGTCGCGTCAAACCTAAGACGTAAACATATGTAATGATTGCTCCTTCGCCAACGCTCGGCATTTAATTAAAAGTGAGATTCACGGGTCTTTTGGACATAACCTTAAAAACGGAGGTCCCGTGTCACGGTAGGTGTTGTACATTAAAGAACCCTCTATCCTACGGTTCTGAGCGATAACCATAGGTCTAAATTTGTGGTACTTCTCCTAGAACTGGTTACGTCTCATTTTGAGTGAAAAATTCCCGACGGGACGTAAAACAATCAATCAATAATAAGGGTTTTCAAGGTTTAGAGTGCCACCTCAATTTGTTACCTTTTAGGCATCGAATCGCAAACAAATTCCACCCGCAGAAACTTCACGTTATAAGATATGACGTACCCAGTACTAACTTATGAAATGTTGTCTCATTTTTTAACTGTCAAGTTTTTCAAAATACCACATGGAATAATGAATTTCGTTTGATATAGCATTGTGATAATAATGATAATTAATAAAAATCACCAGAGAGCGGAAAATAACTGTTTTAGATGAAATAAAGTATGAATGAAAGGTAAATCAATGAAAGGAGTATGCGTCATGGGGAACATCTTGAATAAGAATTGCTTACATAATTGTCACCGTAAATATTGAGAATGCTGCGATGCAGGCAAACAATAATGATAAATTGAAACCAACCCCAGAATTTAGTTATTCATTTGCACAAGAAAAATTGTCCAAATCGGTGCTTCCAAAATGCTGCAAATCACAAATCACAAATCAAAGTACAAATGTATTTTGTTACTTGTCTATGTAACCGAGCAGAAAGGACATAACGAAGTTTCAAATTGTTAAATTTATAGTTGCTGAATAAAGGCATTGACCTATAAGCAAAACAAATAACAAAGGAATCAGACAAAAATACAAGATTACATTTAAGATTTCATACTAACTGTTCTCAATAAGTTACCAAAAATACAGTATTCATTTATAATAGAAAAAAATGTTCTGTAAAAAAGTTAACCTTTGAACTTACAAACAAATTCTTCAAATATACATCAGAAACTTTAACAGCAAAAATACAATAAAGTATAAGCTTTGTAGTTAAAATAAAGAGACATATAGAAAGATGAAATAGTAAAGTAAGACATAAATAAATATTATTCTTACATACCACAAGATGCATTCGACTCGGCCTTGATCTTCTATAGGGAAAAATGGATACTGCTCTGATCTATACAGTGTATTGCGGTAACTTATAATAAAGGTCAGTCACTATTAATGGATAAAAGAAATATGAAAGGACCAATGAAATGCAAGAACCAATGAAATGACAGTATAAGACTGTACTCAAAAATTTCAATCGGAGTTTAGTAAATTTTGATAACATCAGATAACATCTATTTTGACACTATCAAACTACTAGTCAGCATTTTGGAAGAGAATTTATGAATATTTGTTTAATAGTTCAATGATCTTTCTATCATTGGCTGCTCTTCTAGGATTCATTGATCGTTCGATTGTTAAAAGACCTGGATAAGTTTGTAAGAGATGCTCACATAGTCTGTAGGATCTATTAGCGCATGCGTTGTACAGAATGGACTTTCCGGCTCTGGAGACATGATATACGAATAAATCATGTTTTGTCACTAAATGTCTTAAAATTTGTATTCTTTCTTCCTCAGCGCCTCCTTTTTCTCCGAGAAATAGGGCTGGATTCCATCCCTTTTTACTTTCTTGAGTAACTAATTCGGGATATTTTTCTGCTATATATTTGCACATGGCTAGTCTTCCGTGGCGACAAGCTATGTGAAGAATATTAATGTTCTGGGATGACAATTCATCAGCTTTCACTCCTTGAGTTTCAAGATATTTTAATATTTCAACATTTCCACTTTTAGCTGCAAAATGACCAGCATGCCTTCCCGACTTATCACGGGCATAGATGCTTTGTTGACTTTTGTCTGCTATGTATTTGCAAGCTTCTAGGTTTCCATTTTCGCATGCTGTATGAAAGGAATATTTCAAATCTTCGGTGGAATAGAAAACACGCACTTTTTCTTCATCTAGGAACTGCAAAATCTTTTTGTTTCCAGTCTTTGCAGCATACTGCAATGGATTCCAATCCATCTTGTTCTGTGTTGATATTATCTTCTGTTTGTCTTTTAACGGTTTTATAGACTCCCCATCCATTTTAGATAACATTTGAAGAACATTCAAGCTGTTTCCTATACATGCTAGATGTGCAACAGTTTCTCCGTATTTTGTTTGCTTTCTTATATCGAAGCCATGCTGAGATATCTTGTCCAGAATTGATTTATTTCCAGCAAGAGCTGCATAACAAAATGGCATCAATCCGTTTTTATCCTCTACTTCTAAAAGAGCTTTATCTTTTTCTACGATTGCATCAAAAATTTCCACGTTTTCCTCTCCTTTTGTAGCAGCGGCAGATATGTGAAGCACTGTCCTACCTATGATGTCTGTTGCACGCAAGTCTATAATTTTATAACTAATTAGTTGTTGAAAAATTCTTGAATTTCCTCCGTACACTGCATGATGAAGAAGAGTCCATCCCATGTCATCTGTCTTCTTCAGCAAATCTTTATCAAAGGATTTTGGATCTGTCCTAGAGTGAAAATCGCTCTCTTTTCCTTCTCTGCAAGCGTCTCTTAGGCACAAGAAGTTTAGCTCTGCGAGAAATATCTTTATGTACTAAAATCAATATTTTACATGTAAATATACTTCTGCCATGCTCTTGCCAGAAGCTGAAGTATGACCTTAACCTTTAAAGATTGTAGAAAATCAGTTGAAAGTTACCTTCTCTTTTTTGTAAATCTGATAAATTCTCTTGTGATGAAAACTCAACTGCCACGTGAGTGGAATCTGTAGGGATAAAGTTCAACAAAATTATTTTGCACTATTCCACAGTCAGAGTACATTTACTACCCTACCTTAAAATCATTATGTACCATTATCAAGTCTTCTGCATAATTACTAATGGTAAGTCAAGTCCTTTTTAAAAGTATGAAGTTAATTGTTCTTAAAATATGTACATGAATATTTACATTGCTCAATTAATGAAAACTGAAGATAACGAATAGTGATGAATCTCATAATTCTTACAAAAACTGCAAATTAATAGTAGGGAAACACGGACACATGTTTACCCGTCACGCTCACCGTAAACCCTACATCTTGATCAGGTAAACGGAATAATCCGTAGTCAAAATTAATATGTTAAGCATAATTATTGGTATGAAACACTTCAGACAGCATTTGACCTAATGACAGTTATATTTGTAAATAAGATCAAGTTGATTTTACAGGGGTTTGTACAGTTTCGCATATTTTATGGTGGTTATAACGATCTCTATAGTTTGCCAGTACAACATTCCCTGAGATTAAACGCTGTCTGTTGTGTTTCATGCCAATTGTTAGACCGTTCTTGGCACACTGTTTCTGACTGCGGATTACTCCTTATAGGGCTCACGGTGGGTGTGACCAAACGACAGGGAATGCCTACTACTCCTAGGTACCTGATCCCATCTGTGTCCAGGTTTCCGTGTTTGCCCATCTGTCTGATTTGTATTTTCTATATAAATACAAATTGAATTCTGCTCATTATCTTTGCCCCCCTCTCTCTCTATTTCTGTGTCTCTCTGTGTGTGTTTGTGTGTGTGTGAAAATTCGCTCCACGCCTGCATACTTCATGATGTGTCTGTATTCCTACCAGCTAAAATTGGCGCATACTATATTTTTTAAGATTCATACGTGCATTGTTTAAAACTGTAATGCATTCATGAGAAAATGGTTATCGTTACAATTTGTAAAGACAGCAAAGGCAGAAACAATGCCAATCTTAATAAAAAGGTCTAATGTAATGGCGAAAAGAACATTCATCGAGAAGTGTTTATAAGATTTGTACATTATGTGGATAATGCTCCAAAAACAAAAGGAAACCAGTATCAGTAAATTCATATTTAATAAAGATTTAAAATTAAAGAAGTTGATTTTAATGTTGACGCACAATCAACATCTTATATATTCTAGCAGTATGAACAAAGATATGAAAACCTCCACCCTCCATATCTTCATAACATACTCGTATTATGGAATACAGATGTTAAATTCGAACTGTTAAATTAAAACAGTTGAACTGAGAAAGATAATCAGTTTAGCGAAGTTTAGGAAATTTCGTACGATGGTGATGAAAATATTAATGATGAATTAATGATCGATTTTGTACGTGTATCATGTTAGCTCATACACGTGTGTAAAAGCTATCATCACGATGGTAACTTACCCATTTCATCTAAAGACATGGATCCTGCCGAATAACCATAATCTGTTAATAATGATAAAAAGAAACAAGTTCCTCCAAAATCACATATACTCCGATATATTTGAGAAAGAGTATTAGTGCTTACAGAATTAAGTTATTCTTTACCATGTTTTCGAGATTTCTTTCTGATGTAACATTTATATATAACAAATGCACACAGTGCAAGATTCTCAACGAGAAACAGAGTCAAGACCACAACAAAATTCTCAACGTAGTTGTCCTCTATTCTGCTTATTAGTGTTGCAGTAGCTTGGGAGCTCATGGTGGAATCTTGGTTGCTGATACTGCTTTTAGCATTTCCGCTCACTGGCGTTGCACTGAAATGGGAGGTCGTGTTGGGAACTTGTTTGCTAGTGCTGCTTTCAGCATTTCTGTTTATTAAAATTCGAAATTTATTAAATAATCGGTGGCACTACTGTACTCTGTTAAAAGTTAAGATAAACTACTGAAATAACGATATGGTTAAAAGCTACAGTACATGATAGAATGCGTCATTATAATGCCAAACTATAAGAAATGCCGGGCAATGTTCGATACAAGAAATGCCGGGCAATGTTCGATTATCTTCGTTATTCACAATTTACATGTATCACGCCATGGAACGTCTACTAGTATAACTTGGAACTGACACCTGGATGTTTTACGAAAGTACTGCTTTCTCCATGTGAATCTGATGCACCATCGCTGTTTCAACGAAAAGGTGAAGACAACGAACAATGATCAATCTTATAACTCCTATAAGGAATACAAAACTACAAGCTGGGCAGCCACGGACCCCCGGGTGGGATCAAGTGTCCAGGAGAAGCAAGCATCCCCTGTCGATAGACTTCACCTGCCGTGAGCCCTATCTCTTGATCATGTAAACGAAGTAATCCGTATGCAAAGAACGGTCCAACAATGGATATGAAACACGTTAGAGAGCATTTGACCCAATGATAGGTTGCGAATATTCTTTTCTCTACTGAGACCTTAAAGCCCTTGTTCAGTATAAATCGGTACGTATGGCATCATAATGAAGGGCTATACATCTTTCAGCAGAACACTCGTTTCATTTGCATTGTATTATTTATTTCAAATTACTAGTTAAAAAATTTGGCGGAACATATGTGGAGAAACTGATAATTTTTCACTTAATTCTTGATATAAAAAATACCGTAGTATTTTATGATATCAACAATTTAATTTTTTGTATATCAATAGTTATAATACTCTTTTAATGATATAATACATGTAAGAGTGATTTTGTCGTTCTTGATGAATTTAATAATTGTTGTGGAAATATAAAATTTAATTGATGATACAAAGAATTTGAATTGTTTCTAAGTTACATAGACTACATGAAAACTTCGTGCTAGTCCCAGCGGATAAAGCAAGTAACAACAATGTCCTTGTTTGTAAAAGTTACTATCATAAATTTCTTTTAAATGAACTGGGATTTACTTCAACATCTGGGAATCCTACTTATACTCGAAGCAACCTTACAAAGGATGGAATTCTTCATAATCATCTTTCAGTTTTAAATACTTTCGATATTCCCAAGAATCAGGATGAGTTTGAATTACCATACCTTTATTGGATTCCGAAATTACATAAAAATCCTTACAAACAAAGATACATTGCTGGTTCCAGTAAGTGTTCTAATAAGCCTTTATCTTTATTACTAACTAAACTGCTGACAGCTATTAAAGAGTCATTTCAAAGAGACTGTTCCACTACATAATCCAGAAGTGGTGTCAATCAGATGTGGATTCTCAAAAACATTTGGAAAATCTAAAGTCTCAGGATTTTTTTTTTAAAATTGCCAGCATCAAAACGTATGATTATTCCACACTTTATACAACAATTCCTCACGATAAATTAAAATTTAGAATTTTTCAGATAATATATAATTGCTTTTTGAACAAAAATTGCACTCAAAAATACAAATTTCTATTGAATGGAAAACAAGGTACATATTTTGGTAGACACCACTCCGATAGTCCGCACAAGTACTCTGAAGCAGACATTAAGAGTATGCTTGGCTTTCTTGTAAATAACATTTACGTAGTGTTTGGAGATCAAGTCTTCCAACAATCCATTGGCATTCCCATGGGCACTAATTGTGCTCCCTTATTGGCAGACTTATTTTTATATTCTTATGAAGCGGAATTTGCTCAGAAACTGTTACAGGATAAAAACAAAAAAAAACTTGTCGTGTCCTTCAACCATACATATAGATATATCAATGACGTCTTATCAATCAACAATCATAATTTTCATAATTATGTCTATTTGATATATTCCGATGAACTCGAAATAAAGGACACTACAGAATCTGACGTGTCTGCTTCATATTTGGATATTTTACATAATATTGACTCTAATGGCAGATTGACAACTACATTATATGACAAGCGTGATGACTTCAACTTTGCAATCATCAACTTTCCAAATCTATGTAGTAATATACCACTTTCGCCTGCTTCTGGTGCGTATATCTCCAAGTTGATTCGATACGTGAGAGCATGCCATGCGTCAACTACTGACAAAAAAGTTGATGTTGCAGGGTTATAACGAAACTCGTTTGAAGTCATTATTTCGGAAATTTTACGGTCGCTATAATGACCTTGTTTGCGATTACAAAGTGTCTCTGGGACATATGTTGAATGATTTGTTTCATACCCTTTGTTGACTGTCATCTTTCATACTAACTTTGACTACGGGTAATCCCGTATACCTAATTTCGAATAAGGACTCATGGCGGGTGTGACCGGTCAGCAGAAAATGCTTACTCCTCCATGGTACCTGATCCTACCTTCGCTTTGTTCGTGTTGCCCTACACTCGAACCCAATGAAAATTGTGTGCATCCGTCTCCTGGTAACAGTATACCTCTTACCTTGTCGTGGGGCCTCCGTGGCCGAGTGGTTAAAGCACTGCGCTCAAAATCACAAGGCCTCTCACCTCTAGTCGGCGCGGGTTCGATTCTCGCTCGCTCCGATATATGTGAGAAAGTTTGCCAGTTTACTTTCGGAAGGTCGGTGGTTTCTTCCCAGGTACATTGTATCTGGTCTCTCTCCTCCACTTACAAAAACTGGACGCCACCAGATTACTTAAAATTGTTGAGTGTGGCGGAAATCAACAATCAATCAATCAATCAATGAATGAATGAATCAATCAATCTTACCTTGTCACAATAAGTTGAATGTTGGTATCCTGGCAACTCGTAAAGAAATTGAAAACTATCTCTTCATTAGTAAGATTTGTTGCTTGGTTAAGAGCTCTAAGAATATATAAAATTTAAAGCAATTAAGACACACTACATTCACCTACATATATATTTACTCATGTGATCCTCCTTAAAATTGTGGTAGGAGATCCAGGGTGTTAATAGAAGATGGTTATGCACGCCAAATAACAATGATTTATATTATACTACCATAATTCATGTAAATTACCGTTCGCGGTAACTCAGTGGGTGGTAGAAGCTCCCTTCGTAAAGGGAGGTTGTGAGTCTTAGGTAGTGATTACTCCTTCGTCAAACCTATATATATTTACTCATGAGATCCTCTATAAAAAGTGAGGTCGAAGATGAAGGTTGTTCATGGAACAAAGTTTACTTACAACAAATAACAATTATTTATATCATACTGCCCTACTTCCATGTGAATTACCCGTCGCGGTAACTCGGGAGGTCTCGAGTCATAGATAGTGATTGCTCCTTTGTGAAACGCTCGGTATTTAGAAGTGAGAATCAAGATTCGTTCGGATATGACCTTAAAAAATGAGGTTCATTGTCACGGCAGGCTTTGGCACATTAAAGAACTCTTACTATTACAGCCCTAAGCGTTAAGAATACCTACAGCTGTTGACGTCTCAATACGAGTAAAAATAATTCTCGACAGAACGTAACACAAATAAACAACCAAAAACACAATCCACGTAAATTAGTTGCCTCTGATTGGTTGGGAGAAAATATGACTAAAAATACCATCACGCTCAGAACCACGCCCTCTTTTGTGATAGAACGTAGAAACGGTTGACATTACTTGACTACGGGTTATATTGCCAAAAAAAAAAATCACTGACACAATTTTCCAATACGACGCTTCTTTTCGAGTATTCCAACTGTAATAATTTTTAACATTCAGTGTAATAGAATAAATATTGCATGCAAGCAAGGATAAATTGGAAATTGTCACGCCTCGTCGACAATAGTTTTTTTCAGGGTGATAATTTCCATTGTTATCCTAACTTACACATACAATATCTATATAATATTACACATGCTACAACTGAATATCAAATGTATAACATAAGAAAATCTTCATACTTTGTGATTATGCATTGAATGTCGGACTCAAAACATCGTAGATGGACATTAATTTGAAGGCATTTGGGATCTAGAAAGAATGAAAGATACAATTTCCTCATGAGGTTTACAGACAGAATTGTTGGAATTATATGTACATTTAAAAAAGGAAAGAAGCAACATTAGAAATGAACAGCAACACAGTTAAATAACAACGAAGTTTGTAAAACATTTTGCTTCAGTGCGAGTGGAGAGGAGACGAAACTTTGAAGGGCACTTACATTTATATATCTCGTTACTGTAGTAAAACTTATCAGGACATCCACACAAAAAGGTTTCAGCACAAGGAAAATGATTAAGAATTCCATCCGCCGCCAGCTCAAGACAATTTCCTGTAGAAAAAATTACAGTGGAGATTCGTGGTGGGAAAGTGTGTAACGAGACATAAAAATGGATAGGCATAATAAATAATTGCGTACTAGTTGCTTAAGTTGCTTACAAGCATGGTATCTGATTTGTAGCATTTTGTATGACATGAGGGTCTCCTTGGCCGAGTGGTTATAGCATGGCATTCAAAATCACAAGACCTCCCACCTCATAGTCGACGCGGGTTCGATTCTCGCTCTCGCCGATATACAGTATGTGAGAAAGTTTGCCAGTTTACTTTCGGAAGGTCAGTGGGTCTCATCCCTGCTACATTGTATCTGGGTTCTTTCTTCCACCAATAAAAAAGTGGACGCCACCGGATAACTGAAAAATTGTTTAGTGTGGCTGAAAACAACAATCAATTAATCAATTGTATGACATGAAGTTATACATAGTATTACAGCCAAGTAATCTCGTCCATTCCTAAAAACCTTCAGTGCATTGAATTCTTCATTCAATATATCTCAGTGTATCATACGTGATATTCAGATCAAAGCTACATTTACACATATTATCAATTTGTTTAAAATTCCAGGTGTATGTCGATACAGCAGTGTTTAAGGTGTTCGCTTCGCAACCGGAAGTTGGAGACGCGTCAAACCGGAAGGTTGGGATCCCGGCAGACGCGTGAATCCCCAAGAGGTGGTGACTATCCCGTGGCCAATCCCCCAGCATTAGAAGTGAAAGACACGGGTCTCTTGGATATGATGTTAAAATCAGAGGTCCCGTGCTGTGGTTAAAGAACTCACTGCTATGACCGTATGCTCCATGCATAGGTCAAAATTAGTGGCACCTACAGCTGGTGACGTCTCTATATGAGAGAATATCAAATGGGTCGGAAAGCAAGATTAAAATAAATGAAACAAAAGAAAAACCTTTTTGAAATGGAATTTTGCCTCCCCGTGAGTAGCAGAACTCCACAAGGGACGTCATGTATTTATCTGGAACACAGTGGTAGCCCTGTGTTTCGGTACAATTCAGTCTGTCCGAGGCAGCCTCCCATTCTTCCTTGTTCAATGGACATTTTGTAACCAAAGTCACGTTGAATGTATATCCGTAATTCTGTATGACAAATAAAAAAAAAATAAAAAAAATCTCCACTTTTAATTTGATTATAGTATCCATGATGCAGACGCCGGATAGCTGAAAAATTGCTCAGGCGACTATAAATAAAAAACAAACAAACAAGTATCCATGATGGGCGAGTATCTGCCTTATAAATTTTGAGCCGGATGTATTTACAGGATAATATTTTATCGTCATTGACTGAATTTTGACACGAAGAATATTTCCATATACATACCAGTTCCGATGATTTCTCGTACGTCTCGCGTAAAACAGTAAATATCAGAATGTGACGAAAAATATTCCCAATGAAAAGTTTCATGTTCATTATATAATGATGGCGATTTTAAAGGAAAAAGATGCAAAATAGATCAAGGAAGAAAATGAATTTCAGGAAGTTTAATGTTCAATATCCGTTGATCATTATCTAGTTGTCATAATAAACGCGCATGTATGAAGCATGTCAATTATGAATTACAAATATAGATAAAATGTTGCGTTGAGGAAGAATGAATGAATTTCAGAAAATTTCGTTAGTCATGTGATACACAATTAAAACATAAAATTAAAACAGGATGGTTTCCATGTATAAGTACAATACATTGATTTCATAAAATTGAGTGATTTTTGTTTGTTTGTTTGTTTGTTTATAGACGCCTGAGCAATTTTTCAGCTATCCGGCGGCTGTCACCATTACCGGTGACAGGGCTGCAAATTTAGGCCTATGCTCGGCACTCAGGGCCTTTGAGCAGGGAGGGATCTTTATCGTGCCACACCTACTGCGACACGGGACCTCGGTTTATACGGTCTCATCCGAAAGACCAAAAATTGAGTGAAGTCTGATCAGCGGAACTCTGTGAGGATCCGCGTTGTTAGAATTGATCCTCAGTACCCCTTGCTTGTCGTAAGAGGCGACTAAATGGTGCGGTCCTTCGGATGACACCGCAAACACCGAGGTCCCGTGTCATAGCAGGTGTGGCACGATAAAGACCCCTCCCTGCTCAAAGGCCATCAGCGCCGATCATAGGCCAAAATTTTGCAGCTCTCTACCGGTAATAGTGACGTCTCCATATGAGTAAAAGATTCTCGAGATGGACGTTAAACAAAATATAATCAACCAATCAATATGATCGGCAGAAGTGAATTTCTGGAGGATTAGTATTCAGTAGTGTAATCATATCACTTGGATTTCATTGTCAGATGACATGTATACAGACACTGCTCAGTATATCATACATTCTAGGTAAACAGGTGAAATTTATTACATGGATTTGTAGTGATGTGCTCGCGTCCTTCCCAACCGGAAGTTTAATTCATACACGGTAAAAGACAGTTAAGAATCTTGATATGCCAGTCTAAAATGATGTGTTTTGAATGTTTTTAAACAGGTGGATTTGTAGTGATATGTTTCCAGTGGAGTCCACCCTATGTAATTTTGTCGAGAGGTCCAACCTACACTAAGAAGTAACAGTAAATGTACTTTTGTTTTTAGCAATTGCAATTCAAGGGGGGAGGTTAGAACAAACGGTCCACCCTCTGTATAGGAGCCTGTATGGGATTATATTTCAATTTCCGTAGTTCTTACTGCCTGTCTGAATCATCTACCATGTATCGCGAGATCCATTTATGTCACATGAGCACTTGATCTCATAAAACGTGACTACGTTTTCTTGTATTATGATAAAAGGCTAAATAACGAACAGTACCAAGAGAGATATACAAACACGGACCCATGGCCATAAGAGGCGGGTTTTGAGACCTAGGAGGAGTAAACATTGAATCAATTGAGAGATATGGAGGTGATAATGGAATTATTGTTACATGAATAAGGGAAGTTGACGAGAGGAAATTTGAAATCATCCGTTTGTTATAAAGATGAGTTGTTAGTGTGCAGCCAGAATCTAATTTCAAATAAGATATCTAAGTACGAAGCAGATGTGGAAGACTCTGTGTCTTTTATTTCAAGTTCACTGGGATATATCAACTCCATATATGAATGAAATTGATCATTGTTAATAGAGAAAGCGTCGTCGATATATCTAAATGTCGAATTGAAGCCTATAGCAAGAGATATTGTCTTCTTATGATTTTGAATTTATTCATAAGAATATAAAAACAGGTCAGCTAAAATGGAGCACAATTCGTGCCTATGGGGATTTCAAAAGACTTTTGGAAGACCTGATCATCAAATACTACGAAGATATTGTCAATGAGGAACTCTAGCATTCCCTTAATATCAATTTCAGAGTCAGAGTGTTGTTTAACAAAATAATTTTTGTGATGACTGATCACTAGATATGAATATATCCTTTTACCATTTTTGTTGACGAAGCAACTGTCTATGATGTCATAAAGTCTAGTCTTTAATTTATCGTGAGGTTTGGTAATGTAAAGTGCTGTAAAATCATATGTTTTAATGTTGTTGATTTGAGAAACGTTTTGTAATTTCAAATTCACTGAAACGTTTTCAGAATTTTTAAGAATCCACGTTTGATTTACACCACTTCTGGCATATGTAGTGGCACAGTACCTTTGAAGTTCACAGCAGTGAATATTTTCGTGAGGAGCACAGACAAGGGCTTGGTAGAACATTTACTGGATCCAGAAATATATCTCTGTGAAGGTTTTGTGGAGTTGGGGGTTCCAGTATATGTTTGAGTTATCGTACCTGGACTGAATTCCAAAACTTCACAAAACTCTTACAGAGATACATTGCTGGATCCAATAAATATTCTAACAAATCCCTATCGTTGCTCCACACGAAAATTTTAATTGCTATGGAGGAAAGACTTCAACGTATTGTGCCACATTTGTGAAAAGTGGTGTAAATATGGATTCTATAAAATTCCAAAGAACTTAGTAAATTTGAAATCCCAAATCTTTCCATAATCAACAGCATCAAAAGGTAGGGCACTGCAGCTCTTCAGAAGATCATTCCTCACGATAAATTAAGAATAGGCTTTTTGACATCACAAAAAGCTGCTTCTTCAATAAATATAGATATCTTGTGATTAGTTACCTCAAAAATAACTACTTTGATTCATTGCATAAATATCCTGAAGCTGATAATAAAACGATGCTAGTTCTTCATTGACAAATCTACCTTATCTTCAGTGATCAGGTATCCCAACAGACTGTTGGAATTCCCATGGGCACAGATTGTGTTCCTTTATTAGGTGACCTGATTACATAGCTTTATGAAGAACAATTTATTGAACAACATATATACCGGAAGATAAAATCTCTTGTTGAGGCCTTCAACTCGACGTGTCGATTCAATATATCCCAGTGGATTCAATATAAAAGACACTACAGGACCTTTCATATCTCCTCTAGTTGGACATTTAATTGAACATAGAAGTCAAGAGCAAACTAACAACTCATGTTTATGACAAGCGGGATGACTTCAACCTCTTCATCATCAACTTCCTATTTAGATTATGTAGCATCATTCCATTATCACTTGCATATGTTTACGTCATTCAGCTTATTCGATACTGGAGATATTGGAGAACATAATTCTATGTACGATCAATTTTTAAATCGAGGTAAGGCACTGAAAAATAAGTTGATGTGAAAGGGGCTTCAGCAGTCTCATTTAAAGTCAGTATTTTCAAATTCTATAATCATTAGAAGGATCTATTTTGTTAATACAATCTGCCATAAGATCAAATTCTGGCTGATGTGTTTCGTACCATTGTTACACTGATTTTAATTACATTACCGTTTACATGTTCAAGATATAGGGTGAGACCGATGATCAGGTCCAAGGGTCCGCCTTCATTTGTATTCTGTTTGTCCCAAGTAAGGGACAGTTCGTTCTTAGTGTTCATCTAATTGTTCGCTTCATGGGTCATTTCAGTGTTTATATAATTCCGTGCACTTGATCTTGCATCCGCTATGTGGATCCAACACTTCTAGGTAACAGGTGTACATTCAATGAAATAGAGGTACTGCATAAAACGATATATAACAATTGTACCATTAGGAAGGAGTCATAATGAAAATGATATGACATACAATGAAAAGAATGGAAAAGTATCAGTTGTGTTTTGCAGATAGACAATTACAGATATTTCACTAAAACAATAACATTTTTAAGTTCATAAATTTGACTGATGAAATAAGCAAACAAAATTTGTATAGAAATTATTTCTCTACAGCATGTGCCTGGCCTACGAATAGTTAATAATTCATGAAATTCTAACGAAATGTCTCGCCATATTTCTTGAAAAGTATATGAAATATGATTGATTGATTGATTGATTATTTATTGCTTTCCGCCACACTCAACAATTTTTCAGTTATCTGGTGGCGTCCAGTTTTTTTGGTGGAGGAGAGAACCCAGATACAATGTACCTGGGAAGAGACCACCGACCTTCCGCAAGTAAACTGGCAAACTTGCTCACATAACGCCGCGGCCAAGATTCGAACACGCGCCGACAAAGATGAGAGGCCTTATGATTTTGAGCCCGATGCTCTAACCACTCGGCCACGGAGGCCCCTATATGAAATATGAAACCATTCTATTACATACATAAGTAATAATAGTTGTATAACTTTTTACGTGCAAATTATGTTTCAAAAACATTCAGTACATACATGTCTGTTCTATGACATCTCAGTCACCTCATACATTCTTACTTACTGCCCTTCATGCCGGTCGATAGCCCAGTTACCTCACATGCCTATAAATATACTTTTGGTAACGTCCATCACAGATATATCAAAATGGCCAAGTTGGGATTCGATTATTAAACGAGTAAAGTTTTAGTTATTAAACTGCAATATAATATTTGTTATCAAATTGCAATATATTTTTTAAAATTAATATATAAGTGATATTGAATATAATCTGGTTCAAATATGCTAGCATCGATATCAAATTCTAAAATATCTTCATTTGCATTAAGATTTTCCTTCAATACCTATAAAATATTTCTGTGTATTCTCTTACATAAACGGACTAGCTAGATGTAAAAGAAATTATTTTATTACCTTTTAAAACTAATAAAAAAGGTCCGGGCCTTGGAGACCAGATATTGCAATCAGAGGGTGTTCAGAATTGCGTATGTATATTTCCGACTGTATATATTGTTTTGACAAAATAACAGTATCACCTGCTTTTTGGTGTATTTGTAGGAGAATAGTTCAAGGGGCAAGTCATAAATATTCAAAATAACTAATTTCCTCTGAGGCCCTATGATGCTACAGAAGGGTTAAACTAAACTTTTCCCAAATTCTATTGTCATCATAATGATCTAACTTGCAAATAGAACCGGTCATTTGGTCAAATGCTGTCTGACATGTTTGATACCAATTGTTAGACTGTTCTTTACATACAAATTTTGGCTACAGATTGAGTTTACCTTATTAAGACAGAAGGTTCACGACTAGTGTTAACAGGATGCTTACCCTCCAAGGCACCTGACCCCTTCTGGTGTTTCTACGGGTCAATGTATGTGTGTCTCTTTACAACACTTTGTGTTTGTTTATTGTTTTACACCACACTCAACAATTTTTCACTTATGTGGTGGTGTCCAGTTTTTATTGGTGGAGGAGAGAACCCAGATATAATGTACCCGGGAAGAGACCACCGACCTTCCGAAAATAAGCTGGCAAACTTTCTCACATATATCGGCGCGAGCGAGAATCGAACCCGCGCCGCCTAGAGGTGAGAGGCCTTGTGATTTTGAGCGCAGTGCTCTAACCATATATGAAATATTCATATCTATTGGTCAGTCATCCAAAAATTATTTTGTTGAACACCACTCTGGCTCCGTGCGCATATACTCTGAAGTTGATATTGAAAAGATGGTGGAGTTCCTCTTTAACGGTGTCGTCGTGGTCTTTGTTGATTGGAACTTCCGTCGATCTGTTGGCGAGGGTTGTGCTTCTTTGATGACTGACCTATTTTTATATTCATACGAAGCAGAATTCACCAAAAGCTTCTACATGAGAAGATGGGATCTCTTTCAGTGGCCTTCGTTTCGATATTTGGGTGTATTGACAGCGTTTTTTCTGTTGATAGTGATCGGTTTCGTTCGTATGTGGGATCGATATATCCCTTTAAACTTGAGGTGGGCACCACAAAGTCTTCCGTTCCTACTGTTTGCTTTGATATTTTGTTGGTAGTGGATGTTGATATCTTAGATTTGTGGCGGTTGAAGTGGTTTCGATTTCTCCATCGTCGGCTTCTGTTATCTGTGAAGCAGTATCCATTGTCGCCAGAGTGTGTTGTTTCTCAGCTGGTTCAATACACAGAAGCTTATTCTGCACGTGATCGGTTTTTAAAGGCTGCTGGCAGACACGTTGGTGTTGCGGGAGTTTTTGCCGTCAAATGCTGTCTGGCGTGTTTCGTGCCTATTATTGGGCGGTTCCTGGCGTGCTGTTTCTGGCTGCGAATCGCTCCGTTTCCTGATCAGGATCACGGCGTGTGTGCCCGGTCCTAAAGGTATGCTTACTCGTTCTATGCACCTGATCCCACCTCTAGTATGTCTAGAGGTTCGTGTTTGCCCATCTCTCCGATTTATATTTTCTATAGGAATTAATGAGACTGATCACCGTTCGTTATTTTAGCTTTTTTACCTATTATAGAATTGATGATTGTTCGTTAATTTCACGTTTTCATAAAACAAATCTCTGGCCTTCAATTCGGCATTTAGATATATCAAATACGTTTTCTCTATTAACAATGATGATTTTCATTCATATGTTGATTCGATATATCCCAGAGAACATGAAATAAAAGACGCCACAAAGTCTTGGCATCTGCTTCGTACTTGGATATTTTACTGAAAATGATGCCGGCGTCAAACTAACAACTCAACTTTATGAGAAACAAGATGATTTCAATTTCTCCATCGTCAACTTCCCTTATTTATGTGGCAATATGCCATCATCTCCTGCATATGGTGTTTATATCTCCCATCTGATTCAATATGCTTGTTCTGCATATGATCAGTTTGTAAATCAAGGCGGGCTACTGACAAAGACGTTGATGTTACAGGGGTTTGTACAGTCTCGTCTAAAGTTAGCATTTCGCAAATGTTATGGTTGTTATAACGATCTAGTTTGCCAGTACAACTTCTCATTAAGTCAAATCCTGTCTGATGTGTTTCATGCCAATTGTTAGGCCGTTCTTGACACACTGATTCTGACTACGGACTGCTCCGTTTACTTGATTGGAATATAGGTCATACGGCGGGTGTGACCGGTCGCCAGGGGATGCTTACTCCTCCTAGGCACCTGATGCCACCTCTGGTATGACCAGGGGTCTGTGTTTGTCCATCTCTCTGATTGAAATAAAAGGTATAGGGAAACCGATTCAAATGTTTTCTGAACAGGATTGAATTTGACAATCGAAATTCCCAAACTCAAAGTCTGAATTGCACTGAGCTATAATAAAATACTTAAGAAATTGCTTGTTGATGGAGTTGGATTTTTCACGAAAGGCAATGACAAGGGAAAAAAAATATTCTGATTTTGTGTCAACGTGCAGCGCTTCTTTTAACAATTTTCGCTTTACATACATACAGTTATTTGGACAAGAACTTATACTTGAAGGAAAAGTAGGCGTTTGTGCAAATTTATATAGTTAAATCAATCTCCAAATAAATAAATAACATCTTACAAGTAATATTTGATTCATTTGTGTATTATCTCAAGATGATTAAAAGCAGCTGGACAAATGTCTATCTCTTTTCTTAATTGCCTAGCGCAAATGCCTCGTGCTTCGTTTGTTGTAATCAAATCTGCTGGTACATATGGCGTATATACATAAATGTGCAGAGTCATAAAATTGCTATCACATTGTTTAATAATTGTCAAATAAAAAAATTCACCAGACAGCGAAAAATTAATGGTTTGGATGAAGTAGCTAAAATATGAATGAAAATATCTGGATGAGCACAATACATAAAACAAACGCTGATGAGGACCATCATGAATATCAATTCCTTACACTCCATTCAGTCACCGTAAATATTAAAAAGCTACGATGCAGGTCAACAATAATGATGAATTAAAAACAACCCTAGAATTTTGTTATTCATTTACACAAGCGAACGTCATCCAATTTTATGCTTCTAAGATACTGCAAAACACCAATGAAAGGACAAAGCATTTGTTACTTGTCCATATCAGATAACATCCATTTGGACACTATCAAACTACTAGTCAGCATTTTGGAAGAGAATTTATGAATATTTGTTTAATAGTTCAATGATCTTTCTATCATTGGCTGCTCTTCTAGGATCCATTGATCGTTCGATTGTTAAAAGACCTGGATAAGTTTGTAAGAGATGCTCACATAGTCTGTAGGATCTATTTGCGCATGCGTTGTACAGAATGGACTTTCCGGCTCTGGAGACATGATATACGAATAAATCATGTTTTGTCACTAAATGCCTTAAAATGTTTATTCTTTCTTCATCAGCTCCTCCTCTTTCACCGAGAAATAGGGCTGGATTCCATCCCTTTTTACTTTCTTGAGTAACTAATTCGGGATATTTTTCTGCTATATATTTGCACATGGCTAGTCTTCCGTGGCGACAAGCTATGTGAAGAATATTAATGTTCTGGGATGACAATTCATCAGCTTTCACTCCTTGAGTTTCAAGATATTTTAATATTTCAACATTTCCACTTTTAGCTGCAAAATGACCAGCATGCCTTCCCGACTTATCACGCGCATAGATGCTTTGTTTACTTTTGTCTGCTATGTATTTGCAAGCTTCTAGGTTTCCATTTTCGCATGCTGTATGAAAGGAATATTTCAAATCTTCGGTGGAATAGAAAACACGCACTTTTTCTTCATCTAGGAACTGCAAAATCTTTTTGTTTCCAGTCTTTGCAGCATATTGGAGTGGATTCCAATCCATCTTGTTCTGTGTTGATATTATCTTCTGTTTGTCTTTTAACGGTTTTATAGACTCCCCATCCATTTTAGATAACATTTGAAGAACATTCAAGCTGTTTCCTATACATGCTAGATGTGCAAGAGTTTCTCCGTATTTTGTTTGCCTTCTTATATCGAAGCCATGCTGAGATATTCTCTCCAGAATTGATTTATTTCCAGCAAGAGCTGCATAACAAAACGGCATCAATCCGTTTTTATCCTCTACTTTTAAAAGTTCTTTTTCTTTTTCTAAGATTGCATCAAAAATTTCCACGTTTTCCTCTCCTTTTGTAGCAGCGGCAGATATATGAAGCACTGTTCTACCTATGATGTCTGTTGAACGCAAGTCTATAGCTTTATAACTCATAAGTTGTTTAAAAATTCTTGAATTTCCTGCGTACGCTGCATGATGAAGAAGGGTCCATCCCATGTCATCTGTCTTCTTCAGCAAATCTTTATCAAACGATCTTGGATCTGTGCGAGAATGAAATTCGCTCTCTTTTCCTTCTCTGCAAGCGTCTCTTAGTCCCAAGAAATCTGTGATTACAAAAATCAATATTTCACATAGAAGTATATTTTCTATTTTGATTTGTCACACTTTGTAGAAACGGACTAGGGTAAAGTGCGTTTTCCTTGTCCTAGATGACGACTTGCAAACACACTTACGCTTCACTTGTTTAAATATTGATGTGTTCTGTCTTGAGTTCTGAGTTTATTTTGTACCAATTCAATACGTGATGTCAGTTTTAAATACCTATCTGGGAATCTTATTGAAATTATCCGCACTGATCAAGAATATTCGCCTCAAAGTTTAACTACAGATTAGGGAAAATGTTTTGGAATTGAAAATGACCTATGTCAAGAAGACATATATTTTTGGGAGAGCTTCATGCCATCTCCCCTGTATTCAAATTCTCAATTCGTTTTTTCTAAAAATTCTTCATCCTCGTTTTCTTCAACTGTTCACAGTTTTTCTGTATAACATCTTGATTCATTTCAAGTTTAAAAGTGTTAATATGTTGTATGATACATTGATTTGTAAATATTCGAAGAATATTTTTTGCCGCATCCAAACCAACTGTACACTACCTATTTTGCAGACACATTTTTTAATGATGTCCGATATACTAAAAAGAAATGAATAGACCTCCGATTCAGTTTGCTATTGTGTTCACAATTTCCGATACAGGCAAAATAATTTTAATTCTTGTGTTATTTAGGGATATACGCAACATTTCTGACCTTTTCTTTAAAATCAGTTTTCCTCTCAATTTCTATGAAGAGTTTCTATGCGTTCCGAAATAGGTTGAGATTTTATATATTAGGAATTTTACCAAATCTTTTATATCTTGTAATGTAAGGGTTCCAGGTTAAATACCCGGTTGTTCCACACCCGTCTCGGTAGCTCAGGGGTAGAGCTTCGTTTAGTAACCGGGAAGTCGTGTGTTCAAGTCCAGCTCGTGCCATGGCCGCGTCAAACCTAATACGAAAACATAGGTAGTGATTGCTCCTCCGTCAAAAGCTCGGCATTTAGAAGTGGGAATCATTGGTCTTTCAGATATGACCTCAAAAACGAAGGTCCCGTGTCGCGGAAAGCGTTGACACGCTAAATGACCCTCACTGCTACGGTCCTGAGTGCTAAGTATAGTTCTAAATGTGGTAATTAGAACTGGTATCTGAATAGGATTGAAAATTCTCAACAGGACGTAAAACAAACAATGAATCAATCAATCGGTTGTTCCAAAGATAAACAGAATTAAAAGTGACACATTAAGGCGGATCTTGAGAGAAGCAATAGGAAATTTTACTCATTTAATATGTTATTTATGTATGCGTTACTCTTGTCATTCAAACTGACCAAGTTTCCTTTACCCTAGTCGTGGATTTGCTGTACACTAACTCGTGGTCGAATTTGTTATTCGCTGTATCGTTGTAATAGGCGCTAATGATGCAAAGTGTATGGAATATTTACCTCTACTATTTCGACAATTACAACATTAATAACCACTTTTACAATGTATATGATAAAAAACTTTGCAGTGATAAAATTTAGAAATTTATTTGAAAATTAAGGACTATCTCACTTATACATTGCTCTGATCCTTTGCCGGATTTGGCTCCACTATTTGGTAGTTTGGTTCTTGCCGCTCTTCCAAGTTTATTCGTATTCGAATTTCCAACATATTTTACTTGAGCATTACTGGAGGAACATTATTTGTCAAAATTTGAATCTGGTGCATCAAAATTGGCACCGTATATGTTTTATGATACTTCATATATTTGTATATTATGTGCAAAATAACTGAAGCACACTTCGTTGTCGCCATCTTTGATTAGGTAACGCACTTTACCCTGGTCTGTTTCTATACAGTGTTGCCAAAAATAGAAGCATGATTTCTCTTAGGCGCAAGAGGTTTGGATCTGCGAGAAAAATCTATATTTACTAAAATCAATATATTTCTTCATGCTGTTGTCAGAAACCGAAGTATGCTATTAACATTTAAAGTTTAAAAAAGCAATTGAAAGTTACCTTTTCCTTTTTGTAAATCATGTACATTTTCTTGTAATGAAGACTGAGCAGCCTCTAAATTAGAAAATGTAGGTATTAAGTTCAACAAAATTAACTTGCACATACTGCATAAATTATCCCAAAGTCAGAGTTCTTCTGCTAACCTATTTCTAAACCATTATTTCTATCATTAAACCAACCGTACATTGACTAATTACCAGTCAGTACCATTTCCAAAGTCCGAAGTCGAACACTCTTAAAACATGTACATGAATATTTACATTGCTGAATTAATGAAAAAGTGAAGATAAAGAACAGTGATCAATTTCATAATTCCTAAAAGAATGCAAAATTAATCTCGAAATACGGAACTCTGGACTTACTGGAGGCGGAATCAGGTGCCCAGGAAATGTAAGACCGATTACACCCGCCATGAGCCCTATATCTGAGTAATCCGTAGTCAAAATTGACATAAAAAGGATAATAATAGATATGAAACATGTCACACAACATTGAATCTAATGACAGGCTGTGTTTATAAATAATATCGCTACAACGCCAATGTTCTTATTTAAGAATAAAGTTAATTTTTGAAAATATATTCGTGAAAATACGCTTCACGCCGACATACGTTACGAAATACCAACGCTTCATGGGATATGTCGGCGTAAAGTGTCGCAGTTCATACACTCATGTATTTCAAAAATGAAAATTTGCTATTATAAAATTAAAAAATTCATTTCAAAATTAAGGATTATGTCCCTCATGCATAGCTCCAGGTTTTATTGGTGGAGGAGAGAACCCAGATACAATGTACCCGGGAATAGACCACCGACCTTCCGAAAATAAGCTGGCAAACTTTCTCACATATATCGGCGCGAGCGAGTATCGAACCCGCGCCGACTAGAGGTGAGAGGCCTTGTGGTTTTGAGCGCAATGCTCTAACCACCCGGCCACAGAGGCCCCAAAGGTGTAATGAATTTCACAAGTTTGGTAAAGGGGTTCATGGGCATAATAACCATACATTTGGTTTTTCTCCCACATGTGTGGAAATAGAGAGGGTTTTTTAAAACCTTTTTTTGCAGTTTTGGCCCTGAGGGAGCTATAGTCATACATTTCGCAATATACATTCCTCTATCCTAACAGTTTTTGCCTCGCGATAGGGCAACAGGAGCCCTGAAATTTGAAATTTGTGTCCTCCTAGAATAGATCCTTCAGACAAAATTTAGAAGAAATTGGAATGGTAGTTCAAAATCAAAAAGTTAAAAATGTTCAAATTGATCACATTTAGTCACTGATCATTTTGGCTTACCGTCATACCAAAATCCCTAGCTTTGGGATCACGCAGTTTACAATTTTGGTAAAGGGCTAACTACGCATTCTAAATATCCATTTAGTATCAATTTCGTATCAATAACACTACGGACGATGTGTTCTAAATGTTTAGTGGAAGACAAGAAGAGTTTTGAAATTTGGTCACTTTTAAGCCATTATGGCCCGGCCCCTAAGCCCCGCTCAGGGGAAGGAGGATAGGAGTCCTGAAATTTACAATTTATGTCCGACTTGTCCCAAAGATGCTTCATACAAAATTCAAAAAGAATTGGAATGGTAGTTATGAAGAAGAAGCTAAAAATATTCAACCGTTAACACAGGACGGAAGGCGACGGACACAGATTTAATTCACGTACAATCAACATCGCATATTAACATTACATAAAAAAAATGAAAATCTCCACCCTTCATAACTCATTATGGAATAATGAATTTGGAATATTAAATTTGAATTCAAGATATATATATATATATATATATATATTCGTGGGGCCTCCGTGGCCGAGCATCGGGCTCAAAATCACAAGGCCTCTCACCTCTGTCGGCGCGTGTTCGAATCTCGGCCGCGGCGTTATGTGAGCAAGTTTGCCAGTTTACTTGCGGAAGGTCGGTGATCTCTTCCCAGGTACATTGTATCTGGGTTCTCTCCTCCACCAACAAAAACTGGACGCCACCAGATAACTGAAAAATTGTTGAGTGTGGCGGAAAGGAATAAATAATCAATCAATCAATATATATTCGTTGTGTCCGTTTGAGATGAACTTACAAGGGAAATTTGTTTAACGAAGTTTAGGAAATTTCGCAAGAAAATGATGGCAATATTAATGATAAATTAATGAACAGTTTTTACATAACAGTATAATGTATGTGGAAACTGTGAGGAAAAATAGAATGTGATCAGGATTGTGACTTACCCATATAATTCAAAGGCACAGATTCTGCCGAATGACCATCCTCTGTTACTCAAAATAATCAAGTACATGTAAATCACGTATATCAATGATGCAAACAACAACGTAAATTACGATATAGTTGATAAAGAATGTAGAAGAATATTCATTACCCTTTTTCCAATGTTTTCGTCTCATGTAAAATTTATATATAAGAAATCCACACAGTGCAAGGTTCTCAATGAGAAACAGAGTTATAAAGGCAATAAAATATCCAAAGTAATCTGTGTAGTTGTTCTCTATCCTGCTCATTAGCGTTGTGCTAATTTGCGAGATCGTGTTGTGAAGTAGGTTACTTGTAGTGGTTTCAGCATTTCTGTTTTCATAAATTAATAAATTCGAAATTCATTCAGTAATCAGTGAAACTACTTGTGTTCTCTTAAAAGTTAGAAAAGTTAAACTATTGAAATAAAGATATGGTTACAAAGCTAGAACAGGTGATAAAATGCGTCATTTTACGACAAACTGCAAGAAATGTAAACAAGTAAAATGAATGAACATCTGTGTACAATGTACAATGCAAAACAGCAGAAAGGCAGTATACCTGTAGGTTATAGATTCAATCTTTCACATCCAATTTTGAGAAATGACACAAGGACATTAAATGTGGGATCAGGTGCGTAGGTCACACCCACCGTGGACCCTCTATCTTGATTAGGTTAACGGAAAAATCCGTAGTCAAAATCAGTATGTAATGAAGCCTAACAATTGGTATGAAACATGTTACATAGCATTCGACTAAACAACAGGTTGTATTTGCAAATGAGGTCGTTATAAGGACCATTGAATCTGCGAAATGTTGACCTTAACCGAGGCTGTTGAAACCCAAGTAACACTTATTTATCAGTAGCTTGCCTCGATTTAAAAATTTATCGTACGCAGAACATACTCTTGCGTATGGAATCAGTTGAGAGATAAACACTATATAATTAATCTATATAGTCATCGTTTTCAGTCCCGTGGGGATCCTGGTTGTTAGAATATATCTTCAGTACCCCTTGCTTGTCGTAAGAGGCGACTAAATGGGGAGGTCCTTCGGATGAGACCGCAAAAACCGAGGTCTCGTGTCACAGTAGGCGTGGCACGATAAAGATTCCTCCCTGCTCAATGAGCATAAGCGCCGAGCATAGGCCTAAATTGTGCAGTCCCTCACCGGAAATGGCGACGTCTCCTCATGAGTGAAAGATTCTCGAGCGGGACTTTAAACAATATATAATCAATCAATAATCGTTTTCTAAATAAATACTAACACAGCCAGTTAAAATGCTACATATCCAAATTATTACCATAAATTCAGTGGTCTTAAAGCAATATAAGCTGCCAAAATTGCACTTTTTTATAGTGGCATTAAAAGAGGTTAAATGAACGTTGATATGATTGAAAAAAGAACTGCATCGAATTTCCTCTCTTATGCGTCGTTTACACACCTTTACGTGATGAAAAATATATTCCTCGACATTCCGTTTGACCCTAACAATGGCAGCTGATTAATCGTCGGCGACAATCCCGAAGATAACCGATGTTGACACGAATGATTCTGATGCTGATCGGGGTGGATCGGGTTGTATCCGGGTCATTAAAATATGGACGGCGAGGTGAGATAAAATTCTAGTTACCATCATTATTTTGCCATTGTTAACGATGTTATATGTTTTTAAGTTATGATAGTATGTTTTTTAGTTATGATAGTTTTAAGGGATCGCTCGAAACATTACGCAAAATTCCAAAGTCGGCTTTCTCCCTCGCTTCGAACCTTTCGTGTCAGACATCTTTCGTGCTTACCGGAAATATTGCGCTTGCGCATTTGATTTTGCCGAATGAGTTCAACTTTAGGTCATTGCATACGGAAATAATGTCGGGAAAATTAAGGTACGGGAAGACTTAATTTCAACTGTCGAACATTTTTGCATTTAATGCAAAAAATACAACATGTCAAAAGTTTAATCGATAAAATCAAGTATTAGAAGGTAGATGTTTACAAAATTTTCGATTAAATTTTAGGACCCCAAAATAACAATTTTGACAGCTTATATTGCTTTAAAGCAAAGAATAGTAATTTTTACAGTATTTTCGTGCATGTTTCTGTTGAAATAGTCCTTGTTACAGTTTCGCGCTTGTGCAAAGTCTTGAGAGTGAAAGTCTGTGGAAAGCAAGATTAAATAACTGACAGTCCTGATAGGACCAACTCGTACATAAAACACTGTATAAAGTTATAGAATTTCATCTTCAGTTGGTGAAATCTCATTATGAATGAAAATTCTCGAAGAGGTATTGAAGAACAAACAAAACATAAAAGTGTCCGAGCCATATATTACTTTATATTTTTGTAAGTAATCGCAGGTAGGGTAATAGACTATGAGATAAAACAGATACTTATGGTATATTTCCAATGCCTTACCGCTTCAGTGTTATTTTTCAAGCTTCAATTCTTGTACAATAAAACCATGATCATAAGCAGCACACATTTTGCGACATTTCTTATAGTTTGGCGTTAAAAATGACGCACTGTATTATCTGATCTAGTTTTAGAACCAAATCTTCGAAAAATCCAAGAAAAGTTCATTATGATATCTTTTCTTAAGATTACCAACGTTTTTGTAGAAATAGCATCTTTGTCAAAATATATCTTGGGAATTTAAGGATGTCATATTAAGCCAATAACACATACCGGTAATAGATCTTTATAAAATAATGAATCTTACTTCGATAATATGCACGGTACATCTGCATCAAAGCATCTGAAATTCGTGTTGATGGACAAACACTTTGGATCTGTTAAACAATTAATTGATCATAAATGTTATGGATATTTCTGTAATCGTTACTCTTATTCTGTGAAAGCATATTACGTCATAAGTACAATTTACATGCTGCTACATAAATGACTCACATTTGTATATTTCATTGCTGAAATAAAACTGATCAGGGCATCCACTGTCGAAGCTTGTGCAGGAAACATGGTTTAAGATCCCATCTGCTGCTAATTCTAGACAATTTCCTGAAAAATTCAAGCATATAAGAAGTGACATTTAGAGGTGTAATCTTTCAGAAAACCTATCTATTCATACTTTTGACATTCTTATATCTGGTGTACTGACTTTACTCATGATGTTTGCAAAGCTCCAGTTGAAAAGTTTGCTTTCCTACAATTTGAAGTAAATTCTCTAAAAGCAATACAAAAACAAACAAAAAGACCACCACGGTCGCGGTAGCTCAGTCGTATAGCGTTCGCTTCGTAACCGAGAGGTGATGAGTTCGAGCCTCGCTCGTGCCAGGCCCGCGTTAAACCTATGACGTAGTTCGTGATTGCTTCTTCGCCAAACGCTCGACATTCAGGGGTGAGAATCACCGGTCTTTCGGATTTGACCTTAAACACGGTGGGGACGGTATCGCTGCAGGCATTGGTATATTGAAGAACCTTCATTATTACGGCCCCTGAGCACTATGTAAAGGTCTGAATATGTGGTACTTCCCATACAGCTGGTGACGTCTCAATATGAACATAAAATTCTCAAAAGGGACGTCAAACAAACAAACCACAAGCAACCCTACCAACCCTCATCTTCCTAGAAAACCCAACCCACTTCTTGGCAGTTTTTGAGTACATGTTAGATACAATTGCTAACGAGGAAACACGTGAAATGAACAAACATGAGTATACATGGCAAAGAGTCATAAGGGCAAAGAAATATGTTTATTAAGCACCTTTCTCGAAAGGCAGTCTGAGTCCTTGCGGATAACAGAATTCAATCAGTGAGGTGAAATATTTCTCCGGAACACAATGATACCCATGTGCCTGGGTACAGTTTAATCGAATAGACGCCATTTCCCATGCCTCCTTGCTCATTGGACAGCTTGATACTGGGTGTACCTCAAAGGAAAATTCGTATGTCTGAAATAGAAAGTCATGTTAAGGAATCTTAAGACACTGAACAATATAGTTAAAATGTCACTATTATTGCAAAAAATAATTAAAATATATACTTGTGTCTTATTGATTTCAACAAGTTCTTACAAGTTATGGCTTCGTTGTGAAAAAAGAACGTAAAACTTTAAACTGTTGGACGATGCACTCAGGGATAGCTTCACAGGGCCTGAAGTTCGAATATATCCGCATGGTCAATGGTAGTTTACCGGTCACGGTAGCTCAGTGGTAGAGAGTTCGCTTCGTAACCGAGAAGTGGTTAGTTCGAGCCCCACTCGTGCCATGGCCGTGTCAAACGAAAAAGTTGACATAGGTAGTGATTGCTCCTTCGCCAAACACTCGGTATTTAGAAGTCTTTCGGAAAATACCTTAAAAACCGTGGTCCAGTGTCGCGGAAGGTATTGTCACGTTAAAGAATCCTCACTGCTACGGCCCTGAGCGCTAAGCATAGGTCTAAATTTATGGTACTGACCCTACAGCTGTTGACATCTTAATATGAGTGAAAAATTATCAACGGGATGTAAAACAATCAATCAATTAATCAATTGTAGTAAAGAAGCCGTACTTCGATAGTTTGGATCAACTATTGACATTGTAATAAACAATAAACTGCCAAGTATGGTCTTTTAATTTCTTACTGCAAGATTGTGGCCTGTGGTTTATTCTTAATTTTGCTAGCGACCTTGACCGGGGCCAAATGACTTTGTATGAGGGATATGACACAGTGTCAATGATAACAGCCCTTGTTTCATGTATTACTCTACCACTCTACGGAGGCCTCATGAAGCATATAACTCTACATTGGGGCCTAATCCCCTATCCCAGGGGAACGAGTTGTGGTAGCGGTTTCCAGTACAATACTAATTCAGGAAAAACTAAGTAGTATATGATGTTATGGACTGTATAGCACCAATAAGTTTGGCCTGCATTCTTACAATGTCGGGGTCCTGAGTCAATTCATGGCCGTGTCCTACAGCCGCGCGTGGACGCAAGACCTCTGACATTGTGAGGATGCCTCGCCGTAGAGCAACCGGTAGAAGTACCTAAGTAGTAGATGGTAGAGCGTTTGTGTCATGAATGGGAGGCCGGTTGTGAGTTTGAACCCCGCATGTGTCATGGCCGCGTTAACTTAAGGCGTAAATATAGGTAGTGATTGCTTCTTCGTCATAGGCTAGGCATTTACAAGTGATGAATCACGGTTCTTTTCGTTATGACTTTAAAAAGCAGAGGTCCTTTGTTGCAACAGAAGTTGGTGTATTAAAGAAACTTCACTACTACGGCCCTGAACGCTAAGCATAGGTCTACATTTGTAGTACTTCACATAAACCTGGTAACGTCTCAGTATGAGCAAAAACTTCTTGACGGAACGTAAACAAACAACCACCCAACATAGAAATTTACAAAGTAGTAAATTCTGCGTTTTGTTCTGAATTTTTGCAATATGTTCAAGTTTGAATGAGAAGATTTGTAAAGGTGTCTAGCATTGTATATGGCAAATTTATTCCCTCTTTCTCCCTAACACATGGCCTAAGGGATGGAATCTAATTTTCATTTCTGTATAGCAACAGCTGGGGAAAGTGCTGGGCAGTAGCGTTATTATGGAGAATGGCCAGATAAGAGTTTACGAACGTAGAGAGTAACTGTAACCGAGTATCGTAAAGCGACCATTACCAAGGTTTTTTTTTTCACTACATAGCCCCAAGGGTGTGGGAACGATTAATTGATTGGTTGTTTATTGTTTTACCGCCACACTGAACAATTTTTCAGTAATCTGGTGGCGTCCAGTGTTTGTAGGCGGAGGGGAGAACCCAGGTACAATGTACCCTTGAAGAGACCACAGACCTTCCGAAAGTAAACACATATATCGGCCCTAGCGAGAATCGAACCCGCGCGACTAGAGGTGAGAAGCCTTGTGATTTCGAGCGCAATGCTCTAACTACTCGGCCACGGAGGCCCCGTGTGGGAATGATGAAATAATCAATTTTACTATCGTCAGGATGCTTTTTAATCAAATCTTGTTAAAAAGGAGCAGTGGTTTTTTTTTCATAGACGAGAACAACACACGAAGTCTAAAGGGAACAGAAATAGATAAAAAAATCCCAATGGTTCAAAACTGAGGAAGAATTGGTCAAAATGCAACATACATGACAAAAACTGAACAAAAGTGTTGCGTCTATATATAAAAAAAAATTAAAAAAACTTACATGTGTTTCAGCAGATGACAAAACGAGTATAAGGTAAATAACGAGGCTCACACCGTCTACCTGGTAAATCCGAGGTATCATCATCTCTATAAAAAAAATACATGAATATGAATTGAAAATATGAAAAACCGAAAAATATCTAGAACAAGTTGCTGTTCTTTTGTCTATATAAAAGCAATATAAACTGGAGTCAGAGATTTTGCTTTTATAACTTACTTGTTTTTCAGCAGATGACAAAACGAGTATAAGGTAAATAACGAGACTCACACCGGCTACCTGATAAATCCGAGGTATCATCATCTCTATTAAAAAAAAACCCACATGAGTATGATTTGAAAATATGAAAAACCGGAAAATATCTAGAACAAGTTGCAGTTCTTTAAAATGAAGTACGTGGGCCATATGTATGTGTTTTTGATAGAAACGTAATATTCTAAGTTGACAAAACTTTGTTTTAAAGGACACTGTTTTTCAAATCTGAAAATATATAAATATTTCTACAAGTCAAAGTTTTCTGGATCCGCCACTGAATGATATAAATGTTGAAGATCGAGATGAACAAGCTCGAATCTATTTTTTTTTTTCATTTAAAAAAAGGTCAGTAATGCAATTTCACAAATGAAGTCCGTTTTAATATGTGAACGACCTTAATTGAATGTCGGTGATTCTTTTGTTTATGAAACATAAACAAGCAAGCTGATTGTACAGCCACGTGCTATCCTGTTAGCTTCCAATCTATAGAGAAAGGTCGCGTCATTAAGCTTCGGTGCAATACGGGATATCACTCGGCCTTTTCCGTCAAATCGGGAAGACGCTTTTCTCTGACAGAAAGGCCGATCGACTGTTGAGTTTATCATCTCACTGTATCTGAAATGTTGTTTAACGCAATAATTAATTCAGGCATGGACAGACCCAGACATGTATATTACCCAGACCCAGACATGTATATTACCCAGACCAGACATGTATACTACCCAGACCCAGACATGTATACTACCCAGACTAGACATGTATACTACCCAGACCCAGACATGTATATTACCGAGACTAGACATGTATATTACCCAGACCAGACATGTATATTACCCAGACCCAGACATGTATATTACCCAGACTAGACATGTATATTACCCAGACCAGACATGTATATTACCCAGACCCAGACATGTATATTACCCAGACTAGACATGTATATTACCCAGACCCAGACATGTATACTACCCAGACCAGACATGTATATTACCCACACCAGACATGTATATTATATTACCCAGACCAGACATATATATTACCCAGAGAATGGTTACTGGTTGTAATACAGTGAAACAAAAATTTAGAACGTTTACGAATATTTGAGAATAAAATAGCTTAAAGAAACTTGGAATTCACCATTTCTCTTTGTTAGAAGTATCAACAGAGGAAATAATACAATTACATTTTTAATTTAAAGACATTTTTGAAAACATTTTCTTCTTGGTATGGTCAGTTTAATGTATACCACCGGCTGATATAAAAAAAATTCACGCTTTTATAACTTTTATGGTCGTCTATATAACCAGTATATAGTATATGTATACATCCGATCGGTCGTAGTAGCTCAGTGTTTAGAGCATTCGCTTCGTAACTGGGAGGTCGGGAGTTCGAGCCCCGCTCGTGTCATGGCCGCGTTAAACCTAAGACGTAAACATAGGTAGTGATTGCTCCTTCGCCAAACTCTCGGCATTTAGAATTTAGAATCACGGGTCTTTCGGATATGATCATAAAAACGGAGGTCTCGTGTCAAGGTAGGCGTTGGCACGTTAAAGAACCCTCACTGCTACGGCCCTGAGCCCTAAACATAAGTCTAAATTTGTGGTACTGGTGGCGGCTCAATATGAGTGAAAAATTCTATACGGGACGTTAAACAAACCATCACTAAATGGCTGGTACATTGGATCGTTCAATTTGTATACTAAAATAAGTTATTCTGATATTTAATTGACACATATTTCTCAAAGTTTGAATTTCATTTTGAAATATACATAAGGGTATGAACTGCGACGATTTGTGGCTGCTTTTCACACCCTCTCCTAATATTTACATTTTACTTTTATTTCTGTCGGAGTATTCCCAGCTGTTCAAGTGGTCATACTGCATCTATCAAGATTCATACGGACATCGTTCACATGAGGAAATGGCTGTCATTACAATTGGTAAATATATCGAAGGCAGAAACAATAAAAATACAATTACTTGAATTCATACAACTTTGCTTCATACACACCTTGCTTACATTAGCTGTAATAGCACGAATTCACTTGTTATTGGAACTTCTTTGCATCCATCTATATTGATCAAGTAAACGGAGTAATCCGTATTCAAAATCAGTATGTAAAGAAGAGTCTAACACAGACAACAATGACCTAATGAAAGGTTGCATTTGTAAATAAAATCACATAACGGCCATAGATTTGCGAAAGTCTTACTTTAAACGAGACTGCTGGAATCCCTGCAAATTCTACGTATTTGTCAGTAGCCTGCATCGGTTTAAAATTGATCATATGCAAAACATGCTTTCGTGTACATAATCGTTGAGAGACATAAACGCCATAATCAAATATGCGTAATTATCCACAGTTTCGTATTTTGTTCAGCATTATTTATTTCATAACTAGCTGAAGCTGCGATTCATTTGTAATATAAAAGTTATCTTATTGATGCTGTTTATCACTTACAACACAAATTTACCCAGAATATTCTTCATTTCTATGAGCATCGTCTGCTGTATGACATATTGTTTAGGCATGAAATAACATATCATGATAATGATGCTGTTACTTATAGTGATTAGAAATATGGATCGTAATCCTGATGTGTGTATTTATCGAGTCAAGTTCTTGTTTAATTTATAATTTATTGGAACCAAATTTTATTTCGTGGACAAGAATTTCATTTCGTAGCGTAATTTTATAACGAAATAAAAAAATCACCCACTTGCACTAAATCAGCCAACGTACCGAACTAATGATTGATTGTTTATTGTTTCCCACCACACTCAACAATTTTTCAGTCACCTGGTGGCGTCCAGTTTTAATTGGTGGAGGAGAGAACCCAGATACAAATGTACCCGGGAAGAGACCACTGACCTTCCAAATAACGAACTAATGCCATAAACTGTCAAAACAAGGCAGAAAACAGTTTTGCCTTTGTGATTATGAAAATCCAGATATATTGAAAAATCAGAGATATAATAAATAATCAGAATATAATAAAAACCAGAATATAATAAAAATTTAGGTAAAAAAAACCCCAATCCGTAGTCTTAATTGCGGAATACAAAATAAAATGAAGGCAAAAATAAATAAACTTCAAGAAAAGCATCTATACTGATAATATAAGATTTTAAAAATGGTGGTGGTGGTGGTGGGGGCTGTTACATGCCACAACATTCATGTAAGATGTGATAAATATATTGTGACTAATCAAAAGTGAACACCATATATTATATATGATACAGAATATTAATTAACAAATTCATTTATGAACTCACTATACTCAGCGAAGAGGAAATGTCCGGGTGGGAACCGCTGTATGGCATTTCTTACTGATGGCTAGCGTTGTTGATGGATGAAGCATAACCTATTAAGATATCAATAGGACGGTAGTTTATCAGCTTCCAAAGACCATTAATTGTTTCTGTCAACACTTAAAATTATAAAAGTTATGACCACATTTGCCACCCCTACAGTTTGGGGTTATATGAGCGAGCTGCCCACATGTACGTATGCGCTACGTTTTAGTGTCAAGTAATTTTTGTTGATTCAAGGTATGTAAAGTTTATGATGTGATAACTTATAATGGAAGAGCAATTTAAAAACTAGTACTGACTTTTATACAAAACGTGTACAAGGATGTGTGCATGTTTCACAGCATATGATATGATGAATTATTTGCATTCAAGGACCTTTGAAGTCAACATGAACATGTTGCAAAGAAAGCAAAATGTTTACAAGTGAGAGAGTATAATTGACAGAACATATAGCTGATGAAAAGTGTTCATAGAAACATTGTTATAATACCATGCACAAATGACTGTACATTAAAAATTCATTTCATTACATTAAAAGGACATTTTGCAGTGAAAATATTTTTTTAACCGTTATTTTGTTGGTAATTGCAGTGAATAATCTTTTTCTACATGATCCGCCTCTCTGTTTCCGCAGCGTGTATGGAGAGGGAAATTAACGTTATTAACTTGAAAATAAGCAAGGCAATTACTTCTTCACTTTTAAATCATTGACTTATAGAGGCTTTGTGTAAATAAGTATTCGTATGTAAAATTGTTAAAATTTTCGTACCGTTGTTACGTCTTTACCCGGTTAGATAAAATTCAAGAAGCACATATCAAACATATGTAGGAAGGCGGCACCGCAGCTGTTTGTCTTGGTCATGGCTGATTAACAGTTTCTAAGACTAATTCTTTGTTAGGTAAAGTTTTAATTATTGTATTGTGGCATGTCATTTCTATTCTATAATCATAACTATGTGTAGTCGGTAGATAGTTCCTTAGAGCTAATGTTTCTGTGTTCTACGTGCTTGACGTTAAATGATTTAAATTAAATACCCGGATGGGAACTGCAATACAATAAAAAGGTGATATAAGTACAACCCTCGTCAAGGTAGTTTAAACAAAGGTACACCCGATTTCTTTACTTAACGATCTGACTTTCTGTCAGTGGGAAACGCGCAATTAAATAGCCAATCATTTCAGTGTTTACATGCAGGATATAAGAAAAGTGATTTGGAATATCCTAAATGTCTGTACATGGTCACTGATACGCAATACAGTCAAGTTTCTAACATCGTGTCTTTGTCGTGTTTTTAAATCCTCACAATTCATATAGATTTAAATAAATTCGACAGCAGAACTAAAAAATGACCTAGTTGAGATCAATAACTTTTCAGTATGTGAAGTATATAAATATAGAACCACGTACACTCGCAGTCTGTGTCCGTATATACTTCACAATAAGCATATTAAACAAATTATTTATTTTTGTGAAGACATTTCAAATTATTCAAAATATAAACATATTTCAGATTTTTTTCCAAATCAAAGATAAGTCTATGAATGTACTGTATTTATTATGCATTAAAGACACCTGGATCTACGGTATTTTATGTTTCTGATTTCTCCCTGACTAAACGTTCACAGAGGTAAATACACAGAGGTCAGCAAGAAATGAACCAAAATGAACATATTTCAAATCATCATAAACCAATACAATTCACCAACGGCAGTCTATTCATCGTTATCATTGTTACAATAATGTACGTTGGCGTTCATGATTTTATGTTTCTGATAGTTTTACCCTAGTAGTGTTCATGTTATAATACATATATAGACACATATTTCGAATTAATTATAAAAGAAAATCAGAAAAATGAGATAACAAATTGATGATCACAAACCTTATTTCCAGTTTCGGTATCGAATACTGAATGCAAGGTATTTTTAAAAACAAGGTTAACATGTTTGATCATGTAGACCATGCACTTTGTAAATTCAATGTAGATCAATCCATTTATTAGTACACGAATTATAGGATGGCTACAGAGTTTTCTAGTGATTTAAAAACATAAACTAAGCAGTGAAATTAGTTTCATGAGATTGAACCGTCAGATATTGTAGAATTCGTTTGTGTTATATCAAGAAGAACTAGATGTGTCAATGTGACAAGGATGCCATCGCTGACATACGGGTTTCAAAATCCAAGGTTGTGAAAATAACATAAGGTGCAAATAAAAGAAAACTGAAATATAATATTACATGTACAACTTCTGTTTTCCTGAATGAGTTGTGAGGAGAATTGAATTACATTTGGTTATAAGGGCATGGAAGCGCAAGATGGGCGTTAATAAATAAATCACTCCTTGGATGGAGAAAGGAATACAATGTAAGGCTGTCACGTGTGCACGTGTAACCGGTAACGTTCCGTGTTTGGGCTGTAAACGTTTACAAAATCCCTAAACGTTTAAACGATGTCTTATATATGTGGCACAAATCTTGCAGGGTTCAAATTACAATCTAAATTATTTGAATAATTATTTCAAGTGAATAAACTTATTAAACAAATTGTGAGGGGAAGTAATGAATTTATAAAAGTTTGACTATAGTCTATAGGAACGGTGAACAATTTTTTCCCGTCATATTTAATTAGTAAACTGAAAGGGTCTCAGAATCTCTTACTATATGTTTCTGGCTTGTATTGCATTACTATGCTGCTCTTTGATCATCTTGCAAAATGTGCTTTATTGTTTTTAATAAACATTTATTAACGGTTTTGACGGCAATTATAGTCCCCCCCCCTTCCAGAAAATTCCTAATAAGATATCTAAATGTATGGATACAAATCTGGAAAAACGTTCAAATTTAAAATCTGTATGAATATTTACGTGTCACTTGCATGGCATCTTTGCCTTCGAAAGCAAACCATTTCAGAAACTCGATATTCTTCGAAGAATGGTCGAGATATCTTGAAAATCGGGTTATTGCTCCTGAAGAACTGGTAATTCTCGGAGATCTAAACTTCCATCTTGATCGAGCCAGTGACACTGATTCAAAGACATTTATGAACATGCTGAATGATTATGGACTCATTCAAAGCGTCCGTGGTGCCACCCATGTACATGGTCAAACACTTGATGTAATCATCACCAGAGAAGATAGTTCCATTCTTCAGCATGATCCATCTATCATGAACTTTGTACTCTGTGACGACAAAGGAAATTCGGTTGGCGATCACTTTGCTATTCAGGCTCTGTTACAGATCTCCAAGCCTAAGCTGGAACAAAAAACACTGTCCTATAGGAAGTACAGAGAAATTAACATCGCCGAACTCAAGGAAGATATGTCTTCATCATTCGATCTTCAAATCATGGACAAACAAATTGTTGATTTAGTCGAGACGTATAACAACGGTCTGAAATCTATCATTGACAATCATGCACCCGTTCAGAAAAAAGACATAATCACCATGGTACAATGCAGAGCTGAAAGCAGCTAAGCGAGCTCGCCGAAAAGCAGAGCGACAGATGCGCATAACCAACTTAACAATACACAAACAAATACACAGACAAAAGTGTATAGATTATTCATAGCTCCTGCTACGATCCAAGCTTGACTACTACTCTACCAAAATATTAGAGGTTGGACATGACCAAAAGAAGCTTTACCAGCTCAGTAAGAATCTAATGGGAAGCTCTCGAGAGACGGTCCTTCCAAAGCACGATGATGAAGAATCGCTAGCAAACAGATTTTGTGAGTTTTTCATTGGGAAAATTGAAACCATCAGATCCAGTCTTAATGATACAACATGTGTCAACATCATTGAAGCACTTAAGAGTGATGTTCGATATGTGGGTAAAGAACTTGCTGTCTTTACTGGGACCACCCAGAAGGAAGTTTACAATATCATCATGGGGGCACCAACTAAGTCCTGTGAATTAGATCCAATAACTACGACTTTACTGAAATCATGTATTGACGAGCTTATTCCTATGGTGACAGGAATAATAAACAAGTCATTTTTGGATTCGTGCGTACCAGAGTCCTTTAAGGAGGCTATTATTCGCCCTTTCCTGAAAAAACTGGCCTTGATCCCGAAGAACTGAAAAACTATAGGCCTGTTTCCAACCTGCCATTTATCTCGAAAATACTCGAGAAGGTTGTGTCTGACAGAATCAAACATCACCTGGAACTAAACAATCTGCAGGAGCCACTGCAGTCCGCATACAGGTCATGTCACTCTACAGAGACAGCATTACTTAGAGTTCACCATGACATTGTATCAGAGCTTGATAGCAATTCCTGCATGGCCCTGGTGATGTTACACTTATCTGCTGCATTTGATGTGATTGACCATACCATTTTGCTGAAGCGTCTCAATTTTTCTTTCGGTATCTCTGGGGCGGCTCTAAAATGGATTGAGTCATATCTAACTCATCGTACCCAAAAAGTTGTCATCGGTGAAAGCGTATCAAGAGATCAAGTTCTGCGTTTTGGTGTACCGCAGGGCTCGGTCCTAGGGCCAATGTTATATTGCCTATTCTCGAAACCAATTGGTAAAATCTGTCGAGACCATGGCATGTTGTTCCACTGCTACGCAGATGACACACAAATCTACCTCGTTATTAAACCAAATGAGATCTGGATCGACTTGAAACATCAACTTGAGACTTGCTTAGCTAGTGTGAAAAGCTGGATGCGTGCAAATCTACTCAAACTAAACCAAGATAAAACGGAATTTATTGTTTTCACACCTAAAAATCAACTTAAAAAATCATTGTTACACCAGACTGATTTTGAGAGAGTTGCCATTTCTGAATCAGAGTGCGTAAAAAATCTTGGTGTGTTTTTCGATAAACCACTAAGCATGAAGAATCATATCAGCGCCGTGTCAAAATCAAGTCTTTTCCATCTGCGCAATATTAGCCGCATTCGCCCATTCTTAACTGAAGAAGCTTGTAAATCCTTGGTGATTGCTTTAGTAATATCAAGACTTGATTACGGAAATGCACTCCTTTACGGAATTCCTGAAACCAACGTATCAAAACTCCAAAAAATTCAGAATACAGCAGCAAGAATCATAACTCGAACCAAGAAGTACGAACACATCACTGAAATATTAATATCTCTTCATTGGTTACCGATTAAATTTCGTACATACTACAAGATCCTTCTCTACACCTTCAAGTCACTACAGAATACATCGCCATCTTACTTGAAGGAACTGGTGACGATTTATGCGCCGTCACGAGCATTGCGCTCTGAGAAGTCAATGCTACTTACGAAACCTCGTGTGCGCACTGAGACATACGGAATTCGTCGGTTTGACCACGCAGCAGCGACACTCTGGAACAATCTACCAGACTCGCTGCGATTCCAGAAATCAATTTTTACATTCAAACGGGACTTAAAAACGTATCTTTTTAAATTAGCATACAGTGTTTAATCATTTTACCTAGACGTATATCAATTTTATTTCATGTATTTTTAACCTTCAGTCATCTTGGTGCCCTTCTGAATCTTTTGTTGTTAATATTACTTTCATTTGTATTCTAGTGTCTGTATAATTGTGTAATTTGAATTGAAGCGTTTTAATCCTTACCATGTTTACTGTATCACAGGCTTTTTGTTAATGTGGTCATGTGATATAATTTTTATCATGTTCAGCGCCTTAGGGTAAATTTATTTTTATATAGGGCGCTATATAAATGAATATATTATTATTATATTATTATCTTTGGCATGTGTAATTTTTTTTTCATTGAAGAAAGTTGCTGAATGAAATTAAGTAAATGGATGAGATTCAATACGTCATAAAATTGTCGATTGCTTTCAAACAGATATTCTTAAACTTTATTTGTATTATCATCTGTCGCAAGACTCGCAACTCTCAAAATTAGAATGGCCGAAAAACAGAAACGTTCTGGTGTATGGAATTATTTTACGGAGTTGGAAGTAGCGGGAAAGAAAAAAGTGAAATGCAATTTATGTGCTACGGAGCTTACGTATGCCGGAGGGAGTACAGGGACAATGACCAATCACATCAAGTTCAAACACAAGTCTACAAGTATTGATGCATCTGATAAAAGTCACAAGCCGGGGTCTTCCGCAACATTGACGCAAACAGCAATTACAGCTTATAGAACGCCGGTATTTTCAAGAGAAAAATATCAAAAGTGTACCCAGAAATTAGCACTGATGTGCGCGCGTGATTTACGACCACTAAGTATTGTTAGTGGCGAGGGATTCAAAGATTTCTGTAATGAACTCAATCCGCATTACTATATGACGAGGAGGTACAGAAACTGAAAGAAAATTTAAAAAACGTGTCTGCCGTAGCGCTGACATCAGATCACTGGACAAGCCTTGCCACTGAGGCATACATTACAGAAACTGCCCATTTTATTGATGATGACTGAAACTTTCAAAATACAGTTTTGGCCACCAGAAAAGTCACCGACAGACATACCGGTGAGAACACAGCTAACGAAATAAAAGCAATAACACATGAATTTGGCATTACTGACGAGAAAGTTATAGGAATCGTTACTGATAACGCGTCCAACATGGTCTCGTGTGTGGAGCACCTGAAATGGAAACACATTCGTTGTTTTGCGCACACTTTACAACTTTCGATTAGAGGTGCGTTTGATTCTGTAAATTCTGTTTCGCGAACAATAGGGGCGGCAAAAAATTAGTTGCACACTTCAGAAAATCAGTGCTAGCTACAAATGAACTACATACAAGACAAAAACAGATGAATCTACCTGAAAACAATTTAATCATTGATGTGGCCACTCGGTGGAACAGCACGTTCGACATGTTTGAGAGACTCAAACAACAAAGGCTGGCTATTTATGCCGTGCTTCACGATGCTAGTATAACAAAACCCAATGATGCGCGTACATTAGATCTGAATGACGATCACTGGCGAGTACTTGAAGGCATGATACCTGTTCTGAAGCCTTTGTACATGGCTACTCGTGTCATGTGCAGCGAGGAGTATCCGACCGTCAGTGGCGTCTACCCAATTTTATATAGCTTAGTAAATCACCATCTTACTTCAAACGACAGTGACTGTGTTGCAGTCGCAACATTCAAACAGAAGGTGCAAACCGATTTGCGCAAAAAGGTTCAATATGGACAAACCAGAAATGTGTCAGAGTATTCCAATGCTCTGCACATTCTTGGATCCGCGTTACCGCTCGCTTCCGTTCCTCAATGACGAGCAACGCAATGTTGTTTGAGATACGATAAATAAAGTCTTAAAACAAAAAGACGATGGACAGAAAATTGATGCATGTAGTGTTAATAACGAAAACAAAACACAAGAAGCAGACATCAAGGAAGGCGAGAATGAGCCCGAATGCAAGAGAAGTAAACTTTCTCAGGATGATATATCCTTCCTGTTAGGATCATATTTTGACACCGGAGATTGCAAAATAATTACCCCTTCCACTTCAGATGAAGAGATCGAATTATATCTATCTGAAAAAAGTGCGCCGACAAATACCAACCCATTCACTTGGTGGAAAACCAGTCGTATTAATTTTCCAAAATTAGAAAGTCTCGCAAAGGATTTGCTATGCACACCGGCAACGTCCGTTGCCTCTGAGCGCGTCTCTTCCACAGCGGGTGGAACTGTTACAAAACTGCGCTCCTCCCTTGACGCTGAGAACGTGGACAAACTGATCTTTTTGAACAAAAGATTAAAACATAAAGTGAATTGCGCTGCTCCGCCTGCACGTGAAGTCCATGTTAAATCCGAACCGACGGAAGAAGCCGCGGCACCAGCTCTGCCCTCTCTGGACAATCGAATGTGAAATCACTGAAATGAAAATTTGAAAAATGAAGTTTATTGTGAATTTGTGTTCTGTATTGTGCAAATGTTGTACAGTGTGAATAAAATTGAATTCAATTTAAATGCTATCCGGATATTTATGTTCGTGTATTTTATTCTGTCTTATATTTATACTCCGGAACGTCCGGTGACAATCTCTGCGTCGTCCATAGAACGAGGAAAACTGAAACACAAACATAATGGTCATTAATGGGTCTTAAAATTCTGTGCGTATTTTATTAAATTATACAACACTTCGTTTAAACGGTAACGTTTCGTTTACAATGCTTCGTTTAAACGTTTACAAAATTTTGTAAACGTGACAGCCTTAATACAATGACTTAATTTATTCCTTGAAATTTAGAAAAAAGAATATTGCCCTTATTTCAGATACGAAAAAACCAAGTTGACAATAAAATGACATTTTCGTGAATTAAATTTAAGTTCCTTTTTTTTTTTGCAACATTGTACATTTGACGCACATTGTACAATCGGGAATAAACTGATAAATATCAACACGGTTTGTTCAAAATGTATAGTCCAATGAAGATTGATTGATTGATTAAATATTGTTTAACGTTCCGCTCGAGAATCTTTCACTCATATGGAGGCGTCACCATTGCCGGTGAAGGGCTGCAAATTTAGGCCTATGCTCTGCGCTCATGGCCTTTGAGCAGGGAGGGATCTTTTACGTGTCACACCTGCTGTAACACGGGACCTCATGTATGGCATGGCTGCAATCACTGCCTCCTATCGTCGACAACTGCAACAGAACATGGCTTAACAATTCAATTTTCCGTTTCCGTTTCACACCATGAAATGCTTTGTATCCATACCCCGCAGAATATGTCCACGATCTTGACTGGCTTTTATACTCTACTAAAATTATGTCTGGAAATCTTTGGAGTTATTTATAGAAAGATGAAGAACAGGGAAGAGTTTTGTTATTGAAAAGATCAAAGATGGATTGAAAATGGTAAGAAAAAGAGTGGTTTTAATGGTCATGATTTATCTTATTTGATATTGGTTTTCTAGTTGCTAACGTTAGGAAAAGAAAAAAAACCATAGTACAGAAACTGAGGGGGGGGGGGGGGGGGGGGGGGGGCTCCATTGTCCCATGTTTTCGATATCAGCACAGGCATGTAAGATAGGGGCGAGGGAGAGTGGACTGGCCAACCTTTTTAATTGACAACGAACTATTTCATATGAAATTAAAATTATGTTGGCAGACTAGTCCCTCCACTATTTTTTATAATAATGTGAATGAGAAAAATATAAGCTCAAAAGATATGCATTGAAATCTTGAAGTGAAGGATGAGTCTCTCCTCTTCCAATTGAAGAGACCGAAGCCTGAGAAAAAAAATGAACATTACCCAACCCCCCCCAAAAAAAAGAATTGAAGGTTTGAAGATCAGACCGTAAAAAATTATCATTATTGCTTGTCAGAAGTTTTAGACAAGTTAACTTCCAACTTTTCCGGCCACCCCTCCCTTTGTTTTCAGACGATGCTATATGCCTTCAACGTTCTTGTTTTTTATGATGAGTTTTATAAGCCTTGAAAGTAACAATAGGTACATGTCACTTCAATTCATACCACAATAACACACCACTAGCAACTTTATATGTGCGCAGACACTTTAAAAAAAGAGAGGCCAAAATGCATGTATTTTTAATGACATTTAGTTTTATTGATTTTCCATCATCTGCATGAATCTATTAAACAGGCAATTGGCAGAAATATTTTGCATATTAGCGAAGTTGTCTTTGCAGAAAGTCATATTTCATCATTATATTGATATCTACCATGAACAAAAAATGATTCTAATTTGGTTCATTCTTTTTTAAAATTCACAGGCGAAAATATCTTTAAATCTCCACTGGCCAAGCATTATTTCCGACGACATGTATAGCCTCGAAAGTTACGAACAGCTTAGGATTTTTTTGAGTACCTAAAAATAGCATACAACATATTCAAGTGTTTCACTTTAACAAAGCAATGTTTTCATGATATTTTTTGGTGAGAAATATTGTATTTAATTATTACGATCACAAAACAATGTGACTTAATATTTCAACACAACGTTTATAAAATTGTTATCCTGTGCTGTATGAGTACAAAGCATTCCGTGACATTCTCTGGGGGTATCATTCTGTATTATTTACGTAAAGCACCTTGTGATATCATTAATATACAGATACCATTAACATATTTACCGAAACAAATACCCTTGCAATCGACATGGGACTTAAACGTGATCTGCAAGTCATCATTATATAGAGACATACCAAAAATCAGCTCATTATATACAAACACAGCCAAAAGGGTTTGACTATGACGAAATGACAGAAAAAACGGAAATAAGGACGGAAGGCGGTGAGTCTATATTATATTTGGACATAATTTGAGTTACTCCCCTTAGACCAAGGAATAATTGATACGAGAGCTTCGTTCTGGGCTAGAGAATAAAGTCATCCAAGTTGATAACTTTGTTTCTTCAATGTTTAGATGTATGGCCTTTCTCGGTGTCTGGGTCTTGTTCAAAATCAAACAAGCGAATATTACACGGTGTCAGAAGCACCGACAAACCCTAGAATTACCATGAAGAGGACAATATCAGATGTACCGAAACATCAGATTCCCATGATGGACTGAGACAACTCGAACCTACCCTAAATGATGGCGTATATTTCAATACACTCTCGAGATTAAGTTCAATGGACCCCTGGAGTAAATCAGGTCACATATTTACTATTATGGGTAGGTGAGAGTGAAAGAGAAATTACCGACATTTGTACAGGTATGGGTGAAGGCGACAAAAAGAGGCTCCCCCATTACAAAGAGCTTACAAAGCACACCCATCCTGATTTCAATCCGATATCAAGTTATCTACATAGGAACTGATACGATCAAGTAAAATCTCACGAGGTTAAAGATTCTCGTTAAAGATTTCAACTATGGTAATCCTGACGACATAATCAGGGATCGAATAGTTGTCTGCGGGACGGAGAAGAAAACCCGTGGAAAACTGATCAATATTGGATCGGATTTAACTCTTGACAAAGCTGTGCAGATTGTCCAAACGTATGAATACAGCCAAATACAACTTAGAACCATGAAGAGTGAAGTCGATGAAATAAAGACACCCCCCCCCCCCCCCCCCCCCCCCCCCGCACACAATCCGAAAGTAAACGCGGCGGACAGATCTATCGTCATAGAAACGCAAATTGCAAACGCAAGAAAGCACACATATGATAAAAATCTGTAGAACCAAGACGTTCTGAGGAATTCGTAATAAACAGCATTCCTAATAATTCTGAAGTCACTTATACAAACGGTCAAGCATTTTGTGTCTTTAAAGTTCGCACTAGTACAAAACCATAGTCTGTCAGATTTAAAATTGACACTGGCTGTCAGGTCAATGTTATGCATGAAGGAATGTTTGATACATTTAAGAGAATAATACCGTGCAGATATTACCTAGCAGTGCAAATCACACAACCTACGGCGGCTAATCATACAGTTATTATCACTACAAAGTGTTTATATAGCACATTACCGAACATTACATCTATTACTCTAAGCGCTTTACAACATGGATACAATATATCACATAAAACAAAGCGAAGTTACACATAAAATGCTAAATGGGATATTTTAAACGAATATTAAATTTGATATCACAAAGATAAATAAGAAGACTAATATGGTACATATTAACATTCTTTAAATTTTCACATCACATATACATCACACCTCACCTTTTGTCATTAGGTTGCTCTAGCGTTATATGTACTGACCATGAGAAATCTGTCAAATTTCATATTATTATCACTAGTTTATCCGCCAATCTAATTTTGAAGGGTTATTTAAAAATTAAAGTTGATTGAACTAGTATATGCGCGTGGTGCCACTAGTCCAATACTCACCATCATCCTCGGGGCACTTCCAATGGGAAAGTACCAGTCCCACCCATTTTCCATGAGAAAGTAGTCAAGATACCTCCTCAACCTCCTAAGCAGAGTTCCATCCGCAATACAGGGATCCTTACCAAAAACAGTTTTGTCCGAGTATATGGACATTTCTGAAGGAATTGGAAAATTCTCAAGTAAATGCACTATTCTAATTAACACGTCAGCACTCCCCTCCCCCCCCCCCCCCCCCCCCAATTAGTTTTTACCCTAGGTAAATTTCCCCTTGCTCTTCATGAGAGACTTTCACAACAACTGACAAGCATGGAATCGGAGGGTATTGCAGCAAAGGTCACAGAGCCAAACTGTGGGTAAACCCTTTACATGTCGTTTATATAAGTAGTACGTTAAAGGTATAATCAGATCCCAGGTATATCTTAAAGCGATCCAAAGGCCTTGTTCCCCAATGAGAACCAAGGTATTCTTTCTGAACTATTAGGTGCTAAAGTAGTCATCAAAGGTGACCTTTTGTTGCGGCTATTGGAGTATTCTCTTTTCTAAGGAATCTTTGCACTAAACACTATCAACATCTCCTTTGGGAGATACACTACCTAAATTTAACATTTGGGTTGAAATCATTGCAAGATGAACTTCGACGATCCCCGGTGTTGTAGCCTTCCTTGATAACATACTCGTCTATGTTCGTGCTCAGGCAAAGGGCGGATAAATAAAAACAAAACAAAACAAATACAACGATAAAAAAAAAACCAAAAAAAACCCCCAAACGACCCCCCCCCCCAAAAAAACCAAACAACCCCCCCCCCCCAAAACAAAAAAATACCCCCCCCCCCCCCCAAAAAAAAACCAAAACAAAAAAAACCCCAAACCATATCAAATAAGGCAAGACATATGAATATCAAATTCAACAGAGATATACTGCACGTATCAGTTGATAAAGGTCAAATAATTTAGTCATAATACTTATTTCCATCGAAATTGAACCCGATCCGAATAAAGTAGTCGATATACGCGACATGCCTCTACCTCTAATCAAACTGACCTACTTGTCAAAATTTCCACCCAACTTGTCAGAGACGAACCTCAGAAAACAGCATTTAAAGAGGTCATAAACATATTACTTCCAGCCCTGGCCCAGTCCTTAGATATTTTGATCCATCTAAACCCAGAGTACTCCAAGTTGATGCATCCATACATAACCATGGCAAAACTTAAATGCAGGAAGGCAGGCCAATTGCTTACTCCTCAAAATCATTGACATAATGTGAATTTGTTACGTTCAGAAGAGAAGTATCTATTTGCAATAACTGTATTTAAATACAAACACTTCCACCATTATATCAATGGTTGCAAGGTCACTTTCCGGTCAGACATTAAACCCTTATTTCCAATCTTTAAGAGGCTCGAAAGTGCCTGGGTTGTTTGTCGTAAAAGGCTACTAAATAGGAGTTCTTTGGACGAAATCGTAAAAACTATGGCTCTGAGTCACAGCAGTTGTGGCACGATAAAGATCCCTCCCTGCTCAAAGGCCATAAGCGCCAATCATAGGCCTATATTTTGTAGCCCTTCACCGGCAATGGTGACGTCTTCATATGAGTGAAAGATTCTCGAGCGGGACTTTAAACAATATTTAATCAATCAATTAATCTCCTAATTTCCGATCCTTCCAGGATTTTATGAAATGATAAATCCAGTTTTAGTCTCCTATTGTTAGTGTATAATGGCACACAACCTTTCTTTACCGTACCGTGCTGTCACAGGCATTTTCTTACGACCTTAGTCTTGTTTTACGTGCCACACCTCTGTGACAAGGGACCTCGATTTTTGCGGTCTCATCCGAAGGACCGCCCCATTTAGTCGCCTCTTACGACAAGCAAGGGGTACTAAGGATCTATTATAACAACTAGGATCCCCACGGGATGAAATTAGGACAGCATGCATCCAAATCACCAAGATAAATACTAATCTTTCTTTTTGCCCTTCAATGATGACGTATCCATATGAGTGAAATATTCTCGAGCAGGACATTAAACAATATATAATCAATCAATCAATATTTTCGTGAGGAACAGAAATAGGGGGTTGGTACAACATTTACTGGATCCAGCAATGTGTCTTTCTTTGTAAGGGATTTGGGAAGCTTGGAAATCCAGTATAGAAAAGGTAACCCATATTCAACCATCCCAATGATATGAAATATGTTTCAAACTGAACCATGGGTTTGAAGAATTTTTTCTTTCCAAAGGGCAGTTGGAGAATTAGTACGAGTCTCAAGTGTGCAATTAATGCCAAGTTCGTTTACAATACAGTTGTAATAATGAGCCTTACAAGGACGATGTTGTTACAAGCCTTGTCAACCGGAATCAAAACATTTTTTTTTTTATCACTTCTGATTTACTAAATACGGAAGGATAGTCTACACAATTGTGTTTTGATATGTCTAATAAGGGATTTTGATATTCTTCTTATACTTGTTATCCATTATAACAAAGTATCATATTCTTCTTCTTCATATTTAGCCCATCATCTGGTATAATCTTCGACAGAATTCATTATAGAAATGATGTTTTGTCACCAATTTACAGAACGAGGTTCTCAGAATGTAGCACGTTTTAAAATATGCGATTGCTTTTCCTTATTTTCAACCATATCAACATTACTTGTAATGACATGTCCAGTTGGTCTTAAGTTGACAGAAGACGAAGAACAAGAACACGTAGGTGGATTATGTATAAGATGGTCTATAACTTGCCACTAAAAGTGTGTTTGCAATCAAAAAGCTTGGATGCAATAGTGGAGGGATATTTCTAAGAAAGTGGGGACTTGAAATATTCTGAAATACACGCTTGAACTTTTTTTATGAAGAAGAAATTTGCTTATATTGACTGCATCAATTGCACTGTTAGTAAACTGAAGTAATGGCGGTGTGAGTCAGAATGAAATATATCCAAAATTCGCGGTGGTTTAAAGAACCTGTGATGGGCAACATCCATAAATCACAGAATTCAATCTATATTCTGGTGCTGAAAAATCTAAGTATGGATCAACGTTGGCTTCTTCAAATAATGTATTCAAAACTCTGAATGGAACAGCGTAAAGTTCAGTGTGATTATAATGTGCAGCTAATTGTCAGTTGGCGTACGGTACAAGTGAGTCAAGTGTGACATCGTGTACACTTGGTCGTTAACATAAATGATGTCCATGACTGCGTCTACGTCTTTGTGTATTGAAAAACGTTCAACCACATTCACGTTATTTCCCTGTGAACTAGTCAAGCTTCCTACATTGTATACATTATCGTTGCATCCATCTGGAAATGTAGATACGTGAAACACTCAGAATTTATTGAATTAAGAATGTATGTTAATTTTATTCATTGTGACAGTTTTCTTCAACGGAAAAAGCATTCCATTTAGCATGTCAATACGATTTTCCTGTCACACACTGAAATAAAACTGCAAAAGTATAACACTTAACCATATACTTTTTGAACCTTTTTATACTAAAAAAAATCACCAGAAAATTATTGTTTTAGATGAAGTAGCTAATAAACATTGTAACACTTTTAGTGACGAAACACGATTTATTCGTATATCATATCTCTGGGGTTTGAACGTCTATTCTATACAACACATGCGCTAATAGATCCTACAGACTTTATGAGCATCTTTTACAAACATATCCAGGTCCTCAGCTTAAAGTACGGCTTCCACACTTCATAATCATCACCGGTACCTACAAAAACCAAAGAACTGAAAGTATTGAATCAACAAAGTAACTCTGTATAAAGCTCAACAAAACCTACAAAAATATAATTCTGTATAACACTCAACAAAACCTACAAAAATATAACTCTGTATAACACTCAACAAAACCTACAAAAGTTACAACAATATAACTGTATAATGCCTATCAACAAAACCTATGAAAAATATAACTTTATAACACTCTTTAACAAAACCTTCAAAAGTTATAACTCTGTATAACACTCAACAAAACCTACAAAAATATAACTCTGTATAACACTCAACAAAACCTACAAAAATATAACTCTGTATAACACTCAACAAAACCTACAAAAATATAACTCTGTATAACACTCTTCAACAAAACCTACAAAAGTTGTAACTGAATCATGTCCATCAATGCACATAGAATAATAGCTATTGTAAGACGTCAACAGTAGCTACAAAAATCTAAATTATCGATATTGCCCACCAATGAATAAGACAGAATCCCCTACAAATGTGAGAACTCTAAAAATTGTCTTCAAAATGTGACTATGATGATTAAATTTTCTATTAATGATCTCAAGTTCAGGTAATTAACAGAAACTCAGAGAGAAATATATTTGTAAAATGAGCCCAATTGTAAAAACAAACTGATTTCTGTCAGTCCATAACTTACAATTTTCTTTTGATAACGTTGGCGAAGTCAATGACAAACACTGTCCACGTTTTGTTCTGAGGGTGGTACCCCCACACCCACACCGTCATTGCCCGGTTCTCGGGCTCTGTAAGCAGTCCCGTCATTACGATTGCATCATCTGGGTTCTTTATGAACTTGTAATCATGCCAGCATCGTCCCTCGTCTATCGAGAATTTGATTGTTGTTGGCTGTGGGGTGTCAGACGCAATGGCTACTAACAAACCTCCGCTGTCAGCAATCTGGTACTGGTGGGGACCAGTCAAGGCCTAAAAATAAAAACCAGCAAGACAGATAGATTACAAGAGGTATGGTCGTGTAGTGAACATAGCGAGGATGATCATCCCTTCATTTGGGTAATGGTAAAAACGGCCTAATCCCCAAGTTAACAGAAACATTGGTAGAGATCAAATCATGGAATATTTATGGCCGATTCAATGAAAGCAATACGGAGTTTATATAATTGAATGAATACACCTAAGAGACCTGACTTTGATATTACCCAGAAACACTTGTTCAAGTTTAGTTCTCATCCAAGGATGTCCTTGGGAAAGTGTAGTTCATGAATACCTCCACCAGCTTGGAAGTAATTCTCTAAAACAGTCCCTGCCATCAACCCCTAACACCTCAGTTATTATCCCATAACACCTCATCCCTTGGTGTGATACTTAGACACCTCATCCCTAGATGTGTTCATGTAGCACCTCATACTTCAACACCTTATCACTAACTGTGTTCATGTAGCACCTCATACTTAGACACCTCATCCCTAGATGTGTTCATGTAGCACCTCATGCTTAGACACCTCATCCCTAGGTGTGATCATGTAGCACCTCATCCCTAGGTGTGATCATGTAGCACCTCATCCCTAGGTGTAATCCCATAATACAACTGTATTTCTCTACATATACTGGCTTAAATATAAAATTCGAAAAGTGTAATCTGCACATTTGTGTAACACAGTAGTTTTGTTATACATATGTACTACAACCTAAATGTCTTGAACTTTTATAGTTAAGATTTTACTTGAGAGGATTCTGTTATCAGAAGAATGCAAATTAAAAATTATTTCTGTATTTATTGATTCTACATTATTACCGAGTTGTGAAAATTTTATCCACATATAAATCAACACATAAATCAACAATGAAATTTTGGCAAAATTAAATCTCCTAAAAATTTCATGACTTGAAAAGAGTTTCTTTCCATTGCATTTGGACCCAGCTGTTATTACAGTATTGTCCAGGTGTCATTACATCATTGTCTTTGTCCAGGTGTCATTATATTGTTACATTTGTCCAGGTGTCATTACATTGTTACATTTGTCCAGGTGTCATTACATTGTTACATTTGTCCAGGTGTCATTACATTGTTACATTTGTCCAGGTGTCATTACATTGTTACATTTGTCCAGGTGTCATTATATTGTTACATTTGTCCAGGTGTCATTATATTGTTACATTTGTCCAGGTGTCATTACATTGTTACATTTGTCCAGGTGTCATTATATTGTTACATTTGTCCAGGTGTCATTATATTGTTACATTTGTCCAGGTGTCATCATATTATTGTCTTTGTCCAGGTGTTACTGTATTAATACCTCTATCAAAGTGTGATTATTGCTTTGCATTTGTCCAGGTGTCATTATAGCATTATCTCTGTCCAGATGTTATTAAATTACCTTTGCCCAGGTGTAGCCCCCATCGCTGGTAACATAGACATCAGGGTGAGTAATTTGTAGAGAATCTGCCACATGACCTAGTCACAAAGATCACAAAGGTAATCATTGATGGCTTTTTTGAAAACAAACGTTTTTAGCTTTGAATTCAAAGATGTAACTACGGCCAAAAAAAAAATCAAAAAATCAATTAATAGCTTCTTGAGCCTAATATTTCAAACTTTTGATGAGATAGGCAAAAATATTTTTTAAATTTATTTTTTTTTTTTTCACTTACATGTAGCTGTAGCTAAGATAAGTTAACAGTGTCCTTCACGAATAGTCTAGAAGGTTCACTCTCGGTATAAATGCATCATGAATTATGTGACTTTAAGCACTGTTTGACAAGCATTTTAAGCACTGGTGATTTTAAACCTTATTGGATTTAACTGCTACACTTCAGAAATTACAGGTGATTATTTTTGTGTGTGGATTAAGTTAGACGTTTCACTGTACCTATCTTAAGTTTGTTATTAATGTTAAAATTTATTTTCTATAATTGTAAATAAATCATAATTATTTTTTAAATTGTTTCTGTTCTTGAAGTCTGGGCATTATTACAGTGAATCTGACACATAACTATACTGAGTGATAGCAAAATGATATATGCTATATACACTCAAATTGATATCATGATATATCCGAGAGATAGCTGAATGATATTGTGCTACATACACTGAGATATCAGATTGATAGCGTGATATATCTGAGAGATAGCTGAATGATATTGTGCTACATACACTGAGATATCAGATTGATAGCGTGATATATCTGAGAGATATTTGAATGATATTGTGCTACATACACTGAGATATCAGATTGATAGCGTGATATATCTGAGAGATATCTGAATGATATTGTGCTACATACACTGAGATAGCGTGATATATCTGAGAGACATCTGAATGATATTGTGCTACATACACTGAAATATCAGATTGATATAATGATATATCCGAGAGATATCTGAATGATATTGTGCTACATACACTGAGATATCAGATTGATAGCATGATATATCTGAGAGATATTGTGCCACATACACTGAGATATCAGATTGATAGCGTGATATATCTGAGAGATAGCTGAATGATATTGTGCTACATACACTGAGATATCAGATTGATAGTGTGATATATCTGAGAAATACCTGAATGATATTGTGCTACATACACTGAGATATCTGATTGATAGCGTGATATATCTGAGAGATATCTGAATGATATTGTGCTACATACACTGAGATATCAGATTGATAGCGTGATATATCCGAGAGATATCTGAATGATATTGTGCTACATACACTGAGATATCAGATTGATAGCGTGATATATCTGAGAGATATCTGAATGATATTGTGCTACATACACTGAGATAGCGTGATATATCTGAGAGACATTTGAATGATATTGTGCTACATAACTGAGATATCAGAATGATAGTGTGATATATCTGAGAGACATCTGAATGCTATTGTGCTACATACACTGAGATATCAGAATGATAGTGTGATATATCTGAGAGATATCTGAATGATATTGTGCTACATACACTGAGATATCAGATTTATATTGTGATATATCTGAGAGATATTGTGCTACATACACTGAGATATCAGATTGATAGCATGATATATCTGAGAGATAGCAGAATGATATTGTGATATATATACTGAGTCAGCAGAGTGTTACTGTGTCTTATGAACTTACCATGTACCAGCACAATTCCTGGTGCTGTCTTTGTGCTAAGTGGTGGACTGGCAACCACCCCTCGCTGGACACTGTAGGTCCCGTGTATTTGGAGGTGGCAAGGCTGAAAATAAACAACTACCATTGGATATTCTTTGTACCCTCAAATCTCTTTTTTCATACACAATATCATTCACAAAACAACACAAGACCATTCCTTCTGTTCCTTTGTTTCTCTATAAACAAGAGACCCATGGGCCATATCGCTCACCTGTGTCACCTTTGCTATATTCTCATGTAAAGCTTTAATACCTTATTGTGGCCCCCACCCTCCCCCAGGGGCATGGTTTTAACAAACTTAAATCTGCACTTCAGAAAATGCCATATAAACTTACACTTTTCTGCCCCAGTGATTCTTGAGAAGATTTTTAAATGACCCAACCTTATTTTTGCATTTTCATGATTATCTCCCCTTTGAGGGGAGCATGGCCCTTCATTTGAACAAACTTTATTCCTTCAACCAAGGATGATTTGTGCCCAGTTTGATTGAAACTGGCCTGCTGGTTCCGGAGAAGACAATTTTTAAAATTTGTCAGTGTATTTTTGCTGTTTCACTATTATATTGCCTTGGAGAAGGGTGTTGCCCTTTATTTGAATAAATATGAATCCCTTTAACCCAAGGATGATTTGTGCCAAGTTTGGTTGAAATTGGCCCAGTGGTTATGGAGAAAAAGTTGAAAATCTGAAAAGTTTACAGACTGATGACAAACAGATAATCAGAAAAGCTCATTTGAGCTTTCAGCTCAGTTGAGCTAAACACTAAATTCAAAATCAGGTCTATTTTGTCATGCTCACCTTTGTCTCATCCTTACATGGACTGCTGTTGGGTCTTGGGAGGGGCTGCCACGTGGCGCCACGGTTATAAGTGATCATGCTGTGTATGCCATTGACCTGGTTAATTTGACTGGTGATATATACCCCCCGCATGGACTCCACTCGGTAGAAATCGGTAACGTCCCTATAGTTTGGGTACAGGTGCCGGGAAAGAGACTCAGAATACACAATGCCCATGCCCCCTGAAGTATATAGTGTCCCATGACCAGTGTCTACAAAAATCAAAAAAGAAAAGAAAAAAATGCAATGTAAAAAAAGTTTATTCAAAAACTCTAACTTTAAAGTTAATTTTTAAAGAAAGGTTGTTGATTATAAAAGTCTATGTTACAAATACTCCATGACCTCTATCAAAGACAACATTTCAACCGGACTGTATTAACATATATTCATCATTTGTACTCTCACACACACTCATCACTGGTATACTCACACATACACTCATCATTGTATACTCACTCACACTCATCATTGTATACTCACACACACTCATCACTGCTATACTCACACACACTCATCATTGTATACTCACACACACTCATCAATTGTATACTCACACACACTCATCACTGGTATACTCACACTCATCACTGGTATACTCACACACATGCATCAATGGTATACTCACACACACTCATCAATTGTATACTCACACACACTCATCACTAGTATACTCACACACACTCATCAATGGTATACTCACATACACTCATCACTGGTATACTCACACAAAACATCACTTGTATACTCACACAAAATATCACTTGTATACTCACACTCATCATTGTATACTCACACACACTCATCACTGGTATACTCACACACATCACTAGTGTACTAGCACTCATGACTAGGGTTCCCGATTATCCTCATGTAAATAATTATGAATCCTTGCATGTAATGGAAAATCAAATTCCCTCCTGCTACACAACTTTTTAAGTTTTTGAAAAAGAAGATTTGGCAATATCACAAGTATTACTAATGATTAAGTGCACAAAGAGTAACCTTGCCTACCTCCTGGATCATCCACATGCATAAATATCAGATTTTCATTTATGTCCAACACAGAGAAAAACTGAAAAGCAAAGAAACCAATATACAGTGGACATTTTAGTATCTTAAACATCATTATCTTGAATACCATAGATATCTAAAATTGTTCTCAGCCTTATCAAATTCAAGATATCAAGGTATGACTATAGTTACATATCAAAATCTGAATGAAATAAAAAAAAAAATCTGTCCATTCTCTCCACCCAGTTACATGAAAATATAAACATCAATCCTTTGACATGAAACTGACAGTCTTTAAGGAATACAATTTTTAAGAATTTTATGCTTTACGAATTTCTGGAAAAACCTACAATAACCGTTAATTTCAGATGTACTCTACCTAGTGCTTCTCTCTATAAATATCACTATCATGTATTTAAGATAAACAAATTTCATGTAATCATTTCATATTCCTACTCTGTCTCCAGTAATCATTGGTAGCTGGGCTGTATGCCAAGTTTGGCCATGATCGGTTGATATCTTCATGAGTCTGTTTCCTTTCTACATGAAGTAAAAATAGGAATAATGAATGAAAAACAGGAATACTGTAAGGATGGACATCAGTGCAAAACTTCAATGTACAACAGCAATTTTTTTGGGAAGTGAAAGTATTTCATTTAAGTGCTGTTGACCTAGTTTTATTTGTGACACCCTTGCTGACCAACAATGGAAAATTTGTTGGCTACGTGTAAAACTCGCATTAAAAGCAAAATATACACCTTACTCAGCTAAACAATGACCAATTAAAAACCTCTACTTATGAAAAAGAGGTCTCATGAATGTAGAGAATGGTAGGTTTATTTCATTAGCAATCCCTCTTGTTAAGTGCATTCATTAATTATGCAGAGCTTCCACGGTAGACTTTTTATTAGGGATGGCAATGGTTCACCGACTAATTGGTTGGAAAGATGGTAATCAGTTACAAATTTTGTTATCGGTTTACCATAAAATTTTGCAAAATATGTACATTTTGATATTTTGAGAGAATAAATAATTGAAATGTACACTACAAAACTAGGATATATATTTACATCAGATACCATTCAGTAATGGCATGATAATGGCGCAAAATTCCACCAACTTTCAATTTTAGTGCAGAAAAATCTAGTGATCCTAGGAACATCTGTGCCGTCTGAGAGGATTTTTTCTACGGCTGCTGGTGTTCTTCTAAATAAACTATTAAGAAGTCGCCTGTCATCATCACTGACTGATGAAATTATTTTAAAAAAAAAACCTAGAGTGCAGAAGTAATATCAACCACGATTTTGTTCAAATCTGACTACAATAACTTGCAAATTAATATGTTATATTCATTTTCTTTTTCAACTAAAGAATTCTGGTTATCACAATTAAACATTTTTTTCCTTTGCAATGTAGTTGATATGAATGTGACTTGATTAATTTTCAATAAATTTACCCCCCAAAAGCTTTTCTGTTCGATTAACCGTTTAATTGGTCAAAACAATTTACAACTAACTGGTTATAAAATTTTGACCAACTGCCATCCCTACTTTTTAGCTTATCAATAAATTAGCAAATGAATGATAATGTTGAAGCAGAGCACAATTTGACTTTAACATTAATCTTCAAGAACTTGACACAAAACAGTAAATATCAATACGGATTTTCGGGAATTGAAATTAACTTATCCATCCAGATTATTACTGCTCACTCGTCCACAAAGCATTTTTTCACTGGTCCATCCAGTGCAACATATAAAATAATAAACATCAATTCATTTTTACTCAATAGTATTTCATCAAACCAAACACTTCACTGCTGCAAGCAGTTTGTGACACCTACAGTAGAAAAAGGCAACCATACGGAGTCTTTGCTTTGTTTTCTTCAGAGGCTTACAATAACACCTAACTTCTCAGTTAAGCTGGAATTGCCTTTCTTCTGTGTCTGTCATATACTCTTTTCCTATTTTTTTTTTTTTTTTGGATAAAATTGTCATTGGATAATTTAAGCTTTTTGTTTGGATTTTCAACACCTTTTAAAAGCTCCACATTCGGAAGGTAAGCAATTTATTTTCAAGCAAACACTTAACCATGCATATATTTGACCACAAGTTCACATATTCAAGGACACATGCAACATTTCTGACATTTTCTCTAAAATTGTTTTTTTCATCTCCATGACATGAAGAGTGCTTGTATGTTTAGATTTTGAAATACAGTAACATTACCAAATGTTTTACACTGGCCTGAGTAGTTCAGAGGTTTGATCATGGAAGGATCCCAGGTTTGATAACTCAATGCTCCAAAGATTTCTCTCGCCTTCTTTACAATGGTAATGCCCACTGATACAGTAGAGCTGAATTTGCTTTTACTTGCAACAACCAGGAACTATCAAAATATGCTAACTCTAAAACAGACATGGTAACATACCCCAATTTTTTTTTTCTGTAGAAATGAGACACAATGCAAGTCACTTGTATGTGAAATTTCATGAAAAATTATATATTGTGAGAAACGTCACATATGTCCTAAAGAGAATTGGACAAATTTGCTAAAGTATTAACCAATTCAAAATTGATATCCATATTTTTATCAATACAGACTAGTGCCATAGAAAGTTTTCTAGTCCTACATGTTTTTTACTAGTTTCAGATTTATGGACATGAGGCAATTTCAAACTCTCATTTATACTTTACCGCTCTGTCTGAGAAGACTGAAGCATAGAGGAATTTATCCTGATGTCCAAACGATGTGACATTGCCCAGGATATTTGTTTTACTGCACGCTGTACCGTCTGTGTACCGATGTAGGTTGTATCTGTCAACGACGACTACAAAATAGAGTCAGAACTCATTACCATTGTCTGACATTAACAATTCTAAAAAAATTACAAACAAAACAAAACCCCCCCCCCTCAAAAAAAAACACAACTCAATGTACGGTAAGAGGTGCTTCTTGATTTGATCTAGAAAATCTGTGAAACCTAAAAGTGATATCTAGACTTCCTGAACTCAATTTTCAAAAGGTCATACTATACTATTCAAAAAAAGGTAGGGGATAATGTATTTTGTGATCAAAATGTTCACATATACAATGGGATATGAAACCATGTTGTATAGTTCCTTAACAAGGAAGCATTTACAAAGAAATTCATCACCCAAACACATCAATCACACTCTCACAATCTGCACGGGATGCTACTGATCACCAAGGGTATTGTGCCACAAATTTGCATGCCTCTGAATTGGAAGGTTAGAGCCACTCTTTTAGGAAGAGTTTTAAGAAAAAGCATCAGATTATCAGTTGTTGAAGTTGTTAATTAAACAGCGACCATGCGCTGTCAAACTCAGGATGAGAGATTACGTGCCCTTGGCATGCTACAGGTTGGCACAAGACAGGTTGCACTGGCAAGGGCAATGAATGTTTCTCAGTCTGTTATCGGCAGATTATGGTCCAGACATTGTGCTACAGGGTCTGTTCAGGATAGACCATAATCTGGTTGACCAAGGGCAACAACTCTGGCTCAGGACAGATTCATCTGCACTATTGCCTTGAGAAATCATCTGGTAACAGCAAATCATATAAGGTCTCAACTTTAAAGGGATACTGGCTTGGTAGTGAGTGGCCAGACCATCAGGAATCGACTGCAGAGACTTCACTTACACGTCCGAGTGTCATTCCCTGTTTGAGGGATCGTCACAATAGGGCCCGACTCCAATGGTGTCAGCACGATCAATGCTGGGATAATCACCGATGGAACCAGTAATGTTCTCAGATGAGTCAAGGTTCACTGTGGACTCCCTGGACAAATGCAGGAGGGTTTGGCGCCAATGTAACGAATGTTTCCATGATGTTAACGTCATTAGATATGATTGGTATGGGGGTGGATCTGTAATGGTGTGGGGAGGCATCACTGTTGCCAGCAGAACAGACTTGCATGTTGTTGCTGGACGAGTCACAGGACAGTACTACCTGGGACAACATCTTGGCACTGCATGTTGTGTCGTTTGCACGTCATTATGGCCGCCATTTCATTTTTCAAGATGACAATGCCAGATGTCATAGGGCCAGGATCGTTACAGATTATCTATAACAGCAGAATATCACCACATTAACATGGCCCGCACTCAGTCCGGACCTTTCCCCCACCGAGCATGTCTGGGAAATGTTTGGACGGCGGCTATGCCAACGTCAACAACCTCCTGCCAATGTCCAAGAACTTGCTGCAGCATTATCCAAGAACTTGCTGTAGCATTGCAACAGGAATGAAATAATCTTCCCCAAAATGACCTGGAACGTCTCGTTAGGAGTATGCCACGCCAAATCCGAGCTTATCTGGCCAACAGAGGGGGTTTTATCCATTACTGACTCTGTTTCACAATGGTGGTAAATTTGCTGTGTGACCCTGTGTTGGTGTCGACCCTTATTCTGGAGAATCTGTCCTTTTCTGACTGTACACAGGGTTTCAACTAAATTGACAAATGTTTTCTTAATGTTTTTCTGTCATTTGTTTCCTTCCTGACCTTATGATCTGCATTTCATTGTCCTTTTAAATCCAATATCCCCTACTATTTTTGAATAGTATATGACAAAAGACCAAAGAGGCAGTTTCAACTATGCTGTCAATCTGGGTTTTTTTTAAAATATGGCAAATGTAAAGAAAAAAAGCAAATAATATCATATAACACTTCCACATTTTCATACACAAACAGAAATATTTTAGCCCAATTACAAATGTCAATCTCTTGTAAAATGGCTTCCTGGGTGATGATGTCAAGACAAACTCTGATCGGATTTTTTCTCAGAAAACTTATAAATGTGATAGATTTAGTCCAAAATTACTTTGTACTGATTTAGTCTCTCAAATGTCGATCTGTCATAATAAGCTAATTTAGTATCTCAAATGTCAATCTGTCAAAATTATCTTGTACTGATTTATTTTTCATTTCTCACAAATGCTGATCTGTTAAAATTAGCTTGTGATAATTTATCAACACCTTGAGACACCTGATTGTTTAACTGTTTAATGTCTGTCACCATGGCAACAAACTTACAGGTAGCCAGGAAAGGGTGTGTCTTAGGGGGGTTCACAGTGGCATATATTGTTTTAGGGTTGTCATCTGCAGTTCCCCTGTAATACAAACATATCAGATATAAATCTGTACACATTGAATATGAACACATATTGAATGTGAACATTTATAAATCTTTTCATATGGAAAAGTACCATTTATATGTCTGTACAAACTGAATATTACCATTTATACATCTATACATATTGAATATTACCATTTATACACCTATACATATTGAATATTACCATTTATATGTCTGTACATATATTACCATTTATACGTCTGTACATATTAAATATTACCATTTATACATCGATACATATTGAATATTACCATCTATACATCTATACATATTGAATATTACCATTTATATGTCTGTACATATTACCATTTATATATCTGTACAAATATTACCATTTATAAGTTTGTACATATATTACCATTAATATGTCTGTACAAATATTACCATTTATACGTCTGTATATATATTCCCATTTATATGTCTGTACATATATTACCATTTGTACATCTGTACGTATTACCATTTATATGTCTGTACATATTACCATCTATACGTCTGTACATATATCACCATTTATACATCTGTACATATATTACCATTTATACATATATTACCATTTATACGTCTGTACATATTCATCCACTATGGCCCAACTTCTCCCATTATCAAAACTGGTGTACAGATTCTGAAATACATGCAATATGAGTCAGAGAATAAAATGTATATCACGTGGAGAATATAGGATTTGATATATAGAGAACACGCGCATCAAAGTACGCCATCATAAAAGAAACCTTAACAGTTCCCATCTCCTGTCTCTGTATCGGAGCAATGATCTATTCCTTGTGCAGATATTAATTTATAACATTGTTTTAGGAAATATATATGTATGTGTACATGTCCTTAGTACAAAAGTAAAACACAGGCTTCTAAATGGTACATAACCGGAGTCACTAGGAATTTCTCAGATTGATTGGGCATTATCAGAGTGATTGGGCATTTATCAGAGCGACTTGATATTTATCTGAGTGATTGGGTATTATCTGAGTGAATGGGTATTTATCAGAGCAACTTGATATTTATCTGAGTGATTGGGTATTATCTGAGTGAATGGGTATTTATCCGAGTGATTGGGTATTTATCTGATTAATTAGGTATTTATCTGAATGATTGGTCATTTATCAGAGTGACTTGATATTTATCTGAGTAATTGGGTATTATCTGAGTGATTGGGTATTTATCTGAGTGATTGGATATTTATCTGCATTACTGGGTTTTCATCACAGTGACTGGATACTTAATAGAGTGACTGGGTATTTACCTGAGTGAATGTGCATTTATCAGAGTGACTTGGTATTCATCTGAGTGATTGGGTATTTATCCGAGTGACTTGATATTTATTCGAGTGATTGGGCATAAGTGACTGGACATTTGATGGGGTGTGAAAACTTTTCTTGGAGTGTCTACACATTTATTGGATTGTTCGTGCATTTGTTGGAATGATTGAGTATTTGCTGGATTGATTATTTGTTGGAGCGACTGAGTATTTGTTGGAGTGACTGAGTATTTGTTGGAGTGACTGAGTATTTGTTGGAGTGACTGAGCATTTGTTGGAGTGACTTAGCATTTGTTGGAGTGACTGAGTATTTGTTGAAGTGACTGAGCATTTGTTGGAGTGACTGAGTATTTGTTGAAGTGACTGAGCATTTGTTGGAGCGACTGAGTATTTGTTGGAGCGACTGAGTATTTGTTGAAGTGACTGAGCATTTGTTGGAGTGACTGAGTATTTGTTGGAGCGACTGAGCATTTGTTGAAGTGACTGAGCATTTGTTGGAGTGACTGAGTATTTGTTGGAGTGACTGAGCATTTGTTGAAGTGACTGAGCATTTGTTGGAGTGACTGAGTATTTGTTGGAGTGACTGAGCATTTGTTGGAGTGACTTAGCATTTGTTGGAGTGACTGAGTATTTGTTGGAGCGACTGAGCATTTGTTGGAGTGACTGAGTATTTGTTGGAGCGACTGAGTATTTGTTGGAGTGACTGAGTATTTGTTGGAGTGACTGAGTATTTGTTGGAGTGACTGAGCATTTGTTGGAGTGACTGAGTATTTGTTGGACGAACTGGGTATTTGTTGGAGTGACTGAGTATTTGTTGGAGTGACTGAGTATTTGTTGGAGTGACTGAGTATTTGTTGGACGAACTGGGTATTTGTTGGAGCGACTGAGCATTTGTTGGAGTGACTGAGCATTTGTTGGAGTGACTGAGAATTTGCTGGATTGCCTAGACATCCGTTGGAGTGACTGGAAACTATTTCACTATAAATCTGATAGAAAGTGTGTCAATTTTTAGTCAAGATTTCTTGTTTTGAGAATATCATATATTCTCATAAAGTGAAAACAATGGATAAAATTTAAAACTGTCATAAGAAGACATCAATATTTAACATGCAATATCCTGAATCATGCAAATACATAACACAACACACAGCAAAGGTATTCACTTCATCAAAGCAAATATACACATGATGTGTAGCTCTTAGATTTAGTTCTCTGCTGTGTTTATATGTAAAAGTGACTTGTGTGATGATATTTATGATGTTTACAGTTTGAACATACTGGGAAAATTAAAAAAAAAATACTTAAAAGTATTTTTTAAAAGATTTTTTTTTTACTTTTGGTATTAATAGTACAGTGTAAATTAAAATTTTAAATAATATCAATTGTTACCAAAAATAAATTTTTAAATAGTTTTTAAATACAGTAACAATCCCCCCTTCCTAACCTGTAAATTGTAAATCAACATTCACATCAGAATTAACACACAAGGTCTACACATTCACTTTATAACACACCCTGTAGTTCCTGTTATCTAATGGCAGCATCAAATAGATTGTAAACTTGACATGTATATTAGAACACACCTGTAGTTCCTGTTATCTAAAGGATTGTAAACATATATTTCACAACATATCCTGTAGTTCTTATTCATAAGGTAGATTGTAACATTGCAACATAGATATTTATTTTAGAACATACCCTGTAGTTCCTGTTATAATATGGCATAAATGCAGATCCATCATTGGTGTATTATTTATTCTATCAACATCAATACAAAATTTAATATCAGTCATAATCCGAGTATTGTACAAAACTGTTTTCTATATATACCATAGACACAGTCTTTCACAACCTCAGTATTGTACAAAACTGTTTTCTATATATATCATAGACACATTCTGTCACAGACTGAGTATTGTACAAAACTGTTTTCTATATATATCATAGACACATTCTGTCACAGACTGAGTATTGTACAAAACTGTTTTCTATATATATCATAGACACAGTCTGTCACAGACTGAGTATTGTACAAAACTGTTTTCTATATATATCATAGACACAGTCTGTCACAGACTGAGTATTGTACAAAACTGTTTTCTATATATATCATAGACACAGTCTGTCACAGACTGAGTATTGTACAAAACTGTTTTCTATATATATCATAGACACAGTCTGTCACAGACTGAGTATTGTACAAAACTGTTTTCTATATATATCATAGACACAGTCTGTCACAACCTCAGTATTGTACAAAACTGTTTTCTATATATATCATAGACACAGTCTGTCACAGACTGAGTATTGTACAAAACTGTCAAACACTGACACTATCTCCAACATACTGACCACTTGTTAACTTACCAAACATCAATCGACAAGCCAAACACTAACCAACGTACAAATACTTATCAACTAGCCAAACACTAACCAACGTACAAATACTTATCAACAAGCCAAACACTAACCAACGTACAAATACTTATCAACAAGCCAAACACTAACCAACGTACAAATACTTATCAACAAGCCAAACACCTATCAACACTTATCAATGAATACCTGCTGTTGAATACAAGTATCAAGAAATCTAACACTGAGCAGTATACCAATCACCGATCAACATTCCAAACACTGATCAACATTTCAAACACTGATCAACATTCCAAACACTGATCAACATACTGACCATATATCAATGAGCCAATCACCGATCAACCTATCAAACACTGATTAATAATTTACATTATCCATAAAGTCTATTAATAATCAACACAACTTCTTCCCAGGCAAAATAAAGGGCATTAATCAATACTGCATGCTTTTAATCTGTAAACCAGCTATATGTTAATGATATATGGGGCCCTGAGCTTGCTCTTTTGTTATGGTTTGCATCATTTGTTAGTTAACCTTATTTTAGTGTAACACACTTCCTTAAAGCTGTATGTTCAGATTATTGTCAAACATGCACATGCCCATTTTGGAGCAAAAATCATGGATCACAAATTCCTGGAGCACCCTTTCATTGAATCAGAACCACCTTAAGTTTCCATAACTAGGACCTTCTGGGGTTGTAATGAAGAATTAGTGGGGCTCCTTGAGGGGTGTCACAACATAGATACACTTGTGCTAGCTACTTGTACAACACAGAGGGCAAGCTTTAATGAATAAAAAGCCATCATACCTACCACAGAATTCTTGGTATCACCGTTAATCTATGACAGAAGGCATGGCTGTTAGCATGGTTAAAAAACTTGCAAGTTACATTAACAATAAAATGTAAATGTTCAAGAATTACAGTGATCAAAATGTATGTGCCAATCCTTATAATACATACCACAACTTCTTTTAAAAAAATCACACTTTCTAAAGTGTTTACTGTGGGTTGCAAAATCAAATATGCAGCTAATTATTGAATGCAATTAAACATTTCTATTGGGCATTAGATAAAAAATTTTTTTACAGAAGCACCTTAAACCCTAGAAAAGTGTTTCATCAAATTGTACGTGTACACCTTAAACCCTGTACAGGTGCAAATACTAAATTGTGCACAGGTATTTTTAACTCTAGACAGGTGATATATCAACTACATTACACATAGAGTCAGTCCTAAAGTAGACTTGATTTTGGATGCTAGGAATTTGTTATTATTATTCTACATTTATATAGCGCTTTACCTAATTAAGACAATTACCCTACAGCGCTAAGACAATAAAATTACAAACAACAAATGGATAAAATAAAGACATATAATTTATTACTAAACTGACTTTAAAAAAGAAACTAAGAGTAGGTTAAGTTATACAAGTATTGTATAAGTTTTTTTTTCTTCAATAGACTGCTAACTTTTTGTGGAGGAACTCTGAGCCATACATGTCCCTCCCTTGTCTACAATGTGTCTCTCCGTTGTCTATCATGTCTCTCTCACTTGTCTATCATGTCTCTCCCTTGTCTATAATGTCTCCCTCCATTGTCTATAATGTCTCCCTCTCTTGTCTATAATGTCTCCCTCCATTGTCTATAATGTCTCCCTCCATTGTCTATAATGTCTCCCTCTCTTGTCTATAATGTCTCCCTCCATTGTCTATAATGTCTCCCTCTCTTGTCTATAATGTCTCCCTCCCTTGTCTATAATGTCTCCCTCTCTTGTCTATAATGTCTCCCTCACTTGTCTATAATGTCTCCCTCCATTGTCTATAATGTCTCCCTCCATTGTCTATAATGTCTCCCTCCATTGTCTATAATGTCTCCCTCTCTTGTCTATAATGTCTCCCTCACTTGTCTATAATGTCTCCCTCCATTGTCTATCATGTCTCCCTCTCTTGTCTATAATGTCTCCCTCCCTTGTCTATAATGTCTCCCTCTCTTGTCTATAATGTCTCCCTCCATTGTCTATAATGTCTCCCTCCATTGTCTATAATGTCTCCCTCCATTGTCTATAACGTCTCCCTCTCTTGTCTATAATGTCTCCTTTGTCTATCATGGACCCCCTTAATTGTTTTCATGTGGATCCTCTTTTGTCAATATCGTTAACCTTAGTGGTTGGCAGAGCTGATGAGGCCAGAAGGTAATCCTCATGTGATTGGCTTGGGTGGAACAAGATATTGCCCGTCAGATGAAAGGGGAGCTTGGATGTAAAAAAGCTTTTACCCCCATCCTCCGTGATAAACATGTAGGATCCATAGCTATCTCCAGAGTCCACCAAGTAAATCTGGAATCCCAAGTGGATATATATCAATAACAATCTGGAACCACAACCACACATACAGAGAGAGAGAGAGAGAGAGAGAGAGAGAGAGAGAGAGAGAGAGAGAGAGAGAGAGAGAGAGAGAGAGAGAGAGAGAGAGAGAACAATGTCCAGCATTGACAATGTTGTCAGGGAGATAATCTCTAAACTTCTGATACTTAAGTAAGGGAGACAATCTCTAGCTTTTGCCACTTAAGTAAGGGAGATAATCTCTAGCTTTTGACAATGAAGTAAGGGAGACAATCTCTAGCTTTTGACACTTAAGTAAGGGAGATAATCTCTAGCTTTTGACACTGCAGTAAGGGAGATAATCGTTGACACTGGAATAGAGGTCTCTATCCTTGATACAAACCTTTCTGGTATTGTGAGGATTCCTATGAACTCCATTATGTTTGTAGATTCTAGGCTGAGTACTAAACTTCACTTCATTAAAATCTGCACCAAAGTTGACACTGAAAGATAATGGATTAGTGAATCAAAATAATTGTGGTAAACTTTTTTTTTTGTATTATACAATGTACATTTGTATTCATTAACCATGAAAAAAAATCACATTTGATTTTATGTTTACCAACATAGAAGGAAGATATTAACACAGACAGATAGATAGACAGAGAGACAGATAAATTGAAAGATGGATATATGTCTTTAAGAGAGAATGAATAGATGGATAGAGATGGAGCGATATATGGAGATGGATCCCAGTGAGGTAAAATTTTGCATTGAAGAGGGATTCTGGAATTACAGCATGGCCTTAACACTAGTTTGATGTGTATGGATAATACAGAGGTGTCTGAATATATACACCAGTCAGTGGCTGTATTCATTACAGACTGAGATATATTTTAACTTTTGTATATCTATCTCAGTCTCAATGTTTACAGATTGAGATATATTTTAACTTTTGTATATCTATCTCAGTCTCAATGTTTACAGACTGAGATATATTTTAACTTTTGTATATCTATCTCAGTTTTAATGTTTACAGACTGAGATATATATTAACTTTTGTATATCTATCTTAGATTTAATGTTTACAGACTGAGATATATTTTAACTTTTGTATATCTATCTCAGTCTCAATGTTTACAGATTGAGATATATTTTAACTTTTGTATATCTATCTCAGTCTCAATGTTTACAGACTGAGATATATTTTAACTTTTGTATATCTATCTCAGTTTTAATGTTTACAGACTGAGATATATATTAACTTTTGTATATCTATCTTAGATTTAATGTTTACAGACTGAGATATATTTTAACTTTTGTATATCTATCTCAGTCTCAATGTTTACAGACTGAGATATATTTTAACTTTTGTATATCTATCTCAGTCTCAATGTTTACAGAATGAGATATATCACAACTTTTTAACATAATATCAGCGTGAGCGATATTCAAATGCATGCCAACTAGAGGCGAGAGGCCTTGTAATTTTGAGCGTAATGCTCTAACCACTTGGCCACGGAAGTCCCCTCTTAGTCTTAATGATTACAGAGCAAGATATATCACAACATTTTGCATATCTATCTCAATGTTAATGATTACAAATTTCAGTACCTTTTGTATACTTTGGATGGCTGCACGATCCCAAACATTTCCTGTGCAATCACCACCAGCAGCTCCTGTAGCATATATAAAATACATTATACACAGTATACATACATACACACTATACACAGAACACATACATTATATACAGAATACATACATGTACATTATACACAGAATATATACATATACATTATACTCATTAAGAAAGAATTTTAAAATAATCTCTACTGATCAAAACAGAGATTGCTAACTAGTTGTGGTGGATTGCATTAACATGCATAGTAGAAACATTCCCTTTGTAATTTCTCATCATATTTTTCTGGAAGGCCTAGAGACTTTGTTTTGTGCTCATAATATGCAAGGACACAAAATACATAGTGAAGCCATCCATTCTGTAGATTGGTATTCCTCACGCATACCTGCAGAAATGTAGCTCTCTGGAAGAAATATTGAGTAGACCAAAGAACTATGGATCCACCCCTCAAACCTTCAATTTACAACACATTTCTTGCCGCACACAATGCAGGTCTTACTGATAACCTTTGTATTGTATTTTTTAATGGCAGCCACAAAATTCAGAATGAAAAAAAAATCCATACATTATTTTTCATATACATGTAGAAAAAAAAAAAAGGAAAGAGACAACGATATCAAACAGTGATCTATCTCTATCTCATAAATTCCATAAAAGAATGCAAAATTGTGAGTAGGGCAAACACAGATCCCTGGACACACCAGAGGCGGGATCAGATGCCTAGGAGGATTAAGCATCCCCTGTTGACCATATACCTTGATCTGGTAAATGAAGTAATCCATAGTTAAAATCAGTATGTAAAGAACAACGTAATAATTGGTATGACATACATCAGACAGAATTCAACCTGATGGCAAGTTGTATTTGCAAATTAAATTATCATTAATGACCACAGAGTTTGTTAAATGATAAATGAGATATTAAACTTAATTTCTGCTCAGAGAAAGTTACACTGTAAATTGAAAGGATATCTAATAGGTGTATCTACAGGTCTCTGGTTTAAAATCCATAGAGCTACAGTTCTGCCGCTACACCAAACCTCATCAAATCATTTCATCGTGTACAGGGTGAAGACGACAAGTTTTGTCAGTGGAGTTCTTACCCCGTTATTTCCACACCAGGCTAGAGCCAGACTGTAGTAGGACTCGTTCTGGAATGCATACTGCAAAGAGAGAACAGAACCATCTGTACAAACTTCTACCGCACCATTATAAAACAGGAGACTAGGCATGTGTTTAAATTCAAATAAAATGCTTTCTTTGGTTTGTTAAACAAGTGATGAACAGCACAAACATTGCAGAAAAAAGACACAACCTGTGTTGTTGTTTTTTGTTGTTGTTTTTTGGTTGTTGTTTTTTGTTGTTATTTTTGGGGTTTTTTTTTTGGTCATGCCTATGGGAATAACTAACACAATGCAAAATAAAAATAATAATGAATTTTAAACATTTTATACAGAAAAAAATCAGACACCTGAACCAGTCAGGATGTAAATTTGTGTCTGAGATCACTGAAATAAACAACCTTTATGTCCACACAATAGCACAGGATAATTAATACTTGTCTTACATAGACTTAATACATTGATTGATTAATATATTGATTCATTGATTGATTAATATATTGATTCATTGACTGATTAATATATTGATTCATTGATTGATTAATGTATTGATTCATTGATTGATTAATATATTGATTCATTGATTGATTAATATATTGATTCATTGATTGATTAATATATTGATTCATTGACTGATTAATATATTGATTCATTGATTGATTAATATATTGATTCATTGATTGATTAATATATTGATTCATTGACTGATTAATATATTGATTCATTGATTGATTAATATATTGATTCATTGACTGATTAATATATTGATTCAATGATTGATTAATATATTGATTCATTGATTGATTAATATATTGATTCATTGATTGATTAATATATTGATTCATTGATTAATAAATATATTGATAAAATCAAGTTTGGTCTTCCTGCACTGTTTTTAAATCTGCATATGAATGTGCTGTCTTATTGGTAATCTGATGTGGCCAAAATAAAAAAAAAAATTAAACAAATAAATAAATATGTACTTTTGGGTCGAAGTGATGTTGCGATATTTGGAGCGAAACAAACAGGCTTTTTATGTGTACTACATAAAATACTAAATCCCATTTTCCTGTTTAGAGATTAATGTGGTCAGCCTGCACGGTCTATCATGATTTTGTGATGTTGAGCTGTCTCTGAAGGTTAATGACATGACTGTAATGTGTAAACTGCATTTGTAAATTACCTTAAACAACACATATAATGTAACACTTGAAATGTCAGCTGGTCAAGAACTACAGCCCTAAATTTTGACCTGTACATATTTATCAACTCAGAACACAGCCTTTGAATGTGACGGAGGAAATTTTGATGCAATTGTTCCACAATAAAATCTTTCTATATATAACTGTATCAATTAAATGATGACATCTTATATAAACAATCCACTTGCCTTGAAGAGATCTGCAAGCTTGAAGATGAACTGACTAGAACAGGTCTAGCACAATCTCTATATTTAGCTATATTTCCACTATATAGCTTTATAAAGCTATATGAAATAGCTTGATTTAGCTATTTCAAATCTTTCATGAACTTAATTTCTAACAGCATAAAAATCAAATTTCATTGAGTGAAAATATTTCATCCTTGTACTCCATAAACCACAATGTAAACAAAAAATATTTCTTAAACTATGTCCTGAAGGAAGAAATATGATTCAAAATTGTCACATGTGTAGGATTATTAATTTGCTAGGCAACAGTTATCTTATCTACAGCACAGAATAAAAGATGAATAGAATAATGGACAGGCAATCAGATTCCACATTGTAAAGTCATCATACTTGTCTATGCTTCAATGCACACAGGGTAGTGGACAGTTAACAACACAAAAGAAATTCTCTTTTTATAAAAATACTTAAAACGACCAGTTTGAGTTGATAATGAATGGAAAGAGCAAGGAGACGTAACTAACTGTGACAAAAAATAACTTATCTATCTAATCTCGTGTTTGAATTTTGTCGCTGATTGTTGACTAGTTGCTTTAGGCAATTAAGTTATTTATGATGACTGCTTGTTTAAAATCTGCTTTCCTTTTTATTCAACACCCACTTTTGCTTTTATTGAGTTTATTTCTTCTATCATTGCTACGACTTTCATACATTGTATTTTCTTGCATGATCTGTGACGCATCTGTGTGTTTTGTCTTTGATATGTAATAGTGTTCAGGTATTGTAGAGTGGTTAACTTCTCAGGAGTTCAATCCCTGTGATCGGCAGTTGTTGTATGTGAGAGGGTATCCATGCATGTTGGTAAATAGCTTTTTTTTGTTTTTATTTAAAAACTTGTTTATTTATATAAATAGAGGTTTAAAAACTCTACAGAGCTTGTTGATTTGTTACTGTGTATAGTGTTAGTACTTAACTGTACATAGTGCTAATACTTAACATAAGCACGTTTTGGCTGAAACAATTTACATGTCACAACAACCGTATTTTTCTTTCTTTTTTTATCAACATTGTATGATTACAAAACATTGCGAATTTCCTCTATATGATTACATTTAACGTCACTGGAACAACTACATTGAGTTAAAGTGTAACTAACATAAAAAAGGAAAACATATCTCTGTAAAAAAAATTATCCAAGCAAAATAAAAGGAAGCAAAATTCAAAAAACCGAAAACAAACCTTTCGCTCGAGTGTTACATTTCCAGAGTTAACTTCCTGCCAAAAATTTTGCTGCTGTATCTTGCAAACTGAATCTGACAAGTCTTGTCTACTCCTGATGGCTGACTTTGGTTCCAGATCTTGCATTAAATCAATTTGATGCACTTCAAACTCGTGAACATGTTTGGCAGAAGTTAAATAAATTACACTCAGTGCTAGGAAGACTTTAAGGATAAACGACAGCTTTAACGTCGCCATATTGTTTTTGATGAATTAATGAGCGGGGATGAGGGTTGGTTGATTGTTTCTTTGTTTTACGTCCCGTCGACAATTTTTCACTCATAATGAGACGTCACCAGCTGCATGGCCGTAGGAACCGGGGGGGAATCACCCCCCCCCCCCCCCCCCCCCAAAAAAAATCATATAGTAAAATTCACATATAGAGTAATATATAATTATTTTTAAGCAGAAAGTTTATTTAATTCAATGAGACTCAGAGTCAGTCAATGTTACTGTCCTTTAGCTTAAATAATAATAATAATAAAAAAATAAATAAATATGAAAAGCATTTAATGCCTTAACACTTATTAGGTCATCATCCAAAAAGGTCGTAATCATGAGGTAATGGTTCGGTTCTCGTTCCCAGCTCCGCATCTGGCGTCAAACCTATGATATGTAGTGACTGTTCCTTTGCCAAGTGCCGGGCACTAGGAGTGAAAGTCAAGGATATTTCGGATATGACCTTAAGTTGTGTCGCGAAAGGCGTTGGCATGGTAAAGTACCCTCACTATTCAAGTGTCGTTTAAAGTCCTTTACCAGTACTTGTTGACGACTCATACGAGTGAAAAAATCTCGCAAGGGACGACTGATCAAAAGGTATTTGTGTGACCTTAACTAACTTTCAAAGTTTAATACTTCATTAGATAGATTGTTCATGGAAACTTCATCTTGATACAAAAATGCCTATGCCCAACTGCCCTGATATCAGTTCAACGTTTGTATATGCTTAAATTTTTTTGTGTAAATCTAATATGATGAATTGTTGACTTTTTTATCATCACAGTTTTCATGGTATTGGTAAACCCGACAATATGTGAAGTACTATTTATCAGTGACGTAACACCCCCAATGTGACGTAGGTCATGACGTGTAACAACTTTTTCAAAGCTTGTAAAGTCTTAGGCTGCCAAGACCTGTTTCATTCTTGGTTCAAGAGTAGACACTATCGTATCAGTGAAAGATCAACCTTCCTCACAGTTTTAACTTTGATTATATTTCATAGATGGACGAAAGAAAGGCATTTTTCGAAAACGTGCACGAAGAGGCAAGAAATGCAGGAAAAAAGGGATGGGGAGCACTGAGTTTTCTTGTTAGACTCAAAGGGCAAAGTTTTAAGAAATATCCTCTTCCAGCAAGCATACTTAATATCCCAACTTCGAATATTCGAAAAGATGCTGTTTCCTCAGAGCTAAATATCCAAATGATGCTCCTTCTGAGCTTATCCCGATTCAGATATATGGTAATGGGAATTGCTTATTGAAAACTCTCTCTTTTTGTGTTTGGACATGAGGACAATTTTAAAGAAATGAGGGTACGAATTATGTTTGAACTTGTTTCAAACCTAAAGCGCTACACGAATGAAAACACTTTTGTGACCATGTCCACAAACAAAAGTTCACTTCAATATGTCTTTGAAAGTTCCCTATCAGAAGAGTGTTTAATTACTGGTGATTTGATTGCTTCGTTACAAAAGGAAACAATAAAAACAACCCAGAACGGTTACTATTCAAGCCTTTTGCATATGTTCGTAGCTTCTAACGTTTTGCAGAAACCAATCATGTCGATTTTCCCCGAGGTGCAAAACCCTGGTGTAAACAGACAAGATCATAATCAGCTTATTGTTCCTCTTGACCGTGCTGATGCTAAAGAATATCAGGATGCTATCTACATCATGTGGATTCAAACAATTGCTACAAAAATAGATGGTTGGACACCTAATCATTTTGTTGCCTGTATTCACAAGCATCAGGGACCTCTTTCAAAGCGTTCGAGGTTATCCTTTGAAGATTCTGAACCTCATCGCTCATTTGAACCAAAACAATCACAAGATAGTCCTTTCCCACTCTTGGAGACTAACGCAAATGAGGAGTCTATTGAAACAGGTAAATTGGGGAAAACTGAAAACAAAGAAACACACCAACATATTAAAGCTGCTTCCTTTATTGATTCTTCTTTTTCTTCAGAAGATGATTTCTCAGAAATACCAGTTCGAAAGGCCCAGGTTGTACATGATAAATGGCATACACCAGAGATCGGTAGTACCCCAAATCAGCCACGGAATATCTTCTTTCCAGCAAAAAAGTTTGGTAAAACGATGAGGTCTTTCAATGTCTCCTGGTTTGATCGATGGTCTTGATTACATTATGTAGAAATCAAAGATGTTGTATTCTATTTTCCTTGCATCAAATCATTTCAGAAGAAGACTCTCAGTTGTCACAAGAAAGAAAAAGCTTTCATATCAAGTGGTTTTAAAAACTGGAATAAAGCAACCACAAAATTCACCGCACACGAGAAAAGTGATTGCCATAAAGAGGCAATGCAAAGGGAGTTTACGATAAAGGAGGAGGTTAAAGATGTTGGAGAATGTCTTTCAAAGACGCACGAAGTCGAGAAGAAGTCCAACAGAGAGAATTTGCTTAAAAATCACAAACATTTTGAAGTTTCTTGCTCGACAAGGACTTACTCTTCGGGGTGACAAAGACGAGAAACACTCGAACTTTAATCAACTTCTCATGCTAGAGGCTAAACGCGATCCCCAGCTTCACGAATGGCTACAACGCAAGACAAATAAGTATGTTGCTCCACATATACAAAATGAAAATTTGCAGGTGATGGGGTTGCAGGTTTTGCGACAAATTGTTGCTTTCATCAAATCGTCTGAATTCTTTTCAATAATGGCACGAGATATTTCCAACAAAGAGCAACTTGTTTTATGCATTCGATGAGTTGGTCAAAATTTTACCGCTCATGAAGATTTATCAGGGATGTACTGTCTTTCTGACACTGGGGCTAATTCAATAACCCTAGCAATTAAAGATGCCCTTTTAAGGTTCGATCTGCTTATTAACAAAGTACGAGGCCAGTGTTATGACATGGCTGGTTCAAAGACAGGTGTTGTAGCACAAATTCATGCACTTGAACCCTGAGCCCTTTACATACACTGTTATTGTCATGCTCTTAACCTAGCTTGCAGTGATTCTATTAAGGGATGTAAGTTGCTTAGAGACACCCCGGACATTGCAAAGGATATAACAAATTTGATTAAAGAATATCCAAGAAGGGAGATGATTTTCAATACATTAAAAAAATACCCAAAATCTAGAGAAAACGTCAGTGGGAATAAGGGTTTTGTGTCCCACAAGATGGACAATAAAATCCAACACATTATTGAGCATTTTGTCAAACTGTGAAATTCTAAGAAATGTTTGGGATGAAAGCCTCCAATACGTGCGTGAGGTAGAAATGAGAAACAGAATTAGGGGAGTGGCTGCTTATATGTGAAGGTTTGATTTCTTCTTTGGGTGTTTACAGAGTGAAAAACCTTTATGTTATAGTGATCTCTCGGCGAGTGATGGTCAAAAAATGGCATAAACGAAAGTGAGTGCTTTGCAAAGTCTCCGAGATGAGACAATCTTCACTCGGTTTCCGAGGAAGTTGTTGGAAAAGCAAAACAGATGAACATCGATGATCCTGTTCTTCCTAGAAAACGCAAAATTCCTCGTAAACTTGATGATGGGACAGCAGTACATACTTTTTCATCGTATGCAGATATGTATTGGAAAGATTCCTACGAGGCTTTAGATCTGCTTTTAGCTGGCATAAAATCTAGATTTGACCAACCAGGTTACAAAGCTTATGTTAATCTTGAAAACCTCGTAATTAAGGCTTGCACTGGTCAACGAAGAAGAATTCAATTTTGTCACGACCCTATATGATACAGATTTGAAGCCAAAGGATCTTCACTGCCAGCTTATAATGTTAAAGACTGTTTTTCCAAAAGACTTTACGCGTAGATATACCAAGTGTGGTTGAATTTTTCAAACATTCAAATGAAAAAGTCTGTTTGCCGAGATCCTCAAAATTTTCAAACTAATTTTGGTACTTCCTGCAACTAAGCTACCAGTGAGCGCTCATTCAACGCCTTGAAAATATCACTGAGGTCAACAATGAGCCAAATACGAACAGACAATTTGCTTTTATTGCATGTTCATAGAAATGAGACTGATGAACTGAATCCGGAAAAAAACCCGCCATGCATATGTATAAATTTGTAGAATTTCATCTTCAGCTGGTGACGTCTCAATATGAATGAAAAATTCCCGAAGAGGTATAGAACAACAAACAAAATATAAAAATATCCGATTCATATATTACTGTAGATATTTTTGTAAGTAATTATAGGCAGTGTAATAGACTATGAGATAAAACAGATATATATGGATTGTATCCAATGCCTTACCGCTTCAATGCTATTTTTCAAGATTGAATTCTTATATGACAAAATCATGATCATAAGCAGCACAAATTTTGCGACATTTCTTATAGTTTGGTGTTAAAATGACGCACTGTATTATCTGATCTAGTTTTAGAACCAAATCTTCGAAAAATCCAGGAAAAGTTCATTTATGATATATTTTCTTAAGATTACCAACGTTTTTGTAGAAATAGCATCTTTGTCAAAATATATCATAGGAATTTAAGGATGTCATATTAAGCCCACAACACATACCGGTAATAGTTCTTTATAAAATAATGAATCTTACTTCGATAATATGCACGGTACATCTGCATCAAAGCATCTGAAATTCGTGTTGATGGACAAACACTTTGGATCTGTTAATAACAATTAATTGATCGTAAATGTTATGAATATTTCTTGTAATCGTTTCTCTTATTTTGTGATAGCATATTACGTCATAAGTATAATTTACATGCAGCTATGTAAATGACTCACATTTGTATATTTCATTGCTGAAATAAAACCGATCAGGGCATCCACTGTCGAAGTTAGTGCAGGGAACATGGTTTAAGATACCATCTGCTGCTAATTCTAGACAATTTCCTGAAAAATTCAAGCATATAAAGTGACATTTAGAGGTGTAATCTTTCAGAAAACCTATCTATTCATACTTTTGACATTCTTATATCTGGTGTACTGACTTTATTCATGATGTTTGCAAAGCTCCAGTTGAAAAGTTTGCTTTACTACAATTTGAAGTAAATCCTCTAAAAGCAATACAAAAACAAACAAAAAGACCACCGCAATCAAACCACCGGTCGAGTTAGCTCAGTGATATAGCGTTCGCTTCGTAAGCAAGAGGTGATGAGTTCGAGCCTCGCTCGTACCATGGCTGCGTTAAACCTATGACGTAGTTAGTGATTGCTCCTTCGCCAAACGCTCGGCATTTAGGAGTGAGAATCATCGGTCATTCAGATATGACGTTAAAAACGGTGGGGACTGTGTCGCTGCAGGCATTGGTATATTAAAGAACCTTCAGTACTACGGCCCTGAGCGCTATGTAAAGATCTGAATATATGGTACTTCACCTATAGCTGGTGACGTCTGAATATGAACGAAAAAATATCAAAAGAGACGTCAAACAAACAAACAAACCACAAGCAAACCTACCAACCTTCATCTTCCTCAAAAACCCAACCCACTTCATGGCAGTTTCGAGTTTTTGTTAGCTGACATTTGCTAACCAAAAAAACAACACGTGAAATGAACAAACATGAGTATACATGGCAAAGAGTCATAAGGGCGAAGAAATATGTTTATTAATTACCTTTCTCGAAAGGCAGTCTAAGTCTTTGCGGATAACAGAATTCAATCAGTGAGGTGAAATATTCATCTGGGATACAATGATAGCTATGTGTTTGAGTGCAGTTTAACCGAATAGACGCCATTTTCCAAGCATCCTTGCTCATTGGACAGTTTGATACTGGGTGTACGTCAAAGGAAAACTCGTATGTCTGAAATAGAAAGTCATATTAAGGAATCTTAAGACACTGCACAATATAGATAAGATTACACTATTATTGGAAAAATAATTAAAATATATACTTGTGTCTTATTGATAAATCTAATCAATACAGAGGCATTATAATGGACAATAGATGTCCTTGTGAAACTGAAAAAAAAGGAGCGCTGAAACTGAATGTATTGTTAGACTTCAAGTTATACTCTTCCACGCTTGGAGTGATCTGTCCTCAGATAGAGCTATAACATTTGCTTTTAGATATTCAATTTAAAATAGATAAACATTCTTCTCGTAGTCACACAGTTTTAGATTTTATAATGACTTCAAACTTTTCTCGAACTCACGACCTCCCGGTTACGACGCGAACGCTCTTACCACTAAGCTACCGCGACCGGTCCTCCTCTTAATAAATTAGGTAAAATGTGATGAAAACTCAACAACCACACGAGTGGAATCTGTAGCTATAAAGTTCAACAAAATCGTCTTGCACGTAACGGAAATAAACCAGATATTCTGAAAAGACTATTCCACAGTCAAAGTACTTTTACTACCGTATTTTTAAATCACCATCTACCATTATTAAGTCTGCCGTACAATGACTAATGATAAGTCATGTCCTTTTCCAAAGTATGAAGTTGAACACTCTTAATTGTTCTTAAAATATGTACAAGGGTATTTTCATTGCTAAATCAATGAAAATGAAGATAACGAATTGTGATCAATGTCATAATTCTTACAAAGAATGTAAATCAAGAGTAGGGAAACACGGACCCCTGGACTCATCAGGAAATCAAGAGTAGGGAAACACGGACCCCTGGACTGATCAGGAAATCAAGAGTAGGGAAACACGGACCCCTGGACTGATCAGGAAATCAAGAGTAGGGAAACACGGACCCCTGGACTGATCAGGAAATCAAGAGTAGGGAAACACGGACCCCTGGACTGATCAGGAAATCAAGAGTAGGGAAACACGGACCCCTGGACTGATCAGGAAATCAAGAGTAGGGAAACACGGACCCCTGGACTCATCAGGAAATCAAGAGTAGGGAAACACGGACCCCTGGACTGATCAGGAAATCAAGAGTAGGTAAACACGGACCCCTGGACTCATCAGGAAATCAAGAGTAGGGAAACACGGACCCCTGGACTGATCAGGAAATCAAGAGTAGGGAAACACGGACCCCTGGACTGATCAGGAAATCAAGAGTAGGGAAACACGGACCCCTGGACTGATCAGGGGTGGGATCAGGTGCCCCGGAGGAGTAAGTATCTCTTGTTAATCGATCATACTCGCCGTGAGCCCTACATCTTAATCTGGTAAACAGAGTACTCTGTAGTCAAAATTGGTATGTAAAAAATAATTGTTTTCTGTCTCGTCTAAAGTCAGTATTTTGTAAAATTTATGGTCGTTATAACGATCTAGTTTGCCAATAGACTCTTCCATTAGGTCACATGCTGTCTGACATGTTTCATACCAAATTTTAGTCCGTTCTTGACACACTGATTCTCACTGCGGATAACTCCGTTCACCTGATTAAGATATAGGGTTCAGGACGGATGTGACCAGTCGACATGGGATGCTTACTCCTCCTAGGCACCTGATCCCATCTGTGGTATTTTTAGGGGTTCGTGTTTGTCCATCTGTCTGATTTGTATTTTCTATAGGAATTACGAGATGGAAAACTGTTTGTTATCTTAGCCTATGTCTGTGTTTGACGTCGGCATACTTTATGATTTGTCTGTATTCCTACTGTTAAAATTTGCATACTATATATATTAAGATTTATACGTGCATTGTTCAAAACTTCAACGCATTCATGAGAAAATGGTTATCATTACGATTTGTAAAGACAACCAAGGCAAAAACATTGAAAATCATAACATAAAAAGGTCTAATGTAATAGCGAAAAGAACATTCATCGAGAAGTATTTATGTGATTTGTATGTGGATAATGTTCCAATATTAAAAGGAAACTATTATTCTCTCTATTAAGATATCAGTAAATTCATATTTAATAAAGATTTGAAATGAAAGAAGTTGCTTTAATTGTTGACGCACAATCAACATCTTATATATTCTAGCAGTACGAACAAAGATGTGAAAACCTCCACCCTCCAGATCTTCGTAACATACTTGTATTATGGAATAAGAATTCTTAAATTAGATTTTATATAAATACAGGGGCGTCAGTGGCTGAGTGGTTAGGGCATCACATTCGAAATAACAAGGGCTCTCACCTCTAGTCGGCGCGGGTTCGATTCGCGGCGCCGATATATGTGAGAAATTTTGCCAGTTTACTTCGGGAAGGTCGGTGGCCTTTTCCCGGGTACATTGCATCTGGGTTCTCTCCGCCATCAATAAAAAAAAGTAAAAAAAAAACAAAAAACAAAAAAAAAACAAAACAAAAAAATAACCGAAAAAGTGTTGAGTGTCGTGGAAAACAACAAGCATTAAATCATATATAAATACAATCGTTTTGCGTTTGAAATGAATCGGTTTAACGAAGTTTAGGAAATTTCTACGAAAATGATGAAAATATTAATGAATCAATGATCAATTTTGTACATGTATCATGTTAACTCATACACGTGTGTAAAAGGTATCATCAAGATTGTAACTTACCCATTTCATCTAAAGACATACATCCTGCCATAATCTGTTAATAATGATAAACTCCATATTACGCATACTCCGATGTATTTGAGAAAGAATATTAAAGATTACAGAATTAAGTTTTTCATTACCATGTTTCCGAGATTTCCTTCTGATGTCACAGTTATAGATAAGAAATACACACAGAGCAAGGCTCCCAATGAGAAAAAGAGTCACGACACAGCAAAATGCCAAAGGTAGGCTATGCAGTTGTCCCATATTCTGCTGAATAGCGTTGTAGTAGCTTGGCAGGTTGTGTTGTGAACTTGGATGCTCATAAAAAGGCCAAGATAACTAAGAGTATTCAATCTCGCAATTCCTATCGAAAATACAAGTCAGACAGATGGGCAAACACGGACCCCAGGTCATATCAGAGATGGGATCAGCTGCTTAGAAAGAATCCCCTGTCGACCGATCACACCCACCGTGAGCCTTACTTTCCGATGCTGCTTCATCATCTCTGGGCATTAGCGTTGTACTAGTTTGAGAGGTTGGAAACTCGGTTGCTTTCAGCATTTCTGTTTAATAAATTCGAAATTTATTCAATAACCAGTGGCACTAGTATACTCCGTTAAAATTTAAAACAGTTGAAATAATGATTTGGTTAAAAAGGTATTGCAGATGATAGAATGCGTCACCAAACAACAAGAAATGCCGTGACATTGTCGATTATCTCTGTTATTCACAATTTACATGTATTACGACATGGGACGTCTACTAGTATGCTATGGAACTGATACATGATTATAATAGAGGATTTACGAAAGTACTGGTTTCTGATACACCATCGCTGTTTTCAACAAAAAGATGAAGACAACGAACAATGATCAATCTTATAACTCCTATAAGGAATGCAAAACTACAAGCTGGGCAATCACGGACCCCCGGACATACCAGAGGTGGGATCAAGTGTCCAGGAGGAGCAAACATCCCCTGTCAGCAGGTTTCACCTGCCGCGAGCCCTATCTCCTGATCAGACAAACGAAGTTATCCGTAATCAAACCCAGTGTGCAGAGAACGGCCCAACAATTGGTATGAAACAAGATAGAGGTCATTTGAACCAATGATTGGTCACGAGTAATCTTTCCTCTACTGAGACTTTAAAGGTCTTGTTCAGTATAAATCAGTATATCATAATGAAGGGCCAATTGTTTCATTTTCATTATATTACTTATTTCATATCACTAGTTACTAGTTAATTAAATTTGGTGGAACATATCTGGAGAGATTTATCATTTTCAAGTCTTTCTTGAATTCTTGATATCTAACATACCGATATCAACAATTAGAATGTATTTATATCAACAGTTCAAATTCTCTTTTAATGATAAACACATGTAACAGTGATTTTTTGTTCTCAATGAATTTAATAATTGTTGTGAAAATATAAATTTTAACTGATAATTCAAAGAATGATCCCTAATTACTGATTGCAGTAATTCAAATGTTTGATATAAAATTCGATTTTTATTGATATTAGTAAATAAAAGGTATCTGTTTGATATCAACAAGACAAAAATGTTTGTTATCAATAATGCTAATCATGATATTAACAGTTATTCATGGATGTAATAATATACACTGCATAGCACGACACCCCATGGCGTAGGGAAACGTACCATCTAAGACGAAACTCCCAATGAAAATTGTGTGGATCTGTCTCCTGCTAACAGTATAGTGTACTGACGGACTTTAAAAACGCAACACACTTTTATTTTATTTATTCATTGAAACCATTACATATAAAACTTTTATTGCAAAATTTACCCAACATATATCGTATTGATTTTTAAAACCCATCTCTCGATTTACCTGTGTTCATTGTTTGCGTGTTGTGAGTAGCATCGCACCAAGGTTTCGGGGCTAGTTTTCAAACACGTGGAAAGGTAATAGAGGAGTTTTTCGCGATAAAACAACTTTGTTGGTGAAAACATAGACACCACTAACAATCAAAATTATAAACCAAGACTCTGCCGCGCTTAAGCAATGAAATATGCAATCAGACACTTCATATGCTGCAAGCAGGCGTTAGTCAGCGTGAGGTTTCACCGGTCGTGTTAGCTCAGTGGTTAGAGCGTTCGCTTCGTAACCAAGCCATGGCCGCGTGAAACCTAAGACGAAAAATAGATAGTGATTGCTCCTTCGCCAAACGCTCGTCATATAGAAGTGAGAATCACGGGTCTTTCGGATATGACCTTAAAAACGGAGGTCCCGTGTCACGGTAGGCGTTGACACGTTAAAGAACCCTCACTGCTATGGCCCTGAGTGGTACTTCACCTACAGCTGGTGACGTCTCAATATGAGTAAAAATTCTCGATGGGACGTAAAACAAACAAACAAGCAAGGCGTTTTAATGTCCATCCTTCTACAGTTAGCCGGTTGTTGTCACGATTCCATCAGACAGGATCCCTAAATGATCGCCCAAGACCTGATCAACGGTCTGTTACAACGCTGCGGCAACAAACGTTCATACGACAACGTCATCTGCACAATAAGTTTACGGCCGCTGCGACCATGGCGAGAGAAATCATTGGACGTCATGGAATCATAGAACCGTTTCCAGAATTTTGAAGCACCATGGGATCCGCCGCAGAAGACCTTATAAGGAGCTACAGCTTAAACCGCATCACCGACGGTACAAAGTGCAATGGGCAAGGCAGCATCTGACTCAACGTCAAAATTTGTCACATGTTGAGTTCTCAGATGAGTCCAGATTTAACATTAGCAACGCAGGCAGCAGATATCGAATTTACCGTCGTTTACATGAACATTTTGCAGACAAGTGTGTCCTCGAGCATGATATATAAAATTTTCAAGTGTTGCGTTTTTAAAGTCCTTCAGTATAGTATACTTCTTACCTTGTCCCAATATGTAGAATGTTGGGATCCTGACAACTCCTAAAGAAACTGAAAGCTATTTCGTCATTAGTAAGATTTGTGGCCTGGTTAAGAGCTCTAAAGATATATAGAATTTAAAGCAGTTAAGAAATATACATTCACCTACATATATTTACTCAGACGATCCTCCTTAAAAGTGTGGTCGGGGATCCAGGTTGTTTATAGAAGAATGTTTATGCACTCCAAATAACAATCATTTATATCATACTACCATAATCCATGTAAATTACCGTTCGCGGTAACTCAGTGGTAGAAGCTCTCTTCTTAAACGGGAGGTCGTGAGTCTTAGGTAGTGATTGCTCCTTCGTCAAACGCTCTAAATCTAGTTCACCTACAGCTGGTGACGTCTCAATACGAGTAAAAATTCTCGACGGTACGTAACACAAACAAAGAAACAACAATACAAATTAGTTGACTCTGATTAGTTGAGATGCTAAATGAGGCATTATAAACAAATATTAAATTTAATATAACAAAGAAAAATAATAAGACTAACATAGATCATTTAAACTTTCTTTAAATTTTTACATCACATATACATCGCACCTCATGTCAGATACATATAAAACATACTCATAACTTAAAATCACAATCATAAAGATGAATTTTAATAGTAATATTGAATGGTGAAGTTAAAAATGTATTAATCGTAACTTGTTAACAAGCGATGCTTACTCCTCCTAGGCGCCTAATCCACCCTCTGGTGAATTCAGGGATCCGAATTTCCCTTACTCTTAATTTTGTATTCTTTATTGGAATTAAATGGTTTCATCACCATTGTTATCTTCATAGCATCATGTTATATCAATGCAGATGTATCAAGTTTGCGAATAATCTGTGATTATGTTTGCGATATATAACACACGAACCCTTAAAGCCGTACCATTGAGATTTCTTGATCGTTGCAACACCTATGGCGATTAGTTTGTAAACTCATATTCGAAAGACATGATGTTCATTTCTGATGCTGGGCGCTTGTCAAATGTCTTTGACGTGATGCGGCGTCAAATCTGATAACTTTATATGATTGTAATACTGTTAGGGCGCTTGCTTCGCAACTAGTAGGACTGCGTTCGATTCTGGATCCTGGCGCCACATTAAATTAAGACATTTCACTTAGATAGTGAATGTTCCTCCACCAAGTGCCCGGAATGGTATTAAAAAGAAAATAAGAAGTCTCTTAGATTTGATCTTAAAGAAAATATCCCGTTTCGTGGTAGGTGTTGACACAGTAAAGAGCAATAACTCACAATATATATATATATATATATATATATATATATATATATATATATAGAGAGAGAGAGAGAGAGAGAGAGAGAGAGAGAGAGAGAGACAGAGAGAGAGAGGGAGAGATCCTTCAAGGAGAAAATGGTAATAATCAAAAAATCACGAGGAAACATTCAAAGAAAAGGGTTGGTCTTTAATATGCCAGGTGTAAAACAGTGATGAAGTATTTTGTAATATCACTTTGACTCTCTGACGATAAAATTTTAAGGCATTATGTGTTGATTAATTGTTCCACTTAAAAGAATAAAGAGATGAGTGCCATTTATATGGTCGACAGTATCAGTAGTTTTTAAGATTTTAAACAAAAGGATATTCTATACCTATTTGAATTTTCATATAAATGACTCGATTATAATCTATCAAAGTTTAATATGAAGTTGTTCACTCCAATTCAGAGACAAGGTCTTGTATTATGAAAGGTATATTTAAAGGTTAAATCGTGAACAATAGACAATAGATAGCTAAAACTTTGTGGCTCTTCACATAAAGCTGGTAAAAATTCGCAACGTACAACTACACACAGGCAGATTACTTACAGATGAGTTGATATTACAGTCCCTTCGGTAGCAGAATATAAAACATTCACTAATTGCATGAAAGGACATTTGATTATTAATTGATTGATTATTTATTGCTTTCCACCACACTCAACAATTTTTCAGTTATCTGGTGGCATCCAGTTTTTGTTGGTGGAGGAGAGAAACTAGATACAATGTACCTGGGAAGAGACCACCGACCTTCCGCAAGTAAACTGGCAAACTTGCTCACATAACGCCGCGGCCGAGATTCGAACACGCGCCGACAGAGGTGAGAGGCTTTGTGATTTTGAGCCCGATGCTCTAGCCACTCGGCCACGGAGGCCCCCCAAAGGACTTTTGAAGCCCGCCAATAAAATCGTTGTAGTAATAACCCCAAATATATTTATGAACTGATTTTATTTTAGGTAGGTTAAATCTAAAGTATAATTGACTATTTATGACAGTTTTGGAGCAATGATTATTGTCATAAGAATATAATCCTGTAAAATGTCAGTTTGATATTGTATTAAAATTTGCAAATATTTAGTTTCTTACTGCAGCAAATGTATTTTTAAAAAGAATTTTCAATTGTCACCGTAGAAGTTTTTCTATTCATTCAATCTACATTCAATGAAACAGAGGTACTGCATAAAACGATATATAACAATTGTACCATTAGGAAGGAGTCATAATGAAAATGATATGACATACAATGAAAACAATGGGGAAGTGTCAGTTTTATTTTGCGGATAGGGAATTACAGATATTTCTCTAAAACAATAACATTTGTAAGTTCATAAATTTGACAGATGAAATAAGCAAACAAAATTTGTATAGAAATTATTTCTGTACAGCATGTGCATGGCCTACGAATAGTTCATACTACATGCAATTCTAACGAAATGTTTCTCCACACTTCATGAAAAGTATATGAAATATGAAATCATTCTATTCTACACATAAGTAATAATAGTACTTTTTACGTGCAAATTGTGTTTCAAAAACATTCAGTACATACATGTCTGTTCTATGACATCTCAGTCACCTCATACTGTCATACTTACTGCCCTTCATGCCGGTCGATAGCTCAGTTACCTCACATGCCTATACATATACTTTCGGTAACGTCCATCACAAATATATCAAAATGGCCAAGTTGGGATTCGATTATTAAACGAGTGAAGTTTTAGTTATTAAACTGCAATATAATATTTGTGTTATATATATATATATATATATATATATATATATATATATATATAGATATAAAATTGCAATTACATGTACCATACATGGCTTTCTGTACTTGATCACTGGTGTTTTACACACAAAAGCATAGTCTGAGAAAATACATCCAAATATTTGAATTAATTTTCATTTTCAATAATATTTCCATTGGTCACTGCGATGTACAAAACATTTTGTAAATCATCGTCAATTTCAGTCACAATATTAATAATTTGCCAATCAGAGTTGGTGTTGAGCGCATAGAATAAATATTTTCACATAGAAGCGTAATCAAAAAAGAGAATAAAACTGTTTCGTGTCTTTGTTTTCTATAAAGCATTATCATTCTCGTAGTAATATTGAATATAATCTGGTTCAAATACGCTAGCATCGATATCAAGCTCTAAAATATCTTCATTTTCATTTATATCGGGGAAACAAAAGGGTCCTTATATAATCACATGTCGGGCCATAGATTTGAGATTAATAACGGAGGCCAAAAACTGCTTTATAAGCATATTAATTCCCCGACCATTCCATCTTATCAATGAATGTGAGAATTATAGAAAACATATATCATCACACCAATAGCCCTATATTAAGTACACCTTCCCGTTGACAACGAGAGGAATATTGGATTAGGAAATTAGTCACAGACTTTCCATATGGAAGCATAGGAAATATTTTCAGCCCATAGTGTAACAATGTAAATGATTGATTGACTGTTTATTGTTTTCCGCCACACTCAACAATTTTTCAGTTATCTGGTGGCGTCCATTTTTTTGGTGGAGGAGAGAACCCACATGTTCCCGGGAAAAGACCACCGACCTTCCGAAATTAAACTGGCATATATCGGCGCGAGCGAGAATCGAATCCGTGGCGACTAGGGGTGAGCGGTCTTGTGATTTTGAGCGAAATGCTCTAACCACTCGGCCACGGAGACCCCTCAATGTAAATGTGGTGGGACGTTTTAACAATACACCTAGACGTAAACGTAGTCATGGACATCGTTCGTACAACATACCCATAATACATGATGTTTCTTTTGACTCCCTTTTACCTCTTGTAAATAGACCATTGGGTCCTTATCATATTCGCACCAAACTCTCCTCTGTTCCTCTGAAAATTCTGTATGAATTACAAGAAAAACCTGTTTGGATTCCTCTAAACCGGAATACAGACATCAATATATGATTTGGGATGTTGCCTATCACAGACTCTTTTGTCCTCCACGTATTATTGATGAGAGTGAACTCAAGAAACCTCACCGATTCCTTTATCTTAAATTTGACAACAAAGGAATTGATGCTGTCAACATTAACAACATCCTTAACCATAAAAAGTACAGTCCTGTATTCTGCCTTCCTTTAAGATGAAATCCACACCTTGTGTTTTATACAGATATACTTCCACTATTGCATCCAAGTTATTTAATTATAAACAGACGTTACAGTGCCTTGATACTGAACAATTACAACGAAGTCCTTCAAGGTGTTCATGTTCTTCTTCCTCATTTAATTACAGTCCCACTGGTCATATCATTACAGGTGACATACATATTGTACAAAGTGAGGATCTTAAGTTCCTGATTTTAAAAGGTCCTAAATTCCGGGAACCTCGCTTATTTAGGTGGCGACATAATTTCATCGCTATCATGGATTCTGTGGAAGAATATGCCAGACGTTGGACGAAATCTGAGGGAGAGGAACTTTCGTTTTGTCTGAGTGGATCAAAAGTATTCGAAAATTGTTAAAATCCCGCATTCACCATTTGATGGGGGGGGGGGGGGGGGGGTGGGGGGTGGTGCGCACTATTTATCCTTCTGTTTTTAAGAAAGCTGAAGTGACGAATGAGTTACGTAGACTACACGAAAACTTTGTGCTAGTACCAGCGGATAAAGCAAGTAACAACATTGTCTTTGTTTGTAAAAGTTACTATTATTCATGTCTTTTAAATGAACTGGGATTTACTTCAATATCTGGGAATCGTACTTACACTCGAAGCAATCTTACAAAGGATGGAATTCTTCATAATCATCTTTCAGTTCTAAATACTTTCGACATTCCTTAGAATCAGGATGAGTTTGAATTACCATACCTTTATTGGAGTCCGAAATTACATAAAAATTCTTACAAACAAAGATACATTGCAGGTTCCAGTATGTGCTCCTCTAAGCCTTTATATTTATTACTAACTAAACTGCTAACGGATATTAAAGACCCATTTCAGAGATACTGTTCCACTACATATTCTAAAAGTGGTGTCAATCAGATGTGGAGTCTCAAAAACTCTAAGGAACTTTTGGAAAATCTGAAGTCTCAGGATTTGTCTAAAATCGACAGCATCAAAACGTATGATTTCTCCATATTTTATACAACGATTCTTACCATAAATTAAAATGTAGACTTTTTCAGATAATATATAATTGCTTTTTGAACAAAAATGGTACTCGAAAATACAAATTTCTAGTGATTGGAAAACAAGGTATATATTTTGTTAGGAACTACTCCGATAGCCCGCACAAGTTCTCTGAAGCAGACATTAAGAGTATGCTTGGCTTTCTTATAAATAACATTTACGTAGTGTTTGGAGACCAAGTCTTCAAACAATCCATTGCAATATTCATGGGCACTAATTGTGCTCCCTTATTGGCAGACTTATTTTTATATTCTTATGTAGTGGAATTTGTTCAGAAACTGTTACAGGCTAAAAACAAAAAAAAAAAACCCAAAAAACCAAAAAAAAACAAAACAAAAAAAACAAAAAAAAAAAAACAAAAAAAATAAAATAAATAAAAATAAAAAAAAAATAAATAAAAGAAAACTTGCCGTGTCCTTCAACCACACATATAGATATATCGATGACGTCTTATCAATCAACAATCATAATTTTCATAATTATGTCCATTTGATATATGTTGATGAACTCGAAATAAAGGACACTACAGAATCTTACTATCTGCTTCATATTTAGATATTTTACTTAATATTGACTCTAGTGGCAGACTGACAACTACATTATATGACAAGCATGATGACTTCAACTGTGCAATCAATTTTCCAAGTCTATGTAGTAATATGCCACTTTCGCCTGCTTATGGTGTGTATATCTCCCAGTTGATTCGATACGCGATAGCATGCCATGCGTATGAGAATTGTATAAAACGAGGTCAACTACTGACAAAAAAGTTGATGTTGCAGGGTTATAATGAATCTCGTTTGAAGTCATCATTTTGCAAATTTTACGGTCGCTATAATGACCTTGATTACGATTACAAAGTGTCTCTGGGACATATGTTGAATGATTTATTTCATACCTTTGTTAGACTGTCATTTTTCATACTAACTGTGACTGCATGTAATCTCGTATACCTAATTTCGACTTAGGGCTCACGGCGGGTGTGACCGGTCGGTAGAGGATGCTTACTCTTTCATGGCACCTGATCCTACCTTCGCTTTGTCGAAGGTCCGTGTTGCATTACACTTGAACTTGTATATGTTTTTTGGATTTTTGATTACGATTTACACATTGTTTACTTCACCATTCGATATTTTATTAAGATTTACCTTCAATGCCTATAAAAATGTTTCTATGTATTCTCTTATATAAACGGACTAATTAGATGTAAAAGAGATTATTGTATTACCTTTTAAAACTAATAAAAAGGGTTCGGGCCTTGGAGACCAGATATTGCAATCAGAGGGTGTTCAGAATTGCGTATGTATATTCCGATTGTATATACTGTTTTGACAAAATAACATCATCACCTGCTTTTTGGTGTATTTTTAGAATACTTCATGCGGCAAGACTAAATAAGAGCTGCTTTGCGGCTTGTCGGGCTTCTGAGGCCCTATGATGCTACCGAAGGGTTAAAGTAAACTTTTTTCAAATTAAATTGTCGTCATAATGGTCTAACATTCAAATAGAACCTGTTATTTGGTCAAATGTTTGATACCAATTGTTAGGCTTTTCTTTAGATACAGATTTTGACTACAAATCGAGTTTACCTCATTAAGAAGGAGGGTTAACGACTAGTGTTAACGGGAAGCTTACTCCTCCAAAGTTCGTGACCCATTCTGGTGTTTCTACGGGTCCGTGTATGTCTCTCTCTTTACAACACATTGCACGACCATATCTCACGATAAATTAAAGACGAGACTTTTTGACATCACAGACAGTTGCTTCTTCAGGAAAATGGTAAACAGAAATATCCATATCTAGTGGTCAGTCGTCCAAAAATTATTTTGTTAAACACCACTCTGGTTCAGCGCGCAAGTAATAACACTAGCAAGAAATAGATATTGAAAAGATGGTGGAGTTCCTTGTTGACGGTGTCTTCGTGGTCGTTGTTGATCGGACCTTCCGTCGATCTGTTGGGGTTCCCGTTGGCGAGGGTTGTGGTTCTTTGATGACTGACCTATTTTTATATTCTTACGAAGCAGAAACCATTCAAATGCTTCTACACGAGAAGAAGGGATGTTTTGCATTGACCTTCTCTTCGACATTTGGGTGTTTCGACGGCGTTTTATCTGTTAATAGTGATCGTTTTCGATCGAGTGTCGGTTCGATATATCCCGTTGAACGTGAGGTGGACACCACAGAATTTTCCGTATCTGCTTCGTGCTTAAATCTTTTGTTGGGAGTGGATGCTGACGCCAGACTGGCAACTCAGCTTTGTGACGGTTGAAGTGATTTCGATTTCTCCATCGTTGGCTTCCTTTATCTGTGAAGCAGCATCCATTGTCGCCGGCGTGTGTTGTGTCTCTCAGCTGGTTAGATGCACAGGGCTCGTTCTGCAAATGATCATTTTCAAAACCGAGGTAGGCTGCTGTCAGGGCAGACAGGTTGGTGTTGCGGTGTCGTCTGGAGTCAAATACTGTCTGGCGTGTTTTGTGCCGATAACTGAGATGTTCTTAGCGTGCTGATTGTGTCTGCGGATTGCTCCATTACCTGATCAGAATATATATTCTCACAGCAGGTGTGACCGGTCAACAGGGAATGTTTACTCATTCTAGGCACCTGATCTCATCTCTGGTATGTCCAGAGGTTCGTGTTTGCTCATCTCTCCGATTTATATTTTCTATAGCAATTAATGAGATGGATAACTGTTCTTTATTTTAGCCTTTTCTTCTGTTATAGTATTTATGACGTTAACTTCACGTTTTCATAAAACAAATCTATTAACATATTGTCAAAACCTTTTTCATTTACTAATATAAAAATACGATAGAATTCATTCGTATACTGTTTCTTATTTTCACTTTCTCATTAATAACATTAAACTGTCGCAAAGTATATAACGGGTGATGAGATAAAATAGGAAAGCAGAGAAAAAAATAATAAAGCATTTATTAGTACATATGTGTACAAAAATACAACATTGACAGATTCTACATGTAACACACGACTGATAACAAAATGTTATGATAACAAATCCTGATATTAAATTCGAGATGTTTGACTATTCTTGGAATTTTGAAGCTTAGATTCCGGAAAGCAACAGTGTTCCATTAATAATCATTATTCACATATGCCGAATTTTGCTGTATCTAGCGCCTAATCTCACGTTGATAAGAAACAAAATAATGATGATACCCCCCCCCCCCCCCCCAAACAAAAACCCATCCCAATCTGATCGCGATGTGGTGCTAATTACAAAATAAGGCAGTTTACCACAGATCGACGAAAGGGATGGTTTTGAACCCTTTAACAAAAATATTTTATTAAATACATGTATTAGGGAAATTAGCGTTAGAGCATACCTCCTACCTAGTATGTCAACCGTGATCGGTCGCAAAAAATGAAATAAAAGATATAGGGAAACCGATTCAAATGTTTTCTGAACAGGATTGAATTTGACAATCAAAACTCCCAAACTCAAAGTCTGAATTACACTGAACTATAATACAATATTTAAGAAATTGCTTGTCGATGGAGTTGTTCTAATTTTGTGTCAACGTGCAGCACTTCTTTCAACAAATGTCGCTGTACATAAAAATATGTATTTGGAAAAGAACTTTAACTTGAAAGGAAAAGCAGGTGTTTGTGCAAATTTGTATATCTAAATCTAAATCTAAATAGATGAATGATATTTTCCCAGTAATATTTAATCCATTTGTGTATTATCTCAAGATAATTAAAAAGCAGTTGGACAAATGTCTATCGCAAAAGTCCCGTATTTCGTTTGTTGTAATGAAATCTGCTGGTACATATAGCGTATTTACATAAATGTGCAGAGTCATAAAATTGCTATCACATTGTTTAATTTGCGTTTAAATGACCAGGTGGAATAATGAAGTAACTTTAATACAGCAGATAAGGTCTGGAGTGTAAATAAAATAAATAAAATAAAAAAAAAAATCACCAGACAGCGAAAAATGAATGGTTTGGATGAAGTAGCTAAAGTATGAATGAAAAGAGCTGGATGAGCAAAATACATAAAACAAACGCTGATGAGGACCATCGTGAATATAAATTCCTTACATTCCAGTCACCGTAAGTATTAAAAAGCTACGATGCAAGTCAAGAAGAATGATAAATTAATACCAACCCTAGAATTTTGTTATTCATTTGCACAAGCGAACGTTGTCCAATTTTATGCTTCCAAAATGCTGCAAAACACCAATGAAAGGACAAAGCATTTGTTACTTGTCCACATCAGATAACATCCATTTTGACACTATCAAACTACTAGTCAGCATTTTGGAAGAGAATTTATGAATATTTGTTTAATAGTTCAATGATCTTTCTATCACTGGCTGCTCTTCTAGGATCCATTGATCGTTCGATTGTTAAAAGACCTGGATAAGTTTGTAAGAGATGCTCACATAGTCTGTAGGATCTATTAGCGCATGCGTTGTACAGAATGGACTTTCCGGCTCTGGAGACATGATATACGAATAAATCATGTTTTGTCACTAAATGCCTTAAAATGTTTATTCTTTCTTCATCAGCTCCTCCTCTTTCACCGAGAAATAGGGCTGGATTCCATCCCTTTTTACTTTCTTGAGTAACTAATTCGGGATATGTTTCTGTTATATATTTGCACATGTCTAGTCTTCCGTGGCGACAAGCTATGTGAAGAATATTAATGTTCTGGGATGACAGTCCATCAGGTTTCAGTTCTTGAGTTACAAGATATTTTAATATTTCAACATTTCCACTTTTAGCTGCAAAATGACCAGCATGCCTCCCCGACTTATCTCGCGCATAAATGCTTTCTTTACTCTTGCCTGCTATGTATTTACAAGCTTCAAGGTTTCCATTTTCGCATGCTGTATGAAAGGAATATTTCAAATCTTCGGTGGAATAGAAAACACGCACCTTTTCTTTATCTAGGAACTGCAAAATCATTTTGTTTCCAGTCTTTGCAGCATATTGGAGTGGATTCCAATCCATTTTGTTCCCTGTTGATATTATCTTCTGTTCGTTTTTTATCGTTTTTGAAGAGTCCATGTCCATTGTAGATAACATCTGAAGGACATCCAAGCTGTTTCCTATGCATGCTAGATGTGCAACAGTTTCTCCGTATTTTGTTTGCCTCCTTATATCGAAGCCATGCTGAGATATTCTCTCCAGAATTGATTTATTTCCAGCAAGAGCTGCATAACAAAACGGCATCAATCCGTTTTTATCCTCTACTTTTAAAAGTTCTTCTTCTTTTTCTACGATTGCCTCAAATATATCTTCTCCTTTTGTTGCAGCGGCAGATATATGAAGCACTGTTCTACCTATGATGTCTGTTGCACGCAAGTCTATAGCCTTATAACTCATTAGTTGTTGAAAAATTCTTGAATTTCCTCCGTATGCTGCATGATGAAGAAGGGTCCATCCCATGCCATCTGTCTTCTTCAGCAAATCTTCATCAAACGATTTTGGATCTGTCTGAGCATGAAATGCGCTCTCTTTTCCTTCTCTGCAAGCGTCTCTCAGGCACAAAAAGTCTGTGTTTACAAAAATCAATATTTTACATACAAGTATATTTTCTATTTTGATTTGTTAAACTTTGTAGAAACGGACTAGGGAAAAGTGCGTTTTCCTAGTTTAAGATGACGACAGGCGAATACGCTTTCACTTTACCGTTTAAATTTTGATGTGTTCTGTCTTGAGTTCTGAACTTATTTTGTACCAAGTCAATAGGTAGTGTCAGCTTTAAATGCCTTATTGAAATTGCCCGTACTGATCAGGAATGCTCACCTCAAAGTTTGACTACAGATTAGGAAAATGTTTTGGTATGGAAAATTGACCTAAGTTAATTGATTGATTGATTGTTTTTTCGCCACACTCAACAATTTTTTAATTATATGATGGCGTCCAGTTTTTATTGGTGGAGGAGAAAACCTAGATACAATGTACCCGGGAAGAGACCACCGACCTTCCGAAAGTAAACTGGCAAACTTTCTCACATATAACGGCGCGAGCGAGATTCGAACCCACGCTGACTAGAGGTGAGGGGCCTTGTGATTTTGAGCGCGATGCTCTAACCACTCGGACGCAGAGGTCCCGTGACCTATGTAAAGAAGATCGTAAACCGCTATATTTTCGGGAGAACTTCATCCCAACTATTGAAATTCACATCTCGTTTTTGCGAAAAACTCACCATCCTCGTTTTCATCAGTTGTTCAGTTTTTGTTCGATTCTGTATCACATCTTGAGGCATTTCATGTTTAAAAGTGTTAGTGTTTTCTATGGTACATTGAACTGTAAATGTTCGAAAGAATATTTTTTGCCATGTGGAAATCAACTATGCAGTAGGTATTTTGCAGATTTATTTTGTTTAATTATGTACGATATACGATAAAGAAATGAATAGACGTTTGTCATTGTGTTCACAAATTGCCAATACATTTAATTCTTGTGTTGGATAGGAATATACGCAACATTTATGATATTTTCTTTAAAATCAGTTTTTCCTCTAAATTTATATGAAGAGTTTCCATGATTTCTGAAATAGGTTGAAATTGTATATATTAGGAATTTTACCAAATATTTTATATCTTGTAATGTAAGAACCCCAGGTTAAATACCCGATTGTTCCACACCCGTAGCAGTAGCTCAGTGGTAAGAGCGTTCGCTTAGTAACCGGGAGGTCATGTGTTCGAGTCCCGCTCGTGCCATGGCCGCGTCAAACCTAAGACGTAAACAAAGGTAGTGATTTCCCTCTTCCGTCAAGAGCTCGGAATCATGGGCTTTCGGATATAACCTTAAATACGGAGGTCCCGTGTCCCGGAAGGCGTTGACAAGTTAAATAACCCTCACTACTACGGTCCTGAGTGCTAAGCATAGTTCTAAATTTGTGGTACTTAGAATTGGTGTCTGAATAGGATTGAAAAATTCTCAACAGGACGTAAGACAAACAATGAATCAATCAACCGGTTGTTCCAAAGATAACCAGAATTTAAAGTGACACATTAAGGCAGACCTTGAAAGAAGCAATAGGAAATTTTACTCATTTATTATGTTACCTCTGTATGCGTTAGTCATTCAAACTGTTTCCTTCACCCTTGTCGTGAATTTGCTGTACAGCAACTCATGGTCGAATGTTTTACTCGCTATATCGTTGTAATATGCGCCGATGATGCAAAATTTACGGAATATTTACCTCCTACTATTTCGCCAATTACAACATCAACAACTATGCAACTTTGCAATACATACTTCATATATTTGTATATTAGGTGCAAAATAACTGAAGGACACACTATAGTCGCCATCTTTGACTAAGGTAACGCACTTTACTCTGGTCCCTTCTACACAGAATAGAAGTGTGATTTCTCTCAGGCACAAGAAGTTTGCATATGAGAGAAAAATCTGTATTTACTAAAATCAATATTTTACAAGTAAATATATTTCTACCATGCAGTTGTCAGAAACTGAAGTATGATCTTAACATTTAAAGATTTTAAAAATCAACTGAAAGTTACCGTCTTGTTTTAATAAATCAGGTAAATTTTCTTGTGATGAAGACTCAGGACCCTCATAAATAGAACCTATAGGTATAAAGTTCAAAGAAATTAACAAAAGATATTCCAAAGTCAGAGTACCCTATTTCTAAACCATTATTTTCAATTATTAAACCAACCGTACATTGACTAATGATCAGTCAGTGCCTTATCCAAAATCATAAGTCGAACACTCTTACTTATTCTTAAAACATGTACATGGATATTTACATTGCTGAATTAATGTAAAAGTGAAGATAACGAATAATGATCAATCTCATAATTCATACAAAGAATGCAAAATTAATAGTCAAATACGGACCGCTGGACTAACTGGAAGTAGGATCAGATGCCTAGGAGGACTAAGCATCCCCCTGTTGACCGATCGCACCCGCCGTGAGCCCTATATCGGAGTAATCCGCAGTCAAAATTGATATTTAAAGGATAACAATAGGTATAAAACACTTACAACATTTAACCTAATGACAGATTGTGTCTGTAAATAAGATTACTACAACGCCAATGTTTTTATTTTATAGATAAATTCAATGTTTTGAAAATATACGTGAAAATACGCTTCACGCCGACATACTTTATGAAGTGGTAACGCTTCAACACGCTTCATGGAATATGCCTTCGTAAAGCGTCGCAGTTCATACACTTATGCATTTTGAAAAATGAAATTTAGTTTTTATATTTACATTTTATTGTCATTTCTGTTCGTATTCCTACACGTTAAGATAGACGTACTACATTTATCATTATTCATCCGTGCATTGTTCAACACTGCTACGAATTCATGAGGAAATTGCTACCATTATATTTTGTAAAGATATCAAAGTCTAAAACACTGAAAATTTAAATTTAAAAATCAAACGTAATAGAAAAAAAAAAAAGATTTATCGAGAAATATTTATATGATTTGGAATGTACATAAGATGGACAACGCTCCAAAACTAAAAGCAAACCAGTATTCCCTCAATTAAGATATCAGTAAATTAACAATTTATAAATATTTTACCATGAATTTACTCAGGTGACCTCAAAAAAATGTAGCTTAAATTCATGTACAATCAACATCACATATCAACATTACGAAAAAGAAAAATGAAATCCTCCACCCTCCGTTACATATTATGGAATAGGTTGTTAAATTTGAACTAGTTATATAAATATATATAATCGTTGTATCCGTTTGAAATGAACTTACGAGGAAAATTTATTTAACGAAGTTTAGGAAATTTCGTAAGAAAATAATGAAAATATTAATGATAAATTAATGAACGGTTTTTACGAAACTGTACATGTATCATTTAACTTTTACATGTATGTGGAAACTGTGAGGAAAAATAGAATGTGATCAGGATTATGACTTACCCATATTATTCAAAGGCACAGACTCTGCCAAATGACCATCCTCTGTTACTCAAATAGTAAAGTACATGTAAATCACGTATATTAATGATGCAAACAACAACGTAAATTACGATAGAGTTGATAAAGAATGTAGAAGAATAAATCGTACATGTATCATATTAATTCGTACATGTGTGTGAAAGCTATCATCAAAATCGTAACTTATCCATTTCATCTTAATACATAATTCATGCCGAATATGCATAATTTGTTAATAATGATCAAAATAAGCAAGTTCATCTAAATTACGTATACTCCGATATATTTGAGAAAGAATATTAATGATTTCGGAATTAAGTTATTCATTACCATGTTTAGAAACTTTCTTTCTGCTGTAACATTTATATATAATAAATCCACACAGTGAAAAGTTCTCAACGAGAAACAGAGTCAAAAACGCAACAAATGGCCCAAAGTAGTCTGTGGAGTTGTCCTCTATCATGCTCATTAGCGTTGTACTAGCTTGGGAGGTCGTCTTGTAAGGTGGGTTGCTTATAGTGTTTCCAGCATTTCTGTTTTCATAAATTAATAAATTCAGTAATCTTTGACACTACATGTACTCCGTTGAAAGTTAAAAAAATTAAAATAAACTATGAAATATTGAAATAACGATTTGGTTAAAAAGCTAGAGCAGATGATAAAATGCGTCAAATTAACGACAAACTGCAACAAATGTCGCGAAATATTCGAAAGAAGTAAAATGAATGGGCATTTGTATACAATGTACAATGCAAAACAGTAGAAAAACAGTGTACCGCTTGGTTATAGATTCAATCTTAATAGTCTACATGTTCACGTCCAAGTTCGAGAAATGACACAATGATATCAAAATGTAGGATCAGGTGCGTAGGAGGAATAAACATCACCTGTTGACCGGTAACATCCGCCGTGAACCCTCTATCTTGATCAAGGAAAAGGAGAAATCCGTAGTCAAAATCAGTATGTAAAGAACGGCCTAACAATTGTTATGAAACACGTTAGACAAAATTCGACCCAACGACAAGTTGCATTTGCAAATGAAGATTATAGAATTTGCGAAATGTCAACTTCAAACGAGACTGTTGAAACCCAAGTAACATCAACTTATTTGTCATTAGCTTACCTCAATTCGAAAATTGATCACACGCAGAACATACTCTCGCGTATCGAATCAGTTGATACATAAACAGTATATAAAATTAATCTATAAAGCAATCCTTTTCTAACGATAAATACTACCAAATCAATTAAAATGCTATATATCCAAATTATTACCATAAATTCAGTTTCAGTAAAAAGTGTAATTTTTACAGCATTTTAGTGCATGTTTCTGGTGAAATGGTCGTTGTTGCAGTTTCTTGCTTGTGAAAAGTCTTAAGACCGAAAGTCTGGGAAAGCGAGACTAAATAGAGGACAGCCCTGATAGGATACACCCGTACATAAAACACCTCCTCCTTTGAGGAACACATCCGGCGTAAGAAGTAAGGGTCAAGGGTCTTTCGGATGAGTCATGACAGGCGTTAGCACGATAACGAACCCTTACAGCGATCACCTTGAGCACCGCCAGGTATAGGTCTAAAGCAATGGAATTTCACCTACAGCTGGTGACGTCTCAATATGAGTGAAAAATTCTCAAAGAGATGTAGAACAACAAACATAACATAAAAATACATAAAAGTCGTGTATATATTTTAAGTAACAACAGGCAGTGCAATAGAGTAAAACAGATATTTATGAAATGTATTCTATGCCTTACCGCTTCAGTGTTATTTTTCAAGATTCAATTCTTACGAGTATATGAAAAAAGCATGATCATCAGCATCATAAATTTTGCGACATTTCTTGCAGTTTGGCGTTAAATGACGTATTTCATCATCTGGTCTGGCTTGATAAGTAAATTGTTATTTTCAATGGTTTATTTTCTAAATCTATAAACTTAGTGAGCAACATCGATATTTCGATCAATGGTGTATCTTTGAAGAGTATACAAGAATCGTGTTTACTATGTCGCTCTGTATTTACTGAAAGGAAAATTATTATGGTAATTTAAATACGCAGTGTTTCCTTAAAATTTCGAAAATCCAGGAAAAGTTCATCTAAGATGTCTTTCTTAGGATTACCAACATTTTTAGAAATAACACCTTTGTTAAATTATATCACAGGAAAATATATCATAGGAATTGAAAGACATTTAAGGGTGTCAAATTAAGCCCATAACACATACCGGTAATAGTTCTTTATATATATATATATATATAATGAATCTTACTTGGATAATATGCAAGGTACATCTGCATCAAAGCAGCTGAAATTCGTGTTGATCGACAGACACTTTGGATCTGTTAAAACACATCAATTGATCTTTAATGTTTTGAATATAAAACATAAAAGGTACTAATTTTGACGCACCAGATGCGCATTTCGAGAAATGTCTCTTCAGTGATTATTAAGTAAAAAAGGATGGAAGTCCGAGATAAGTTAATATTTCTTCTAATAGTTTTTTCTTGTTTTGTGAAAGCATATTACGTCGTAAGAATAATTTACAAGTAGCAACGTAAATGACTCACATTTGTATATTTCATTGCTGAAATAAAACTGATCTGGACATCCACTGTAGAAACTAGTGCAGGGAACATGGTTTAAAATCCCATCGGCTGCTAATTCTAGACAATTTCCTGAAAAATGCAAGTTTATAAGAAGTGATAATTAGACGTGTAATCTTTCAGAAAACCTATCTATTCATATTTTTAACATTCTTATAGCTGGTGTACTGACTTCACTCATGATCTTTCCAAAACTCCAGTTGAAAAGTTTCCTTTACTACAATTTGAAGTAAATTCTCTAAAAGCAATACCAAAAAAAAAAAAAAAAAAACAAACCCAAAAAACAAAAAGATCACCGAAATCAAACCACCGGTCGCGTTAGCTCAATGCCATAGCGTTCGCTTTGTAAACGGGAGGTCGTGAGTTGGAACCTTGCTCGTGCCATGGCCGAGTTACACCTATGACGTAAATGTAGTTAGTGATTGCTCCTTCGCCAACCGTTCGGTTCTGAGGAGTGAGAATCGCGGGTCTTTCGGATATATTCTTAAAAACGGTGTCGCTGCAGGCATTGTTATATTAAAGAACCTTCATGCTACAGCCGTGTGCTTTATGCATAGTTCTAAATTTGTGCTACTTCACCTACAGCTGGTGACATCTCAATATGAACGAAAAATTCTCAAAAGGGATGTCAAAAAACAAACCACAACCACACCTACCAACCCTCATCTTCCTCGAAAACCCGACTCACTTCATGGCAGTTTTTGAGTACATATCAGATGACATTTGCTAACCAGAAAACACGTGAAATGAACAAACATGAGTATACATGGCAAAGAGTCATAAGGGCGAAGAAATATATTTAATAATTACCTTTCTCGAAAGGCAGTCTGAGTCCTTGCGGATAACAGAATTCAATCAGTGAGGTGAAATATTTATCCGGGACACAATGATACCCATGTGCCTGGGTACAGTTTAACCGAAGAGACGCCATTTCCCATGCCTCTTTGCTCATTGGACAGTTTGATACTGGGTGTACCTCGAAGGAAAACTCGTATGTCTGAAATAAAAAAGTCATGTTAAGGAATCTTAAGACACTGCACAATATAGATAAAATACACTTTTATTGCAAAGTTAATGAAAATATATACTTTTGTCTTATCGATAAATCTAATGAACACAGAGGCATTATAATGGACAATATATGTTCTTGTGAAACTGAAAAAAAATGGAACAACGAAACTGAAAATATTGTTAGATTCCAAGATATACTATTCCGAGCTTGGAGATAGAGCTATAACATTTGCTTTTAGATGATTCAATTTAAAATAGATACAATTTCTTCCCTTAGTCACAATAATTTCGTTTTTATAATAACTCAGACTTTTTAAAATTAATGTTGGTATATATATCAAAAACGTTAAATTTGATAAAAGGAAACCTGGTATTCTTGGACGAAAATACTCTGGGAAGACTATATAGAGAGTCCTCACGAAAAATCGACCTCCAATAACGTATTAACGGAATTTCAACAAGTTCTTATAAGTTTTGGCTTCGTGGTGAAAAAAGTACGTAAAACTTTAGTATGTTCGACGATACACTTAAGGATAGATTCACAGGCTCATTCTATGGGCCTGAAATGCAAATACATCCGCATGGTCAATGGAAGTTTACAGGTCGCGGTAGCTCAGTGGTAGAGCGTTCGCTTCGTAACTGGGAGGTCGTGAGTTCGAGCCCCACTTGTGTCATGGCCGCGTTAAACCTAAGACGTTAACATAGGCAGTGATTGCTCCTTCGCCAAACGCTCGGTATTTAGAAGCGAGAATCACGAGTCTTTCGGATATGACCTTAAAATTGAGGTCTCGTGTCATGGAAGGCGTTGGAACGTTAAAGAACCTTCATGGCTACTGTCCTGAGCGTTAAGCAAAGGTCTAAAATTGTAGTAATTCTCCGACTGATAACGTCTTAGTATGAGCAAGAAATTCTTGACGGGACGTAAACAAACAACCAACCGACATAGAAATTTACAATATAGGTAATGCTTCATCTTGTTCCTGAATTTTTGCAAGTTGTACAGGTTTACATGAAAAGATTTGTAAAGGTGTCTAACATTGTATAAGACAGATTTATTCCTTCTTTGTCCCTAACCCATTATCTAAGGCATGAAATCTAATTTTCATTTCTGTATAGCAACAACTAGGGAAAGTGCTGGGCAGTAGCGTTATTATGGGGAATGGCCAGTTCAGAGTTTAAGAACGTAGAGAGTAATTGTAACCGAGTATCGTAAAGCGACCATTACCAAGGGTTTTTTTCACTACAAAGTCCCAAGGGTGTGGGGAAGATGAAATGATTAAGTTTTACTATAGTCAGGATGCTTCTTAATCAAATCGGGTTAAAAATGAGCAGTGTTTTGTTTTTTATTCATAGGAGAAACCAACACACGAAGTCTAACGGGAACAAAAGTAGATAAAAATCACAATGGTTCGAAATTGAGGAAGAATTGGTCAAAATGCAACACACGTGACAAAACCTGAAAATAAAGCGTTGCGTCTGTATAAAGGCAAGAAATGGAATTAGAGATTTTATTTTTATTACTTACATGTGTTTCAGCGGATGACAAAACGAGTATAAGGTAAATAACGAAACTTATAACGGCTACCTGGTAAATCCGAGGAGTCATTTCTAAAAAAAAAAATATATACATGGATATGAACTGAAAATATGAAAAACCGGAAAATATCTAGAACAAGTTCCTGTTCTTTAAAATGGTTTATAGTACGTGCACCATAGGCACTTTCTCACATACAACCACTGCCGATCATAGGGATCGAACTCGGGTCTCAGCGGTGAGAAGAGAGTGCGTTGACCACTAGGCTACCTGCATTTCTTATTGGTAGGCATATATCATGAAAGATATTCGTGAAAAGAGGGAGTGCAGCATAGGGAATATAATGTGTTGGAGGAGGGTAATTTAAAAAGACTTACTTGTAGCAGATAATTACATAAAATTAATTATTACATCCCCCACACTGGTGAGCTCTCTTCGAGTATGTCCTTTTGTACACAAACACAAGAACCTTTAAGTGCTTAGGTCTGATAATTTATCTTTATTAATCGTCATCAGGTAAACCGTGTGCGGTGATTTATATGTAGAATTCAGTCTATTTAGACGTACACTGCATAAAATAAGTACGTTTATCAGTAGTTTACAAGTGATAATACGTTAGTTATTTACAAATCTTGTTTTTATAATCTAATCATGTAGGACCCGCTAATGCAAACACATATATACATGCACTTGGATTGTTGAGTTTATCATCTCACTGTATTTGAAATGTTGTGTAACGCAATAATTAATTCAGGCATGTACAGACCCAGACATGTATATTACCCAGACCCAGACATGTATATTACCCAGACCCAGACATGTGTATTACCTAGAGGAAGATTGTGATATGACCATCTGAATGTCAATGAAAGACAAATTTAGTACGTTTACGATTATAGCTTAAACAAAACTCAGAATTCACCATTTCTCTTGGTTAGAAGTATCAACAGAGGAAATAAAACAATTGCATATTTAATTTAAAGACCTATTTGAAACATTTTCTTCTTGGTATGGTCAGTTTAATAAAAACCACCGGCTGATATAAATTTCACGCTTTCATAACTTTTATGGTCGTTACAATAGTCGTACTACATCTATCAATATTCATATGCGGATCCTTCACATTCATTTGGTAGAGGTATCGAGGACAGAAACATTGAATATGTGAATACCTGAATTTATACAACTTTGCTTCATACATACCTTGCTTACATTAGCTGTAATAGCACAAGTTCACTTGCCATTGAAACTTCATTGCATCTTTTCCTACGTAAGAAAAAGAAATCAAGTGAAGATAACAAACAGTGATCAATTTCATAACACACACACACACACACACACACACGCACGCACATACACACACACCACACACGCACACATACACGCACACCACACACACACATACACGCACGCAAATACACACACACACATACACACACGCAAGCACACACACACACACACACGCACGCACACACACACCACACGCACGCACATACACACACGCACGCACACACACACACACACACACACACACACACACACACACACACACGTTCATTGATGGCAAAGAATGTAGTTGGTTGAAGCATAACATTTTAAGATACTGATAGGACGGTAGTTTTATAAGCTTTCAAAAATATTAATTGTTTTTGTCAATACTTCATATTATAGAAGTTATTACATTTGCAACCCCTATAGTTTTGAGTTAAATGAGCGAGCTGACCATAGGTACGTATGCGCTATTTCTGTTTCAGGTAATTTTTGTTTAAGCAAAGTATGTAAAGTTAATGGTTTGACAATGAAAGAGCAATTTAAAAACTAGAATGGGTATACTGTTGATCATTTTATACAAAATGTGTACAAGCATGTATGCAGGTTTCACAGCCGTATGATGTGGTGATTTATTTGCATTCAACGGGCCTTTGAGAGCAACGTAAGCATGTTACAGAGAAAACAAATTGTTTACAAGTGAAAGAGTTTAATTGACAGAACATATAGTGTGATGAAAAATATTCACACAAACATTGTTATAATATACTGGGCAATATAAAGTATCGTGGAGTATTTCATTGATTAAAACTAAAACTCTTTATGTACATGGCAGAGTATATGAAACAAAAACGCTGACATCATTTTTCATCAAAATTGAATCAGAAATCTCGATTTCATTTATTGATTTTATTGGGTCATAATGCACAAAGCAAGGTATCACTGAATGATGTGAAAATATCTGGTATGAAAGACAACTTGAACTTTACAGAACATGTCCAAAATTGACTCAGAATTTCATAAATATTCGATGTGACCTCCATTTGCTCTCAGAACACATGGCATCAGCGTTACATACTCATATTCACACTGTTCTGTTGTGGGAGATTGCTCTATTCCTCTCTCAGCCCGTTTTCAAGGTCATCCAAAGTCTGCGGTTGGTTTGGATGCTGTGAAAATTGATGCTGAAGTTGATCCGAACATGCTCGGTAGGATTCAGGCCACTTCATAAGTTCGATAGTTTCCCTCTGCAGAACTCCTCAACAATATGATCACGATGCCGGGCGTTATCGCCCATCAGAATGAACATTGGCCCGACTGCACGTGCAAACAAGCTGAAGATTGGGTGAAGAATATGAAGAGCTGTCTGTATCTTTACATGATCTCGTTAAATGTACAGTTAATCCTTATTATTTTAGATATAAAGTAAATAGAGCTGAAATAACTCGTGTATGATCTATTTAAGCTCGTTCCGCTTGGTGCAGCTAAATTATGAACTCGTGCTCAAAATCTTCTAGAAAAAACATCGCCGATTAATCACTTCATATCTGTGATAAGTAGCTGGGAGGGAGATTCCATTCCTGTAAATGTAGAGCCTGTGTGTAATGTTATTTGTTCTTATGTTTTGTTATGTGAATTTGGTGATACATGTATTTGCTGCCGAGTAATTTTCTGCCATATAGGAGTATATTTTATGTTTATTTCTGCCACATACTTCATTTCTGCTTTTGATGCTTCTGCTTTGTTTCTTATAGTTTGGTCCTTCTACCTTTTATCTAGGTAAGATTGTATAGTGATATTCATTCTGTGATAGTATTGCTACGTTCAATCTTATTAAGTTATATGTCACTTCTTATCATATTTTAAAACTTTACTTTTGCATGTACCTAAATCTTAGGAACTACTAAACCTTGTGTACATTTTACCGTCGGTAAATAGCTCCTTAAAGCTAAGGTTTCTGTGTTCTACGTGCCCGACTTCAAATGATTCGAATTAAATACCCCGGATGTGAACTGCAATACAATAAAACGGTGGTATAGACACATGTGCAACCCTCGTCAAGGTCGTTTCGTATCGTAGATTTATTTACTTATCGATCTGATTTATTGTTAATACGAAACGACCATTTAAAAACTCGCTGTCTGTGTTTAAAGTCATAATGTAAAACGGTGATTAGGAATTCGGTTCATGGGTACGCTTACGCAATACAGCTAGGTTTCTAATATCGGGTCTTTGCCATTGTTTACAAATCCCACAACTGAAACTATCCAGAGAATCATTTAAATAAACTCGACAGCAGAACTTTAAAAATAAAAATCGCTTTGCTGAGATCAATAATTTTTCAGTGTGTGTATGTAAATATAGCACCACATAATCCGCTATATATGTACGTACATACTTTACAATAAGCATATTAAACACATTATTTATTTCTGTGTAGACATTTTAAATTATTCAACATATTTCAGATCAGAGATAAGTCTATGAATGTACTGTATTTATTATGCATTAAAGATACCTGGATCTACGGTATTTTATGTTTCTGATTTCTCCCTGACTAAACGTTCACAGAGGTAAATACACAGAGGTCAGCAAGAAATGAACCAAAATGAACAGATTTCAAATCATCATAAACCAACACAATTCACCAACTGCAGCCTATTCATCGTTATCATTGTTATAATAATGTACTTATAAAACTACCGTCCTATCAGTATCTTAATATGTTATGCTTCAACCAACAACTCTTTGCCATCAATGAGGAATACCATGCAGCGTTTCCCACCCGGACATTTCTTAGCGAGTATAGGGAGTTCATAAATGAAATTCTTAATTTAAAACACACACACACACACACACACACACACACACACACACACACACACATATATATATATATATATATATATATATAATTTGTAAAAAAAAAGTCCAGTAATTGATACAGCAAATATATCCAAGAATAAAAGTCAAGAAACACAAATCTCGATTTAATTGCATTCCACTGTGAGCGCTTTCGGCTTTCATGTCACTTCAGACTGGTGGAGCATCAGTTTTTATCTTTCTGATAGTTTGACCCCTATGAGGGTACATGTTATAATACATATATAGACATATAATTCAAAAGAAAAACAACAGAAAATTGAAATAACAAATTGATATTCACAAACCTTATTTCCAGTTTCGTTATCGAATACAAGGTATTTTAAACATGTTAACATGTTTGATCATGTAGCACACCTTTTGTATATTCAATATAGACAAAAAACATTGGAACAAGCACCAAATGTATGGGTCGGAAAGACTTTGGGGAAGTGTAAGAACTGAAAAATTATTTGCGAGTGTCATCTAAAGTAACTTCTCAGGAAAAGGAGTTCAAAGGTGTTCCAAACAAGTTCTTTCTTTAAAAGCGCTCGAAAATTACAACACAAAGGCGCGAGAAATGTAAAGGAACAGAGAAAGGAACAGAACACGCATTTGTCCATCGATACCCAGCGAACTTCTTTGATTTCTATTTGATTTTTTTCCTTGATGCCGAAAAATGTTGGCAGTTTTAGTCAACTGGTGAAAATTATAGTAAAAAGAATTTAAAGTGACACTACAGCTTATTTTGCTCAAAAATCGTAAAATGACAATTTCAGCAGAGCTCTAAGTTTGTTGCATAGTTGAATGTATAAACTTTGCAAAAACGACATCTCTAAAGTTAAAAATTCTCGTTTAAATGCAAAAATTTATAGTTTTTGAAGGCTCTTTTTAAACAACAATGAGACTTCCTCTTTCGGTCTTCAGACGGATTCGCATGGACGGCAAACAATCTAGTGAGAGTTAGCGTAAAATGGCTAAACCCAGAATTTATTTAATTATAATAAGCAGGAAATAATCTCATACTCGAGAAGCGAGTGTGGACCCCTTTAAGGATTATTTAAATAAGTTTTTACACACCGTGTGTGTCGTCATACTGAATCACGTGATGTAAAATGTATACGGAACGACCAATTAAAAACTCGATGATTTAAGTGTTTATAGTCCTGATATAAAAAGTGATTGAGAATATCCAAAATGTGTGTACATGGGTACAGATACGCGATACAGTTTGGTTTCTAAGATCGGATCTTTGTCGTTGTTTTTAAATCCTCACAATTCAAACATTTAAATAAATTAGACGACAGGACTTTAAAAAAAAATGACCTAGCTGAGATCAGTAAGTTTTCAATATGTGAAGTATATAAATATAGATTTACGTACACCCGCAATCTGTGTACGTACATACTTCGCAATGAGCATATATACATACGTTATTTATTCCTTCATGGAAGTTTTAAATTATTCAACATACAAACACATTTCAGAGTTTCGATTTTCAAATCAGAGATACGTTTATGAATGTATTAAAGACACCTGGGTCTACGGTATTTTATGTTTCTGATTTCTCCCTGACTAAACGTTCACAGAGGTAAATACACAGAGGTCAGCAAGAAATATATGAATCACAGTGTACAGATTTCAAAACATCATAAACCAACACAATTCACACGTTGCAGCCTATTCATCGTTTTCATTGTTACAACAATGTACATCAGTGTTCCTCTTTTTATGTTTCTGATAGCTTGACCCTTATTAATGTTCATGTTATAATACATATAAAGACTTATATTTCGAATTAATAAAAACGAAAATCAGAAAAATGAAATCACAAAATGATATTCACAAACCTTATTTCCAGTTTCGTTATCGAGTATTGAATGCAGGGTATTTTTAAAAAAAAAGATTAACATGTTTTTTCATGTTTGTAAATTCAATATAGATCGATCCATTTATTACTACACGAGTTGGAGGATGACTACAGAGATTCTAGTGATTTCAGAACACAAACAAAGTAGTGAAATTAGTTTTCTGGAGTTGAAACGTCAGATAATGGTAGAATTCTTGTGTGTTATATCAAGAATAACTAGATGTGTCAATGTGACATGGACGTCCCCTCTGACATACAAGTTTGAAAATCAAGGTTGTGAAAATAACACTATGCGCAAATAAAAGAAAACTGAAATATAATATTACATGTACAACTTCAGTTTTCCTGAATGAGTTGTGAGGAGAATTGAATTACATTTGGTTATAAGGGCATGGAAGTGCAAGATGGGCCTTAATAAATAAATCACTCTGTGGATGGTGAATGAAATACAATGACTTAATTTATTCCTTGAGTTTTTGGAAAAAAAGAATATTGCCTTTATTTCAGATACAAAAACCAGGTTGACTATAAAATGACATTTTCGTGACTTAAATTTAAATGGCGTTTTTTTGCAACATTGTTAATTTGACGCACATTGTACAATCTGCAGTAAAATCAACACCATTTGTTTAAAATGTATAGTCCAATGAAGAAAAAAAAATCTGAATCGGATATTTTAAAATTATAATCGCAATAACCCTAGTAAGCGTAAATCAGTAAACAAGCAAGGAAATATTGAATCTGTAAATTACTGAAACACAGGTACCTACTATCAGTGAGCTCATTATCTACAAACACACTTAAGAGAAAAAGTCTGGAAATAAAGGTGAATATGTTTCAAAATCCAAGGGTATTTGTTTCTGTAAATATATAATTTAAGATGTCTGTGCACTGATGATAACACAAGCTACTTGAAATGACACAGAATGACCCCTCCCACCCCCAGGAATGTCAGCATTGTGAGCTTCAAGGGAATATGTGAGGCAAATGTATTTACTACCTCTCTACGATAATTTATCTACAAAATTATATATGGCTTCACTGCGTTCATTGCTTCTTGTCTCCGAAAACTGGGAGGAAAAGAAACGAAAATAAAAAAAGAAATAATAATAAAAAACAAGCATGGCTCAACAGCTCGATTTTAAGGTTCACGGCACGAAATATGCGTTGTGTCCATACCGCGCAGAATAACGTGCGATTTTGACTGGCTTTTACACTTTACTCAAATTACGTTTGGAAACCTTGGTAGTTATTTATAGAAACATGAAGAACGGGGAAGAGTTTTGTTATCGAATAGATCAAAGATGGATTGAAAATATTATGCAAAACAATGGTTTTAATGGTCTTGATTGATCTTAAATGATATTGTTTTTTAAATTGCTAATGTTAGAAAAAGATACAAAAAATACTACAGAAACTGAAGGGGAGGGGGGGGGGGGGGGCTACATTCCTCCCTGTTTTCCATATCAACATAGGCATGTGAGATTAGGGGTGAGGGAGAGTGGACTGGCCCACCCTTTTAATTGACAATGAACATTACCTGTTTATTTTCATAGGCAGTTAAAGATAATTTGGGAGGCTTGCCTCTCCATTATTTTTTATAACACTATTCTATCAGTAGTGAATGAAAACAATATAAACTCAAAAGATATGCATTGAAACCTTAAAGTGAAAAGTGAGTCTCTCCTCTTCCAATTTAAGAGACCGAAGCCTGAGAAAAAAAAACACACTGAGAAAGCAATGATAGACATTGTAACAACCCCCCCCCCTCCCCAGTAAATTAAGGTTTTGAAGATCAGGCAATTTTTTTTTTATCATTATCATTATTGCTTGTCAGATTTTTAGACAACTTTTCCGGCCACCCCTCCCTTTGTTTTCAGACGATGCTATATGCCTTCAACGTTCTTGTTTTTTATGATGAGTTTTATAAGCCTTGAAAGTAACAATAGGTACTTGTCACTTCAATCCATACCACAATAAGTTGACAAGTTTTATTTTTTTTTCATTCGATGTTAACACAAAACGGAGAACATGTTAAACAGCATTTAGAAACAATATTCACACATACACAGGTAATTCATAAGAATATATATATATATATATATATATATATATATATATATATATATATATCAAAATCTTGATAATATATAAGTACAACAGTAGACTATATATACATTTTATCTGGAGGGCTTACTCTCTCCTCTCTCGGTAAGTAATTGTATGTATTTGCACAGTTTTAAAAGTATTTTTTCATTTTTGGTTGGAAAAAGGTTATGAAATTTAACACACCACTAGCAACTTTCTATATGTGCGCAGACACTTCCAAATAATCTTTGATCTGGATGTAATTTTACCGACAGTTTTACAAACATTTGGCAGAAATATTTTCCATATTAACGAGGTTATATTTGCAGAAAGTCATATTTCATTAAAATCTTGATATCTGCCATGAACAAAAATGATTCTGATTTGGTCCATTCTTTTTGAAAATTCACAGCCGAAAATATTTTTAAACCTCCACTCGGGAAGCAACAGTACAGATATTATTTCTGACGACATGTAAAGTCCCGAAAGTTACGAACAGCTTCGGATTTTTGGAGTACCTAAATATAGCATACAACGTATTCAATTCAAGTTTTTCATTTTGTTAACAAAGCAATGTTTTCGTGATATTTTTTTGATGATAAACATTGTATTTATTCATTACGATCATAAAACAATGCGACTTAATTTTTCAACAAAGGATTATAAAATTTTCACCCTGTGCTCTATGCATTTCGTGGTGTGAAAGGGAAAGTTAAGCTATGTACTAATCAGTTTTCGGAGATAAGGGTTATGTCATTCATGATTTTGTAGAAAAATTCGTAGAGTGGTTGGAAATACTTTTGCATCGCATATTCCCATGAAGCTCAAGAGGGTGATACTCTCAGGGGATATCATTCTGTGTCATTTTAAGTTAAGTACCTCGTGATATTATTTGTGTACAGACGTCATTAACCTATTTACAGAAACAAATGCCCCGTGCGATTGACATGGCACTTAAACGTGATATGCAAGTAATCAGAATATAGAGATATATAAAGACATACCAAAAATCAACTCATTATCTACAAACACAGCCAAAAAAGTTTGAATGGCGGAATGACAAGAGGACGGAAAGCGGTAAGTCTATATTATATTTGGACATAATGTAGAGTTACTCCCCTTAGACCAAGGAATAATTTGATATGAGAGCTTCGTTCTGGGCTAGAGAATAAAGTCATCCAAGTTAATAACTTTGTTTCTTCAATGTTTAGATGTATGGCCTTTCTCGGTGTCTGGGTCTTGTTCAAAATCAAACAAGCGAATATTACACCGACAAACCCTAGGATCACCATGAAGAGGGCAATATCGGATTTACGGAAACTTCAGATTCCCATGATGGACTGAGACAACTCGAACCTACCCTAAATGGTGGCGGAGATGTCAATGCACTGTCGAGATTAAGTTCAATAGACCCCAGTAGTAAATCAGGTCACAGATTTACTATTATGCTACCCATAATAGTAAATCTGAAAGGGAAAGAGAAATTGCTGACACTTGTACAGGTATGGGTGAGGGCGACAAAAAGAGGCTCCCCCATTACAAAGAGCTTACAAAGCACACTCATCCTGATTTCAATCCGATATCAAGTTATCTACATAGGAACTGATACGATCAAAAAAAATCTCACGAGGTTAAAGATTCTCGTTAAAGATTTCAACTATGGTAATCCCGACGACGTAATCAGGGATCGAATAGTTGTCTGCGGGACGGAGGAGAAAACCCGTGGAAAACTTATCAATGTTGGATCAGATCTAACTCTTGACAAAGCTGTACAGATTGAAATACCCAGTAGTGCAAATCTCACAGCCTACAACATCCTACAACGTCCTACAACGTCCGACAACAGCCTACAACGTCCTACAACAGTCTACAACAACTTATAACGTCCTACAACAGCCTACAATATCCTACAATATCCTACAACAGCCTACAACGTCCTACAACATACTACAACAGCCTAAAACGTCCTGCAACAGCCTAAAACGTCCTACAATAGCCTACAACGTCCTACAACAGCTTATAACGTCCTACAGCAGCCTACAACAGCCTACAACGTCCTACAACAGCCTATAACATCCTACAACAGCCTACAACGTCCTACAACAGCATACAACGTCCTACAACAGCCTACAACGTCCTATAACAGCTTATAACGTCCTACAACAGCTTATAACGTCCTACAGCAGCCTACAACGTCCTATAACAGCCTACAACGTCCTATCATACAGTTCATTAGGTAGCACTAGCGTAATATGTATTGACCATGAGAAATCTGTCAAATTTCATGCCATTGTCACATGCTTATCTGCCAATCTAGGTTTGAAGGGTTATTTGGAAATTAAAGTTGATTGAACTAGTATATGCGCGTGATGCCACTAGTCCAATACTCACCATCATCCCCGAGGCATTTCCAATGGGAAAGTACCCGTCCCACCCACTTTCCATGAGAAAGTAGTCAAGATACCTCCTTGACCTCCTAAGCAGGGTTCCACCCGCAAGACAGGGCTCCTTACCAAAGACAGTTTTGTCCGAGTATATGCATATATAAAGGAATTGGAAAATTCTCAAGTAAATGCAATATTATAATTAACACGTCAGCAACCCCCCCCCCCCCCCCCAATTATTTTTTTACCCTAGGTAACTTTCCCATTGCTCTTCATGAGAGACTTTCACAAGAACTGACACACATGGAATCGGAGGGTATTGCAGCAAAGGTCACAGAGCCAACACTGTGGGTAAACCCTTTAGATGCAGTTTATATACGTAGTATGTTAAATGTATATTCAGATTCCAGGGACATGCACAAAGCGATCCAAAGGCCTCATTACCCAATGAGAACCAAGACATTTTTTCTGAACTATCAGGTGCTAAGGTATTCACCAAAGGTGACCTGTGTTATCGCTATTGGCCTATTCCCTTTTCCCACTTTCAACATCTCCTTTGGGAGATACAGGTACTCAAAATTAACATTTGGGTTGAAATCATTGCAAGATGAACTTCGAAGATCCTCAGTGTTGTAGCCTTTATTGACGGAATACTCATCTATGTTCGGGTTCAGGCAGAACCCACTTCGATATCAAATAACGCAAGACAAATGAACCTCAAATTCAACAGCGATAAGCTGCACGTAGCAGTTGACAAGGTCAAATAATTTGGTCATAATACTTACTTCCAGCGGAATTGAACCCGATCCGAATAAAGTTGCCGATATACACGACATGCCACTACCTCTAACAAAACAGACCTACTTATGAGAATTTCCATCCAACTTGTCCGAGACAGACCTCAGAAAACAGCATTTAAAGAGGTCATAAACATATTACTTCCAGCCCTGGCCCAGTCCTTAGATATTTTGATCCATCTAAACCCAGAGTACTCCAAGTTGATGCATCCAAACATGACCTTGACAAATCCTTAGTGCAGGAAGACAGGCCTACAGCTTACACCTCAAAATCATTGACATAGAGTGAATTTGGTTATGCTCATATAGAGAAATATCTATCTGCAATAATTGTATTTGAATATAAACGCTTCCTCCATTGTATCAATGGTTACAGTCATTTTCCTTTCAGACCTTAAACTCTTTTTTCTCCAATTTTTAAGAGACTCAAAAGGGTCCGGGTTAGAATAGGTCCTCCGTACCCTTTGCTTGTCGTAAAAGGTGACTAAATGGGGGAAGGGTTGGGTCCGTGGATTAGATCGCAAAAACCAAGGCCCTGTGTCACAGCAGGTGTGGCACGATAAAGATTCCTCCCTGCTCAAAGGTCATAAGCGCCGAACATAGGCCTAACTTTTGTAGCCCTTCACCGGCAATGGCGACGTCTCCATATGAATGAAAAAAATTCCAGCGGGACGTTAATCACGTCTAACCAACCACTCTTAAAGAATCCCTTCACCTTGTGATCTCAAAATCAATTGAGGTCATCTACATTCCAGGGGCAACCAACGTATCAAGTTTCTTTTAAAACTGTCAAGCAAAGCATCGGACATTCCAAATTGACATATTGTTATTCATTAAACAGAGAACTTCAACATGAGTGTATATCTTGTGACTGTCCATTAACTATACAACACATTCTTTTGGAATGTAGTGATTTTACACCCACACGAAATAGACTTTTTAATAATGTGCAATCAATGCATGAACTTTTTACAAATATTGACTATCATATTATTATAAAATATTTACAAGAATGCGACTTTTACAGAAAAAATTATATATGCGAAATGATATGTATTTTATTTTTAACTGTTTACATATTTTTAACTTTTCAATCTTTCGGATGGGACGTTAAAGGGTGCCCCGTGTCAAGGATTACAACCTCCCTTGGCACGTAAAAGATCGGTTCTTTGATTTCGAAAAAAGAGTAGGCTCACTTGGGGCCGTCAGGGAAACTTCAACGTTTAAAACCAAACACATTTCAGTTGCTTAACCGCCGTAAAATGGCCTAAACCACAATCAACCAATCAATGTCAAGCAAAGGATTCTTTAGATATTGAGTGGACAAGACTTGGTTTACGGACTGACAGGTGCAAAGCAATGTATCCTCTCTTTCAAAGGGGACATATAAATGCTAGATCCACACCTTTTCAGTTTACAAAGATGGCATCTTTCAGCCAATAGAAGTTGGAGGAACGGATCCTGGATTTGGAGTTGGGGTATATCTAGAAAATAAGGGTATGGGTGACGGAAAGGATACGAAAGACGTAATTACTACAAACGAACAACTAATTTTCAAAAAATATACTGAAATACGTAATATAGTAGCTTAAAACAAAATCAACAGACTCAGGTGCAGTACGAATGATTCAACAGTCATGAAAAGACGCTAGAGGGCGTGCAAAGAAGAACAGATATTATCGGAATTAACGCCATTTGGCGCATGGGTCATTATCTGCGTAGTCATAGGTGTACATAAAAATCAGGACAACTCGCCACCAAGACACATCGATATTAAGGAAACCCGGCCCTAATTAAGAATAACTCACCCCTTGAAGATAACTGTACTTCTTTCTCCAAGAACATTCATAAGACGCGCGCAAAATCGAAAACAAGGCTAAGGTCGCAAGTAAAATGTTTGTGTCAGCACGGCACGGGAAATAAAGGTCGTGTGCCATTATACACTAACAATAGGAGACTTAAACTGGATTTATCATTTCATAAAATCCTGGAAGCATCGGGTGTTAGGAAAACATGAATCCAGGTCATCAAGGTGGATACTGATCCTTCTTCTTTGCGTGAGTGTTCTTGCTCGTTTTGGAAGAAAGCCAAGGCAATTAGCAAGTTTAGATTATGACTGATCAGCGCTCTGCTTATATACATGTTTATGGTATATATGCTTATAACATGATTACTAACCTCTGTGGTGTATTGCAATATGTACCTGTAACTGAAAACTTATCCAGTGTTAGATGTCTGACTCTCCCGAACATCTGTCGACCTGTCAACACTTCTATAATTGATTCACTCAATGTAGTCATGTTTTGTGCGTGCATGTGTATGTAGTTATGTATATACTCTTAGTACATGTGCTTACTAGATTGCTGTAATATTGTGATCTCCGTGCATTAACTACAAGTGTGTTAAGCAAATAACATGGCAATGTGCAGTAAATATATCACATGCAGTGTACATCACCTATGTAGCGTAGGTCGGCTTGATTTGTATATATGTGTACAAGTCGTTGGTTTACACCTTATAATCTAGAGCAGTTTGATGTAGTGCACTATATCACAGGCACCTGGGGCATGGATCATGATTATTCCACAATAACCCCCCCCCCCACCCCCCCTTATCACTCTATTTTTTTTCTGATATGAAATAGACACACTATTTTTTTCCACTTATAATTTGTAAACATACATTAAAGATCACCCAGATATGTTATTTTTCGTCTCTGTCTCGTATTAGTAAAAATTACGTTATCAGTGATTATAAGAAGAGAAGGCATGCAACTCTTTTCACGTCGTCTGCCTCACCTGGTTCAAACTTCGCCCGATTTTTCACTCACAGCAAGTCAAAACATTGGATGTACATATACCAATACACTGGTTAGACATTCTTCTTTACTTTTGTTTTTCCGTTATATTTTAAAATTCGCAGATATATAATTAAATCAATCAAATCACTCATAATCACAGTCAATTTCGTTGCTGTGCATCAGCCAGCCCAAGTTTATTACATTTAATTTTGCAGGGTATTGCTAACAGAGTCAAGATACCTACATATATTATGAATCATTCTCCGAATAGTTAATCTATTGTAAAACTGACGACCATACAAAATTCAGTTTGCAACTGTAATAAACTGTTTTGAATAAAATATTTGAACCTAATGCTGGGCAACAGCATGCTGGTCTGTATGTCATTGCCAGAGGAATGTTTTCTAATGCATTAAGGAAAAACATTGCTCAGTATTACTTCGTTTTTATGTCTCTAAAGCGCCTCTAGTAAGGGAATGAACATTAATTATATGACATCATTGTTGATTGATCGATTGTTTGTTGCTTTTCGCCACACAGCATTTTTTTTTTTCAGTTATCTGGTGGCGTCCAGTTTTTACTGGTGGAGGAGAGAACCCAGATACAATGTAGCCAGGAAGAGACCACCGACCTTCCGAAAGTAAACTGGCAAACTTTCTCACTTATATCGGCGCGAGCGAGATTCGAACCCGTGCCGACTAGAGGTGAGAAGCCTTGTGATTTTGAGCTCGATGCTCTAACCACTCGGCCACTATGAGATCAAGACATGATTCAGTATGACATGAAATGTACGCAAGAGTGTTGTAAGTGTTGTTACTGTAGGAATGTTGGAATGTTTAAATTAATGCGAACTTGCAGTTTGGAATTTCGTTGTAAGAACAATGTGCTGGAATTTGTTATCATACAATAGAAAAAATATATGATTAAGTTTAACGAAATCAAACCACCATCAAAAAATATTTCTTTTCTTTAAAACTGAATTTCATATTAATATTATTAATTGCAAATAAGACCAATGAAATCTGAACATTTTTTTTAAGTTAACAATTCAATCACTACAGGTATTACTAATCATAGGGAGAAGTAACATTCTATTGTAGGTATTTTGTAATCCCATTAAAAAAAAATGATAGAAATAGATTTCTATTTTTTTTTTCATGTCCTGCCAAACATCTGCACCAAAGAGCAGAAATACTAAATGGGACCCATCAAGTCCAACCATAAAAGTGGCATCAATCAAGTTCCGTGACCGCCCCCTACCGTCATCTACGTTTTCTTCAAGTGATAGCAACCCTTTCCACATCTTTTGGGGGCCCCCGTGGGGATCCGGGTTGCTGGAATAGATCCACAGTACCCTTTGCTTGTCGTACTGGGCGGTCCTTTGGATGAGACCGCAAAAACCGAGGTCCCGTGTCACAGCGTGTGTGGCACGATAAAGACACCTCGCTGCTCAAAGGCCATAAGCGCCTAGCATAGGACTAAATTTTGCATCCCTTCACTGACAGTGGTGACGTCTCCACATGAGTGAAAAATTCTCCAGCGGGACGTTAAACAATATATAATTGATCAATCAATCATATTCTCAGCTTGATACAAGTTTCAACTACAGTGTCTTACAGTTCCACTTTGTTGTAATGCGGAGGCATCAGCGTTTCAAAAACACATCTTGTTTTTATTCACAATATACTGCTAAACATGATATATGTTTATCAGGGGCTATAACGTTTCTATGTGAGATAGCAATGATTATTCATATCGGATTCAAAACGAGGCTCATGTCGGTAGAAACGTGGCGGTCGAATTCAAAGTCAGTATACGGCCTCGCGATTTACCTATTGTTTCTCGCAGAACATTCGTTTTTGTCAAGGATGTTATCAGACGGTGTTGTAAAAGTGATGGGGCGATAGAATTTACGAAAGGATAGAAGTGTTTCAGTGAGAAATACGTCACAGATACAAAGTTAAAGGTACCTATATTTATGTAGGCCTACTTTCATATTTAGAATGGTTCCACATAAACGGAAGATTTAACTTTGTCTTTCCTATACGCAATGTTTATCACTAGATTAAAAGTTAATATGATCACATATTTCCAGCGTAAATCGCATTACATTTCATAAGCATTTTTATTCAGTATTTACATTTTCTTTGGGTGATTAGGAAGGATTATACAAGCATATATGTCTCTGGTTATACAGCCCCCTCCCCCAACAAAAAAGAGACCTCATGATGTAGGATGTGGTCTAAATATACAATGCATATGATTTCTTTGAAACATGGTCATTATATCTTAATATGAACACATTTATATTTGTGTGTATGTAAATTTCAATTTGATGAATACTGTTGACTAAATATTGTGTTTTGTTAAAACACCAAGACTTTATTATCCCACCACCCCCCCCCCCCCCCCCAACACACACACACACACACACACACACACACAAACTACTAGTTAGTGTTTCTACAGTATGTTAGTACTTATATATATTTATTACATGCCATATATATGATTTCGGATACAGTAAAGAAGGGACCAGTGTTTGGAAGGGAAGTAAGTGTTCCTATACAATCCGGATCTTGTGGACACATTGTGTGTGTGTGTGTGTGTGTGTGTGTCGGGGGGGGGGGGGGGGGGGCGCTGTACTCCCTAATCAGGAAAACCTCCAGTCTTTAAACAGTCCCCGCCCAAATGTTTTCGCTAAAACTTCTCTTCACCTCAAACTTCCCATATTCCAAGAGGTAAAGGTTTCTTAATTGCAAATCTAACAATACTCTGAACAAGCATTTATTAACCCTCCACCTAAGACACACAAAAAAGCTGCATTCACTTGTATGTTAGTTTACATGTTTACTGCAATAGAACATGGTTTAGAATGTGTATCTGTCGCTGTGGTGGCTTATATGTAGGTACATAATGTATAAACTAGATCTATATTCTAATGCAATTTTCATTGTTACTGCGTGATAAGTTTTTTTTTTAAATTTTAGACGATGAATGGAGAGGTCAACATCTATCCATGTGGACTTGTAATAAGTCACCATGGACATCGCATAACAGGAATATGCTCTGTCTTTCCCCGACTGCACTTCATATTTAACTAGAAATTCGGTGTAGTGTGATAGACCGTATGTTGTTTAATGTCCCGCTCGAGAATTTTTCACTCATATGGAGACGTCACCATTGCCGGTGAATGGCAGCAAAATTTAGGCCTATGTTCGGCGCTCAGGGGCCTTTGAAAATACATGTAGTATACTGGTCCCCAAAATATGGTGCTAAAATAAGTGTTGCCGAGTTCGGTTTTGTATATATATATACAGGATCGAGTGAACGATTGGTAAAATCGTTAAAACTGCAAAAGATCGCAAAATTCAGCCCAAATTTGAATTCCTTGTGTAAAATGAAGTTTAAAAACTGCGTTTTAAACACAGTTTTAAAATTCGAAATGAAAACAGAGTGCAAACATACGCAAGTTTATGTTCCAAAATAGACAGAATCCGTTGTTGGGAAATTGTCACGTGTGCGCTATTTTACGTCATTCTCCTGAATATACATTCATGTCACTGATGATGAAGTAAGAAACGGATACATATAGTAAGAACGACATTGGGAAAATATACTTTAAAAAACAAAACGTGCCAGTCCACGAACACTTCGAAATGGTGTGTGTGTGTGTGTGTGTGTATGTGTGTGTGTGTGCAATCCTGCTATTTTTATTCATTTTTTTCTTTTAACTATATATAACAGCTTGAGATGTAGGGAGCTCCTGCCCCCCCCCCCCCCCCGTTTAGCACAAAAATGCCGCTGGACAACATTCTTTTGTTTGTTTGTTGTTTTCCGCCACACTCAACAATTTTTCAGTTATCTGGTTGCGTCTAGTTTTTTTTTTTATTGGTGGAGGAGAGAACCCAGATACAATGTACTCGAGAAGAAACCACCGACCTTCTGAAAGTAAACTGGTAAACTTCCTCACATATATCGGCGCGAGTGAGAATCGAATCCGCGCCGACAAGAGGTGAGAGGCCTTGTGATTTTGAATGCGATGCTCTAACCACTCGACCGCAGGGCAATCTAATTAGTTGCATTCATATATGATTATTACACGAATCAATGGCGATTTTGCTCTCTTTATCATGTCTTTTTTTAAACATATATACATGTATGTAGTTTAACTCATATACTGAACAATAAGAAAGAAAGGTATAGCATGAATAATTTGTTGACAATTTATTTAAAGTCAAAGGATCAAAACAGCATTTGGTTATGATAACTAGGTACCAATGTTTGGCAATATTCTTTTTTAAAAAGTCACTTTTAGAAACACACGGGCTTAGAACACTCGTTTGATCTACCCTGGGGTCAGAATGGAATTTCACAAGTCAGTACCGTGTGTGGCCACCACCTGCATTCAATACTGCGACACACCTTCTACGCATAGATGATACATATCGTTGAATTACATGCCCCGGGATCTTATTCCATTCCTCCTCTAGTGCTGCTGCCAGTTGCATTCTGAGGCTGGGGTCTGCGCATCCTTACTCTCCTACCTAACTCGTCCCAAACATGTTCGATTGGCGAGAGATCTGGAGATTTTGAGGGCCAGTTTAGCATATCAACGTTGTTCTGGTTTAGGAATTCTCTTGTTGTTCGAGCCGTGTGAGCTGTTGCGTTGTCCTGTTGGAATGTTAGACGGGGGCCATTGGTGCGCAGATATGGCAGTACAACGGGGGAGTAAGGCTGTCACGTTTACAAAATTTTGTAAACGTTTAAACGAAGCATTGTAAACGAAACGTTACCGTTTAAACGAAGTGTTGTATAATTTAATAAAATAAAATACGCACAGAATTTTAAGACCCATTAATGACCATTATGTTTGTGTTTCAGTTTTCATCGTTCTATGGACGATGCAGAGATTGTCACCGGACGTTCCGGAGTATAAATATAAGACAGAATAAAATACACGAAGATAAATATCCGGATAGAATTTAAATTGAATTCAATTTTATTCACACTGTACAACATTTGCACAATACAGATCACAAATTCACAATAAACTTCATTTTTCAAATTTTCATTTCAGTGATTTCACATTAGATTGTCCAGAGAGGGCAGAGCTGGTGCCGCGGCTTCTTCCGGCGGTTCGGTTTTAACATGGACTTCACGTGCAGCCGGTGCAGGCGGAGCAGCGCAATTCACTTTATGTTTTAATCTTTTGTTCAAAAAGATCAGTTTGTCCACGTTCTCAGCGCCAAGGGAGGAGCGCAGTTTTGTAACAGTTCCACCCGCTGTGGAAAAGACGCGCTCAGAGGCAACGGACGTTTATAAATTCATTACTTCCCCTCGTAATTTGTTTAATAAGTTTATTCACATGAAATAATTATTCAAATAATTTAGATTGTAATTTGAATCTTGCAAGATTTGTGCCATATATATAAGACATCGTTTAAACATTTAGGGATTTTGTAAACGTTTACAGCCCAAACACGAAACGTTACCGGTTACACGTGTACACGTGACAGCCTTACGGGGGAGAGAATTTCATCTCTATATCTTTGAGATGTTAAGGCACCGTTCACTACAACAAGTCTTGTTCGGTTTCCACCACAAATTCCCCCCAAACCATTACACTACCACCCCCAAATCTGTCTACTTCTGTCACACAGCAACCAGCAAAACGCTCTCCACGTCTCCTCCAGACACGGGTTCTCCCATCCGCAAATTTCAAACTAAAACGAGACTTGTCACTAAAGAGAACTCTGGACCAGTCTTGCACCCGAAAGTGCAAATGGTGCCGTGCCCAATTCCGTCGGGAGGCCTCGTGCCGGTCTGTCAGTTCTGTTCCTTTGTACGGTCTACGGGCTTTCAAACCGCAACGCTTCAGTCTGTTTCGCACCGTCTGAGAACTAATCCTCCTCCCTAAAGTATTTTGAGGTGAATCTACCGCAGTTAAGAATCTGTTTCTCAGATGAAGCAAACGGATTTGACGGTCCTCCCTAGGGGTGGTTACTCTAGGTCTTCCACTGCGGGGTCGGTAATAGGTATATCCAGTGGTCGACTGTCGCTGCAACAGCGTTTTGGGACATGCCTGCTTGGAGCATCCCTACGCAGCGTTTACGGTTTTCGTTAGACAATCGGGGCATTTCAAAACTCGCATTTAATGAACTAAAGTTTTGATTTTCTTTTTTGACTAACAGCAAGGATTTTCTTTGCAAAGAATTTTGCGGATACACGTGGTCAAACTGTGTATAGCACGGGCTTCTACCCATTGTACTCACTGTCAGTTAAAGGGCGTTACGTTTGAATAATCGGGATTTTTTTATCACAATAGAATGTAGTGTAACTCTGGTATATAGGACATTTATTGTCAAACAGTAAAACAAAATTGTACACTTACATATATACATTTCTTTTTTTGTTCAATATATAATCAACTTGGCATGTCGAGGACTACCCCCCCCCCCCCCCCCCCCCCCCCCCCCGCGCTTAATTATGTTCAACGTCTCTGGGCTTTCTAAGTAATTTTATCTTATTGAAACACTGGTGAGTTTCTCAGCATCCGAGGCGAGAATGCAAATAGCGGTATGTTTACACAGTCCGCTTAGCAACGGCAAGGAGAATAAATGCTCATGCAAAGTCGCGTGCTATTGGGGACCGGCACACTAGAAAACTAGAAATACACAGCTTTACACAAATAAGACTAACCGGGCTACAAATCTGAACTGAACACGTGACTGGCATTGGATTTGCATTAAAAATGGCCGAGTGGTGATTTGTTTGTAAACACCGATTTAAAACCAAATAATTCTGGTTAAAACAGGTGAAATAATGTATGTGATATCGTACAACCTCATAGATACGCACGTGCGATAACTTAACAGTGTTTTTACAAAGTGGATAAAATTTGTCAAAATTCAGATCATACAACTTTAAAGTTTAATAAATCTGGTATCAATGGAAAGGTTAGTTAGATAAATGTATAATGTTTAACGTCCCGCTGAAGAATTTTTCACTCATATGGAGACGTCACCATTACCAGTCAAACGCTGCAAAATTTAGACCTGTGTTCGGCGCTTATGGCCTTTAAGCAGAGAGGGGTCTTTAACGTGCCACACTTGCTGTTACACAGGGCCTCTGATTTTGCGGTCTCACCCAAAGGGCCGCCCATTTAGTCGCCTTTACAACAAACAAAGGGGTACTGGGGATCTATTGTAACCCGGATCCCCACGGACTACCTGCACTCGATCGCGAAATTAACGCCGTAAATTGTTAAGACACAGACAGAAATCATTTTTCGTCTTCTTATTCAATGGAACTATGCTTGTGAAAATCCGAACATATTCAAAATAATCATATATTAAAAAAGCAGTGACAAGGCGTGGGGGGGGGGGACTTGGTTGTGAACACCGCTCCTCCTATTTATTGGCTGCCCTCTTCTCTTAAACCTTTTGCTCTTGTCTAAACTGTAAAAGTAACTTAACCATTCAGTAGTACGATTGAAAATAAAATTATTGAGAAGTATATATATACACACACAGGTATCGATCAACAGCTCTCACGTTTCTGTTCTGAATGAATCAATGACCTACACACTGAAGCATATGTGAAAGAAAAAAAATCACAAGTACACGAAAATGGTCATCGGGATTTCCATTATGCCTACCTTTCTATGGTATTGATGTCCATTGTCAGCGCTGTTTTTGGGTGATATCTTTGAAGACATCATTTTTGATAATTAACACAGTTATCTTCGTGGTAATACATGAACGTGCTCAGATGCAGGTTTCTATCGATTGTTGCTCGACTTACGTGTATCTATATATAGAAATTTTCAATGTCGAATGTTGTTTGGGTCAGAAAATATCGCGTAATTGATCAATTCCTAGTAAGTTTTCTCAGGATCAACAGGCACATATTTACTGCCACCCGGTGCACAATGCTGAAATGTTGAACATTTTAAATTCGTTTATTTGCTTTCAATTACACTTTGAAGATCACCCGGAATTCACAGTTTGTTCATGCCAACCTGGACTTTAAAAATATATATTTATATCACGTGATTTTGAATGACAGCAAAGGTGTTGCTATGGAATTATTCCCTGTTTTGGATTATGAAGCTTTGTTTTAATGGTGATAATTTTGTGTCCCTCAGACTGATAGCCAAATACTATCTTAAGGACATACGCTACGTTTCCTGGCATTTTCTCTAAAATTATTTTTTAATTTCATCGATATGAAGAGTTCAGCCTTATAAAATAGGTTTAGATTTTGTAAAGTAGTAACGTTACCACATCTTTGACAACAGCCTCTGTAGGTCAGTCGTTAGATCACCAAATTTGTAACATAAGGGTATTGGGTTCGATACCCCCTTGCTCCAAAGATTTTTCTCTCCTTTTTAATTACGGTAGAGCTTAACTTACATTTTTACTTGCAACAACCAGGAACTATCAAGATATGCTAACTCTAAAACAGACATGGTAACATACCCCAATTTCTTTTGTAGAAACGAGATAAAATGCAAGTGAAATGTACGTGAAATTTCAGGAAAAATTATATTATTGAGAAACGTCGCGTATGTCCTTAAAAGTGCTCACACGTGTCAAGATTATCTGACAGTATCTAGTATAGTCTCGTATACACTGTATGTTTCTTGTTTTTAAATCATCAACATCATGTCGAATACCATTTTAATGTACATCATATATGTACATATAGTAGACGGATTTGGGGGTATCCTTTATTCTTTGTGATCAGTAACATTTGCCAACATACATTGTTCTAGTCGAAAACAACGAAAAAACACAATTCGTAAGACAGATGTAAAGTCAGTCAAAGTACACACTGTGTATTGGCATTATAAAACAATTTAGAAAATAATAATGTAAATTTCTTTTGTTTTGGAAATTGACAGGAAACCCTGTTTCTATACACAAAAGTAAGTTATTCCATTGGTAAAGTCCTGGAGCGTCCGGGGGCTTGACCCCCTTGGCCCTATTCAGGGCACACCATTTTATTTCTGGCACCACCTGAAATGGGCTGTACAATCGCTCTAAGATTATATCCATCAGGACCTTGACTCTGACGTCTAATGCTGAGAGCATGGCTATGGAATAACCACTGCCTGTTAATGGTCTAAAGTTTGACGCGGCGCCGAGATTAAAGATCGAATTTTGCCCTTCCTGTTGAGAAGAGGGGGCCTGACATTTAGACTGCCGGTCTCCCCCTTTACATACTATGCATGGATGTTTGTATTATGTCCCGTCTTTTTCACTCATATTGATACAGCGACGTCTTAGATGAAGTACCACAAATTTAGATGTATGCGTGTCGCGCAGGGCCTTAGCAATGAGGTTTTTTTTAGCGTACCACCGCTTGTCGTGATGACAGGGGACCTCCGTTTTTAGGTCATACCCAAAAGACATAAATTCCGAGTGTTTGGCGAAGGAGCAATCACTATCTATGTTTACGTCTTTGGTTTGACGCGGTCATGTCACGAACGGGGCTCGAACTCACAAGCTTTAAGTTACGAAGCGAACGCTCTACCACTGAGCTACCGTGCATGGTTGTGAATGTGGATATTGTAACCTAAAACGCGTTCTATAATTAGCTCAGGAACTCATGATGTTAAACATAAACATTACCAATTTTGATGCACCAGATGCGCATTTCGACAAATAGTGTCTCTTCAGTGTTGCTCAAGTCAAACATGTTGGAAATCTGAAATGAGGACAAATATGGAAGAGCGGAAAGAACAAAAAAAAAAAATTAATAAAAAAAAATAATAATAAAGAACGTCAAGTAAAACGATGCAGTGTGTTGTCGTCGTCATTATTGTGGGAGATTATTAAGAAAATCATACGGTTTCAAATGCAGACTTCACATTTTGGACAAAAATCTAAATCTGTTGTCACAACAAGATAGAGAGGTGAGGTGACCAAAAAGAAACTGACAGGTCTGAGTAAAACGAGAGACATACTTGCTTCGACACACTGAAGAGCTTGTATGCTGGCATGACGTCGTGTTTGCATTATATTCTCAATCCTGGTCTATATATCAGCAAGTGGAACTGACTGAGTTTAGAAAAGCAGCAGCCTCTTTTTGTCCATTCTAGTGAAACATTCTAATACAGAATATTTGAAACCCCCTCAGTATTTTTTTCAACTAGAGCTAAAAATAACGTACGTTGAACGCAGCTGCTCACAAATTTTCACTCAGATTTAATAAATGGGTGCAATCAAATTCACCATGAAAATATAAACATATGATAATCAGCGGATTTATAGTAATATAAAGTTGATACATGCGTCTTAAAAAAAGATCGAAGGAAGGTTTCAACTGAAAGTTTAATTTCAGCTCTTTATGCATATATTAATGTACATTTGCTGTCTGTAAAGAAAATCAAAGTATCAGTATCTATCAGGTTACTAACAATGTGTCAGTATTTGTAGATATATTTCTTTGTTATCAATCCAAAATATGCTGTATGTTCGAAAACATCGAAGCATCGAAAGAAAATTCAAGATATACGTTTTTTAAAGTTAGTTGTATAAGATGAATAGTATGAAAGTAAACTAAATCTAAATATGTCCATCAATATCAATAATAATTGAAAAATCTGAATAGTGTCAAACACATTATTGATGACCTGAGTGCTAATTTTTTTTTATGAGAGATCCTTTAAAACGTGTTCATAATCTTGAAATGAAAGTTGTTAAATTCTGAAATGTTCCTTACAATTGGAGCAGTATTTTAAGAGATATAATTGAAAGATTCATCAATGTGTTTTACTTTGTTTACATAGTAAGTGTACATGTAAATGGATAACAGTTGGAAAAAATCCAGGTTTAATCTTTGTCTATTAAATATAACATGTTTCGTTGGAATATACACATATCAGTTGAAGTTTGTTTTCGGGAACAGGTGCTTGGGCTGTTTATTTCACCTTTCAGTGGTAATTAAATTATCTGAGATATCAGTAACAGTCCTACTCTGGGGTGTACCCAATTTATATATAACTCACTGCGAAAATAGAATATATCAACACAGTTCCTACAGAAACGTCTTTGTAGCGTTTTTAAGTCACAGGTAGATGGTAACAAAGGTTTCGTAGCCCTCTAGTCACCGAAAAATAATTAATGTTTGAATGAGCTCACAGAGATGTGAAAGGATATTAATCTCACATATCAATATTCGAAAAAAATGTGTTCCTGACACTGTTTTTCATTTTTCTTCCCACTTCTCCTTTTGAGTTGAGTTGAAATGTTTACAGATGTAACATTATTGCCCCTAAACAATATAATGTTTAAATCCAGAAGCAATCTTCCTGATACATGATCATTCACCAACCCTGAATTGAAAATCTTTGAAAAGCACTTTCTGTTTTTCCCTAAATTGAAAATTTTTGAAAAAGCACCTTTTGTTTTGGGCATATGATACTTTATTTCACGGCGATGTTTCATTTTTCGTGCAGTTCATCAATGATTCAGTGGATAGATTTCTTGTTTGAAGTTTTGATACATGTATTTATTTATTTATTTACTTACATTTTGCGCTAAGTTCTTAATTTTCATAGAAATAACTAATGACAAGTTATAATGCGGCGTGTACTCCAAAAGAACACTGCAAAGGTTTTTAAAACTTGTTTCACACACACACACACACACACACACACACACACACACACACACACACACAGATATATATATATATATATATATATATATATATATATATATAAATCACAAGGCCTCTCACCTCTAGTCGCCGCGGGTTTGAATCCCTCTCGCGCCGATATAAGTGTGAAAGTTTGCCAGTTTACTTTCGGAAGGTCGGTGGTCTCTTCCCAGATACATTGTATCTAAGTTCTCTCCTCCACCTACAAAAACTGGACGCCACCAGATAACTGAAAAATTGTTGAGTGTGGCGAAAAACAACAAAATTTCAATCAATCAATCAGAATGTATTATTAACTAGTACTGTGTTTTGCTTTGAAATATCTGTCGCGATCTGTGCAGGAAATATGAAAAGAAAGACCAAACGTTGAAAATATCTTTTATACAGGTCACCTGGATCACAAAACAGAAAATAGAATTTAAAATTGAAGGTTTCCTTTGATCGAAATGGTTATCTAAATTGAAGAAACAAAATCAGATATATTCTACAGTTCGTAAAAATAAACATATTTATTTACAACTAATAATGAGGAAAAAAAAAAATGATCGTAGTATACTTTTGGAAACTTACGATAATGAAAAGGGTAAGGTAACGAGCAATACTCAATCTCATAATTCCTATAAAAAATAAAAATCAGAGAGATGGGCAAACACGGACCCCTGGACATACCAGAGGTGGAATCAGGTGCCTATGAGGAGTAAGCAATCATGTATTTTTGACCTTTCAGTGTTTCGTTAGCTTGTGTCTGCACAACGAGTCGAGATTCCTTTGTGATGTTACGGGCATTATTTTTGCACTTTTTGGAAAAGAAATTCTTGCTCCAATGCGCCATCTTTGTCTCGCATGAAATCACACTAATAATGGGTTTCCATTGAGATCTGCGTTAGAAAAGGTCCTTAGTACCACTTGCTTGTCGTAAGAGACGACTAAATTGGACGGTTGTCGGATGAGACCGCAGAAACCGAGGCCCCCGCCACAGCAGGTGTGACGCAATAAAGATCCCTCCCTGTTCAAAGGCCTTAAGCGCCGAACATAGGCCTAAATTTAGCAGCCTTTTACCGGCAATGGTGATGTCTCCATATGAGTGAAAACTTCTCAAGAGGGACGTCAAATAATATACAACCAAAACAAACCTTTAATATTAGCAATTTTGAGGTATGAGTCAGAGTTGCGACAATTGTTCATTAAAATGTGGTATTATTAATTCCTATGATTAGGACAGCAAATACCCCTTCTCCAATATACTTGCGGAAGGTCGGTGGTCTCTTCCCAGGTACATTGTATCTGGGTTCTCTCCTCCACCAACAAAAACTGGACGCCACCAGATAACTGAAAAATTGTTAAGTGTGGCGGAAGGCAATAAATAATCAATCAATCAATCAACCTTCTCCAATAAAAAAGCCCAGGAAAATAGAACCCCCCAGTGAAATATAATAAAATAAAATGTATAAAAAGCTGGGTATACTAAAGATAGCTAGCTCGTTTATGTAAAAAGAAGTCCATATGTAAACTTACGTATGGACGACCCAGTTTGAGATTATGGCGAGGCAGTGATTTAGTTTGCATGTCATTGTTGATAACCGTTAATAGCTATCAGTTGTTCATACATGTACTACCATGGAATTTGTACCTAACGGTTAATGTGGTATAAAATCAAAACATTGTGTTTACTCTATTTCTTATTAAGGTCTGATTGTACTGTTTATTAATGTCTTCCTTTTCCTATGGAAGACCTTCTTTATTATTATTATTATTTCCCTCCCTTCGATTTCTTTGAGATGGTGTGATAGATTGCCTTGACACTTTCAGGGATTATTCAGTGTAGAAATACGCCCGGATGTTTTTTTTCTTCATTTTCTCAAAATTCACTTCCAGTCGTGAGTTAAGTCTGATTTCCGGTTTTTCATGCCCACATTTTTTCTCAGAAAAACGGTAAAAGATAGTCACCAAATTTCATAGATAAAAAATGTCACTTCGTAGATCTTAAAAATGGATTAGTAGATTTCATTGAAACTATCAGGAAAAAAAATCTTTTGAAATTAACTTGTTACGGTTATTTTGTGTTTCAAAAATTCACTTCCGTTCGTGAGATATGTCAGTTTTTCAAAAGTAATTTTGTCCACCTTTTTTTCGGAAACGGTAAAAGATAGAGTCACCAGATTTTCAGGAATAATAGATCTCGGCGTGAAGAATTGAGATAACACTGTACGTTGTCACTTCTGGTCGTCACCGGAAGTAAACAAAATAAAAGTCAAACTTCAAATTTTCGCTTTTGAAAAAAAAACTTGCAAGGAATAATTAGGTCCCTTTCGTATTTTCAGAAAATGTACGACTCAAGAAAAGCTTTGGAAAATCGGGTTTTCTTTATTCCATATAACTCGCTTATCAATTAAGTTTTTGATATAAATTTCACATACATCATTGACATTACTTATCTCTGGAGTATCCTTAAATTCTTTTTCAAAATTCACTTCCGTTTGTCAGATATACCCATTTCCGTTTGATATAAAGATATTTTGTCCACCATTTTTCTTCTAAACGGTTAAAGGTATAGTCTTGAAATTTTCAGGGATAATAGATAATGACATTTAACTATCTACTAAGGTCCATCATCGTCATCTGTTACTTCCAGTCGTCACCGGAAGTGAACAAATAAAACGTTAAATTTCAAATTTATGGTTTTGAAAGAAAATTTGCATAGAATAAATAGGTCTCATATATAGTTTCAGAAAATTTGAGACTTATCGGAAATTGAAAGATCAACTTCCGGCTTTTCAAGAAAAAATTCGAAAAATTGTATTTTTGTCCGTATCTATATCTAGGTTATAAACCAGGTGTTTGACGTGGTTTTCATTTATCAATAGTTCAATACTTTTATTAAAATTCACTTCTGTTCGTGAGACATGTCCAATTTCCTTTTTTCAAAAAGAGGATTTTATCCGATCGTTTTCTCAGAATTGATTGAAGTATGAATTTGAAACCTACATGAATGATAGATGGTGACATATAGATGTGACATACGCCTTTCAATTTTGTTACCATCACTTCCGTCATTCACCGGAAGGAGGTTAAGATCGGCATTTTTATTTATTTCATTTTTAATTGTTGATAACAGAGTCTAACATGGTATTTGACGTCATACCATTTCCACCGGAAGTTAGTGCTACCAAGCCAGAAGTTGTCCAAGAAATGAGCATGTTTCTTTGATTCTTTCAGGGACGATTCCCGCACGCTCATAGTGTAATTTTCATTCGATTTAAGGACTTCAAGAAACCGGAAGTGAACAGGAAGTTGTTTAAAATTGATAACGCTCATGTTCTATGTGATTTCCGTTGTACTTCGATAGATTTAGGTGCTTAGTCCTTTCATTTATGGTCTTTCTTCATCAATCAAATTATCACAATGGAAATCATATATGTTCTGATCAGAAATCGGACGGAAGACCATCAGTTTGCTCGCAACAAGATCCTTCATCTCCGGTACTTCATCGGTCTTTTTGTCCGGAAGTGTTTTCGGAAACTACAAAAGGTATCGACATGAAACTTTTTTAGGATGATAGTATATCATTTGCAGATGTGCAGAACAATATTCACTAACATCGTAATCAGCCTAACTTATTTTATTCTTCATTGAAATTGCTTGATATTCAAAATGTAGATAGATATTGAGACCCTTAACTAATGTACATGGTCAAAATTACCAATCTGCACTTGCATGCACGTGTGCTTTAATCTTATTTGTTGATTGATTGATTATATATTGTTTAACGTCCAGCTCGATAATGTTTCACTCATGTGTGTGTGTGTGTGTGTGTGTGTGTGTGTGTGTGTGTGTGTGTGTTATTTAACGTCCCGCTCGAGAATTTTTCATTCATATGGAGACGTCACCATTGCCAGTGAAGGGCTGCAAAATTTAGGCCTATTATCGGCGATTATGGCCTTTGAGTAGGGAGGGTCTTTAACGTGCCACACCTGCTGTGACACGGGGCCTCGGTTTTTGCGGTCTCATCCAAAGGAGCGCCCCATTTAGTCGCCTCGTACGACAAGCAAAGGGTACTGATGACTTATTTTAACCAGAGTCCCCAAGGGACCGTTGGTAGGAACTGTAAACTGAAATGCATGGTACTGTAAGCAGTTTCTTGATATCAGTAATACATGTGCATTCTGATGTGTTCTGTACTTTGCCGTTTGTTGTCTAGAGTGGCACTAAGTACTTCCAATGCTGACTGACTTTAGAGTGTGATGAAGGGTGATGTATTTCTTGTTTATGGGTTCTTGTTTCTTGTCAGTATGACTATGCAATTCTGGGGGTGGATTTCATATGGAAAATCCTTTCTTAGTACTCGAATGATTAGTACTCTAATGACGTTAGATATTGATTGAATTGCCTGTCATCTGCTGTGGAGTTAATTTTCCGGTAGAGGAGACAATCATCGTTAAATAATCACGCATCTAATGAGGTGCACTGCGGGAAGTCATTGATAAAAAGTTAAAAAAAAGAGAAACGGCCCATCACAGTTCTCTTAGTGACTCCGGAAATTACATCAGCTCTGGTAGAGAGTTATCCCCCTGGGATTGATTATATATTGTTTAACGTCCCGCTCGAGAATCTTTCACTCGTATGGAGACGTTTCCTCTAGAATGACTTGTGTACTCTAGGACGACTTGTGTGTCTTTTTCCAGAAATTCATCGACCCAGTTTTTATGAGTTCCTTCTGATGCCATGATAGTGGTGTTTGTGCAGGAGTCGTTGGTGGGGCATTTCGTCAAGGTGTTTGAAAAATCCAATAGCACTATATGTACCTGGTCTTCATAACCCAGTGACTTGGCCACATTGTCCACTATAATCAATAACAGATATCCGCATGATCTTCTTGACCCGAAGCCGTGTTCTTTGTCCGCCAGTATGTTGTTGCTGTTATAGTGATTTTGGCTGTGTATTGTATGTTCCAATTAACAGACATCCTGTAAGAATTTTTCATTTGTCTTTGGCAGAGCGGGTTCCTGTCAGACTAGATGTTCACAGCCTGTAATATCGTGCTTAGTCCTTCTTGTTCGGCTTTCTAGGTCTTCTATATGCCCTATTTGACCTCTTTCTGAATCTGTATTTCTCCGTGTGAGGATTTGGAATTGACATGACAGACTGCAGATGCATTATCCAAAGACATCACTTGAGGGACTCGTGACTAGGAGTCAAAACAACACAAACGTCAATGCCATGATGATGTATGGCTAGAAAGAATTTATAGTCAAGTATTGACTGAAAGGATTGAATAAATATTCGACGGTAATAACATTGTATTTCTTTGTAAGGCTCGTTATTACAACTGCATTTAAAACAAACTTGGCATTAATTCCACATTTGTTAATCGCACGTATACTCCAACTGCCCTTTCAAAGGATGGAATTCTTCAAAATCACGCTTCAGTTTTAAATACATTTGATATCCCAGTCAATGAAGCGAATGAATATGAGTTACCAAATGTGGATTCTTAAAAATTCTAAATAACTTTTAGTGAATTTGAAATCACAAAACTTTTCTCAAATTCGCATATACAACATAAAAACGTATGCTTTTACAACACTTTACAAGACAATACCTCACAATAAATTAAACATTAGACTTTTTGAGATAATGGACAGTTGCTTCATAAACAAATATGGTAAAAGGAAATATTCATATTTAGCGATTGGTCACCCCCAAAATTATTTTTTAATCACCCCTCTGACTCCACGCACAAGTACTCTGAAGTTGATATTAAAAAGACGCTGGAGTTCCTCATTTACACTATTTTCGTAGTCTTTGGTGATCAGGTTTTCCAATAGTCTGTTGGAATTCCCATTGGCACGAATTGTGCTCCTTTGTTAGCTGACCTGTTTTTTTTATTCTTATGAAGCAAAATTCATTCAAATGCTTCTACATGAGAAGAAAAATATCTTGCTGTGGCCTTCAATTCACCATTTAGATATATCGACGACGTTTTGCATTAACAATGATCATTTGCATTCATATGTCGAGTCGATATATCCCAGTGAACTTGAAATTAAAGACACCACAGAATCTTCCACTTCTGTTTCTTACTTAGATATTTTATTGAAAATAGATGCCGGCGGCAAACTAACAATTCAACTTTATGACAAACGGGAAGATTTCAATTTCTTCATCGTCAACTTCCCTTATTTATGTGGCAATATTCCATCATCACCTGCATATGGTGTTTTTATCTTCCAACTGTTTTGATACGCAATAGCTTGTTCTACATATGATCAGTTTTTAAATCGAGGTGGGATACTGACAAAGAAGCTGATGTTATAGTGGTTTGTACAGTCTCGTCTAAAGTCAGCGTTTCGAAAATTTTATGGTTGTTATAACGATCTAGTTTGCCAGTACAACTTACTATTAAGTCAAATGCTGTCTGATGTGTTTCTTATCAATTGTTAGGCCGTTCTTGGCACACTGATTCTGACTATGGATTGCTCCGTTTACCTGATCGGAATATAGGGTCACGGCGGATGTGAGCGGTCGACAGGGGATGATTACTCCTCCTAAGCACCTGATCCCACCTCTGTTATGACCAAGGGTCCATGTTTGCCCATCTCTCTTATTTGTCTTTTCTATAGGAATTACAGGATTGTATACTGTTAGTTATCTTGGCTTTTTCATTAAATACTCAAAATTGAATCTAATTTCAATAAGCGCGAAAGCAAAATTACATACATAGTGCCCATTAAAATAGTAGTACTTCACTATACAGGTATTAGATAATTGTATTTTTTTTAATTCTATTTACATTAGATAACATGTATTATCTGTTTTTCTTCAAAACGTGTTTTCAGCAGTCAGAAATTCATCCATTATTTCCCTTCATTCTTAATCATAGTTTTAATAATTAACATAGCATCTTAGGGGAAATCCGTGGACGAGTGGTTAGAGCATTGCGCTCAAAATCACAAGGCCTCTCAACTCTAGTCGGCGCAGGTTCGATTCTCGCTCGCGCCGATATATGTGAGAAAAGTTGCCAATTTACTTTCGGAAAGTCGGTGGTCTCTTCCCGGGTACACTGTATCTGAGTTTTCTCCTACACCTACAAAATCTAGACGTCATCAGATAACTGGGAAAAAAATGTTGAGTGTGGCGTAAAACAATAAAAAAAAAATAACACATCAAATTGTGGAGTATGGTATAGAACTTCGATTTGATATATTGAGTTTTGAAACGTTATGCTTCTCTTCAAATCGTAACTACTCGGCTATTTCCGTAATCGCAAATAAACCTCGTATGAAGATCGATGCCATCTGAGTCTGTTGCTTTATGTATCTATGATGTCACAGATATACGTTACGATATGAAATAAATGCAGCTAAGATTTCATGCTAAAATATTTTATCACTATCAGTTTCCTCGAACAGGGTTATATATTAGAGTGAATAGGACTTTAATTATACGAAACGTGAATCTGTTGTGACGATAACATATTGTACACGGATTCAGTTGTTGCCTTTTAACCTCATTCACATGTGCCCATCCATTTGATGCAATCTTTGCGCTCAATCCACGTCCGACTCTTCTTCCCTTGTACGGAGAAAGGCACGTGTGATCTGATTGTCTTCTCTTCGTTGATACCTTGTTATTCGAATGCTTTGTTTCGAGGCGGCAAGCTATGTAATATATCAATGTGGTAATTTTTCAACCACCCGACCAAAGAAAACTGTATATTCTCTCGCCATAGATTGTATTACACAAGTTTTAACTCAACGGTTAGAAAATATTTTGTGATTTAGTCACACGGTATAAGCAATAAAATTGTTAGATAAAAATCAGACGATCGCAAAATGACAAGCAATTCCAAGAAACAAATAATTGACTGTTTTGTGAGAAAATGTATAACAGTTGCAAAGTATACGATTGGAAACTGAGAGATATTTTCACTCACAACCAGCTAACGGTAACACAGTTAGCTACTGTAGTTGGTCTGTTTCAATTACGTTTATTGGAGGCACCTATTATAGCACTATAAGGACTGAGTTAAATTTGAATTTTCGTTTATCTAGCTAACTAACTCTTACCTTATCCCACAGATGCATTCATTTCTACATTGTTAATATTGTGAACTTTTCAAACATCGTTCTTTTGTACTTGTTCGACAGGAAGGTTTGTTTTATTTTCATATCGAATTCAATGTGCATTCATTTACAATGTAGTTCGAGGTTTAAGGAAATAATAAGAGGAAGTTGCATATCTGTATCAAAAATATTACCTACAATTCCTATAAATGAATATTTCTATATTGACGTCGAAGAACGAAACCGGGATTTATTGTATTCATTGTGAAACGTTGCAAGAGATCTAATGAAGCTTGATTGACATGCCCTCTAGTGAAATAAAGGGCATTATGGACTACCGCGATATTAAAAATAAACACCAATATTGCTGTCTCTTACTTCTTATGTTTGTTTTTTGGATAAATTTCACTTGAATTATGAAGAGATTTTGACTCACTCTACATTTATGTGTAGGAATATTCTTAAGAGACCTTAACAAGTCACTACAGCTCTTTTTACATATTGTAATCAGTGGGCTTTTTTTTGTTTTTTTTAAAAAAAAACAAAACACGAATCGATAAAATGATAAAAATCATATCGAGACTGACAATATTGAACAATTTGAATGCATTAATTTGGTCTTAAATGAGCTTTGAAAGTCATCCGGAATTCAAAGAGTTTTTCATGTCGACTACGACATATTATAACACGTGATTCAGAATGACAGCAAACGTGTTGTGTGGAAAATAATTTAATACACTATAAGGGGTCCACACTCACTTTTCAAGTAAGATATTATCCCCTGAGTTTTATAAGTAAGCGATTATACATCATTATTTTAACGGAAACCATTCCGTGTCCCTATAATGACCAAACAATGTTTTGTTTAAAATGCGTGACGTATTCAGACATTCTTCTAAAGCCCTGAATCTGCGTCTTTGTAGCTCGGTTTATTAAACGGTCATGGTAATCCCCGAGTAAATTCTAGTTCGTGTATGAATTAAATCTCGTTCTATTTTAGCCCCTTTTCGCGCATGATCTAAATTTTGAGGTTAGTCATTGTACATTTTCTCTTACCAGACGACATCCTACACCATTTACCGTTTATTGGGAAACCCTGGGAGAAAATTTTTATGCTATGATTTTTGCCAAAAAATAAGCCTTAGTGTCCCTTTAAAAACTAAACATATATATTTTGGGTAATTTGATTCCATATTTAAACAGATGTCCATATAGTATCACCGCGTGGTTTCATAATGAATATCAAATGAGAATATTTACATTGATAAACAAATTTGCGATGTTTCAATTTTTAAATTTTGGATATAATCAAAGAGGAGGCAATCTTTAATTGGTAAAATTATTGGGCACCTAACAGGTTATCAACGTTTATTTAGGATCAATTTTGAACATTGAAATGTGGGGATGTAATGACGTGGTTGGTCTTGGTTGATTGTATATTGTTTAATTTACCAATGGAGAATCCTTCACTCATTCGGAGACGTCACCATTGCCGGTGAAAGGCTGTAAAATTTAAGTCTTTTTTCGATGCTTACGACCTTTGAGGAAGGAGAGATCTTTATCGTGCTACACCTGCTGTGGTTTTCGACCTCTGTTTTTGCGGTCTGATCGAAAGAATCCCTCAGTCAGTGGCCTCTTAGGACAAGCAAGAGCAACTGAGGACCTGGTATAATTCGGATCCCCACGGGTTTTTTTGGTGATAGAAGTGGGATTCAAACCCACGCCCACATTCGTGAACTAGAACACTCGCATTCTTGTAGTGTTTGGTGCCTTACAGTGCTCGGCCATCCTGACAACTCTCCCGGTGGGATGTTTTACGTATAATTATGATATTTTACCCTATTTATATAACGTATGGTACCTGATCCCATTTCCGCTGTATCCAGAGGTCCGGGTTTGCTCAACTCTAAATTTTGTATTCGTTATAGGAGTTATGAGATTCATCGCTGTTCGTTCTTCACCTTTTCATTGAGAAAATTACTTACTCAAAGTTACTTTTGAAATAACTATTATTTACATCACATGCTCGATGTGGTATTTCTTTTTTTAACGAAAGTTTGTGATAACATTTATGGACATTTTAAAAGTAAAGAACTTGATTCACAGACCCCAAAATACGGCCCTTAAAATATGTAAAAATAAAAGTAAATGTTTAATAGGAATATTTTTGTCACAAATATGTATCAGAATCCGGAGTTTAAAAAACATGTTAGATTTCAAAAATAGCAACGCGACGTCAGCTCTATACATACCATAACCGGATATTGTTCTGTATTTTTGTTATTTTGTCTCCAAAAACTGGTTATTTTCAAAGTTTGTCATTTATTGGTCTCACCGTGCCCTAAACATTTGAAGTACATGTACTTTTATAATGTACATCTTATCAACTGCCCAAAATTGCAAAAATAATTTAGGGCGAGTTATGGGCACCATTTTCATTTTTGAAAACAATACCAGGGATTACTGATAAATATTACGTTTATGATTGGTTATATATTGTTTATGATGCGTTGAAGCCTTAAACTGGAATTTTACATAATATGGCCGATTTATTTATGTGAATGGAAACACAAAATACCTTTTATAATTTGTATGGGTCGATTTAGGCCGGTGCTTATTTTCATAAAGCAAAGGGAGTTCCTTAATCTAATTATAGTTTCCGGTTGCAGCTTGTGTCGCCTCCTTACTGCGTATGTTCATTTGCAGTACTAAGTTATGTCCGTCTTTTAAGGTCGTTCACGCCGTAGTTGCATTGCGTTGTTTTTAAGAAATAGGAATCACCCGTACTTTTAAAATCGATAGGTAGCGCTACTGTTCCATAAGTGCTTAGTTAAGCGTTTGAATCACGGAGACGCTTGTAAGGTGTATTGTTTACAAGGACGCGACGTCAAGCATGTTGTCAATTAGGAGGGTAGATGAAAAGTAAACTGGCTGGACGCCACCAGATTACTGAAAAATTGTTGAGTTTGGCGGAAAGCAATAAATAATCAATCAATCAATCAATCGAAACATTTCAGGTTATCCCCGAAACACTACCGATTCGTCATGATCAATATCACGCTCTACAAACTGATCAAAGAGAACACATTTTATATTATTGAAAATGAATAATTTCTATTTAATCAATGCAGTGTTAAAAAGCTAACCTTTGATGTAAAATGTATTAGCAAATAGCAATAAAAATATTAAGCACATCATTTAAATGAAAATTTTAAATCATGAAAAATCTAGATCATAGTTTCGTTACTGATTTCTTGTATCCAGGTGGTCGGTCTCGATTGAAAGCAGATGCTGTTCCTTTTGTGTTTGTTTTTGGATACACAGACTGTACAAAAATCCTCAAGAGCCCAGAGAAGAACAAGCAGAGATATACAGACTGTCCACCTATCTAATGAAGATGCCCAATGCGAGGTGGAGATTGGGACAATTGATGAATCATCTCAAGCTTGTAATGAGGAGGAAAACGTGTTACCGAGCGTACCTAATCAACAGGTTCAGTGTACTTTGCCAACATTTAGTAGATTTTCCATTGAACAGTTCAAACGTAATGCCAAAAATAGTACAGTATTATACTGGATTTGATGATTGTGACCATTTTTAAATGTTTTACATTGTTTAGGGCCAAGCACATATGAGCTTGATTACACATGTACATTACTAGAACTTATGGACCAACTCGTCATGACACTTATGAAACTAAGACAGGGCAAAGAAGATTTAGAACTCATAGTCCCCTTTAATGTATCAGAGTCTACTGTGTCTCGGATTGTAATAACATGAATTAATGTTCTCTATTTCCAGCTAAAATAGTTAGACATCATGCCATCAAGAGAAATAATTAATGAACTTATGCCAGTAGATTTTGCCAAAAATTCCCTAGCACCCGAGTTATACTTGATGCTACTGAAATTCCAATTTCAAAACCTTTAAATGTTAATTCTCAACGAATCACATGGTCAAATTACAAACATAACAACACATTGAAAACCATGGTAGGCATTAGCCCAAAAGGCACGGTAACCTATATTTTAGATGCGTATTGTGAATCAACCACAGACCGTTAGAGTATTGAGAAGTCAACCGTTTTGGATCCTGTTGATTGATTGATTGATTATTTATTGTTTTCCGCCACACTCAACAATTTTTCAGTTATCTGGTGGCGTCCAGGTTTTGTTGGTGGAGGAGAGAACCCAGATACAATGTACCTGGGAAGAGACCACCGACCTTCCGCAAGTAAACTGGCAAACTTGCTCACATAACGCCTCGGCCGAGATTCGAACACGTGCCGACAGAAGTGAGAGGCTTTGTGATTTTGAGCTCGATGCTCTAACCACTCGGCCACGGAGGTCCCATTTTTTTTTTGGATCCTGACTTAAAATGTTTGATAAAGCTGATAGTATTGTGGCTGATAGAGAGATAATGGTGCAGGACTTGTTTACCTGTCAGGATGTGTTTGTAAACATTCCTATATTTTTGAAGGGAAAATCTCTGTTAGATGCTCATGAAGGCGTTCAAAACGTCTAAATGTAGAGTGAATCATAGGACTCAGTAAACGTTTTAAAATCCTGAAATATGGTATTCTGAATGGAAAATTACAGTAAGGCTCCAGAATCATTTACATATATTTTTCACTCTCAAATTTCAGAAAGAACATTGTGTATCAGAGTGCTTAACATCACAATCTGTTTGTGTCATTATTGGGGTGGTCCATGACATATGCATTTCCCACTCAATGTATACTAAATTGTTGTATACCATTAATGAATTTATAAAGAAAATTTCAATCATTTATTCTGTATGAATGAGTTTACATTTCAAACTAAAAGCATTGAAGGAATATAATATTAGTACATGCTTATTCCTTATCCATGTTCATGTGCCAAAATATTGTGATATAACATGATGTGCTATAATGTATGAGTACAATGTCAATGTCTCGGAATGTCTCAAATTGGCCTGACACACTTGCTCTTCACAATTTCGATGCAACATACGGCCTATAAAATTTCTCATGAAAAAGTTCAAGTTTTGGAATGAGGCAATTTGTACAATAATTGTCATCAATTTGTATTTTCTGAACAAAAAGATCACACAAAATGTAAACCACAAAGTAGCATGTGTTAGTTCTGCTAATGAACATCTGTCCTTGTATTTGATCAAAATAATTGCTGGAAGGTTTTAAAACAATGTTTCCATTGCTGTCAAACATTGAGAATTTGACGTTAGGAGCTGGTCTTATATTTTCATGTCTTCCATTATATGTACATTTGATTTCAACAATACTGTTAGCATAACAACTGCATCTGGGTAGAAGAGAGGCTTATCAGTGCTGATGAATAGCCCACATTTGCTGGTTTTTAGGCGATACTTATCGGTGAATGCTTTTAAAGCTTTAGATTCATACTTTTTCCCCATGCAGAATGGCATTTGAATGAATGTGGTTTCCTTGCAACGGTGACTTCCGAAGTTTCTCTGTGTTCCTTCTGTAGACTGCGTTGGCTCTTTCCCCACATCGTGATGCTGTAAATCTCCAATTTCTGAGAACCATTGAGGGCTCGAACTTTGTCCCTTAGTGTGACTCTGAATCGTCGAGGCACTTTTCTCATCGACTTTAGAAAATGGACACTTAAAATGTTTACAGTGGTAGTCAAACAAAACGTTTATCATCCCTGACAATTTGAACCATTCAGGCTTCTTAAACCCCTGACGTTACGTTTGAATGTTGCACTGTAAAGGTCAAATTACCATTTTTACTTACAATTAATGGCGGAAAATTAAACTATAAGGAATGGATTCCATAGGTACCCAATTTATACTCATATAAAATGGATTGAAACAGTTTTTTCATAAACCGCTTCACGGTTGATAAAGTATAAACTGCCCCAACCCATTTTATATTTGTATAAAATGGGTAGCTATTGAATTCATTCTAAAATTCATTACTTGTGTGAATAGAAACTTACTGCATTAGAGAGATCAACCCAGTGTTCTGTGATAGGCAGTTGGCAATAGGCATGCTCTTTGGCTGCTGTCTGATAAAAAAAATAAATTCTTTAAAATTCAAAATGCAGTGTAGAACTGTAATATACATGTATACTGTGACAATCAGACTGGTTAGATCACCGGCACCATAGAGCTCAGTTGGTAGAGCACCTGACTAGAAATCCAGGGGACCTGGGTTAAAATCAGATTTCTTGGATTCAGTGAAAATGAAAGTTTAAAGGATACTTAAATTCTATCAATACCATATGTTATTAAATATTGCACTTCAATGAACATTTAAATTTGATGATCATTTCAACAATGAAATCTATGCTAATTTGTATTTATCAAATAGTGATGAAACTACAGTATATTGACAAACCTGAATATCAGCTCTTTGGAAATGATATCTAAGAGAGAAATCTTTGGAAGAAGCAGTGCAATAATTAAATAGTATGCTCTGTATTCTGTTATTAAATTCAGCTGTCTTACTATGGCGTTTTTCTGGTCTTGGATCATGAAGAAAATTATTTGTGACTTTTCTTTTGGTTGGCAATTTCTCTACTTTAACTGGTAAACCTGTAATAATAAAAGGATTAAAATGAAAAGGCTTCTTAAAATAAAGTTGTAAGATATGAAATTAGTGCTAAGTGAAAGGAGAAATGTGTGTGTGTGGGGAGGGGGGGGGTCATTCTTACTGATATGTTCTATAAAGTATTATTTATGACAGTATATGTGGCAATATCTGGAACAATAGAGATGATGTCAATTAAAAGTTAATGGAAGTAGAAAATAAGACTGAGTTTTCGAAATTTTTAATCATAAAATAATACCATGGTAAATAGATTTTGGTTTGTTGAAAGTCATAAGATTTTCTGTGCAGGACTTTTGTATAGCAGCATGACCTGCGGCTGTGAATTCTTGTAGTGTAAATAAAACTGCTGCTATGTGCTTACAGGTCCCGTGTGGGCCTCTTCCAGCAGGGCATTCGCAGTGAGAATTCAAAGGGTCCCCTGTTTTCTTCTCTATTTAATTTTGTAGTTGCATGTCACCTACAAATGTCAATTAATTTAATTTTGTTTTTCAATCATGCATAGTTTAATGTTTGATGATACATCAGAGAGCAGTATGACCTTTACCTGGAGAAAGAAAAAAAACCCCACCCAGATAATAGTAAAACGGGATTATTTCGATGAGGATATTTCAATTTTTAAATATGTAAATTTATTCATGAATTAAATATGTTTAGTTCTTTTCTCTGACCTTTTGCTTCATCTAGGACTCTGCTGCTATCGTATAAAGCCTGGTCTTAAGTTATTGACTCTATATCCCCTGAGCATTGTCTGTCACCTATATAAGGCATTTCAACAATGAACATAAGTATATCATTCATTTTTTTATACAATGCCCAGACTTTAAAAGTACTGCAGTTTGTCTACTATACCTGGTAATCTGTACAGGAAGTACAGCCCAGTCTGCTCTCGCGTGAGTTTGGGAAATATTATCTAGTGGTTTTCCTGCAACTGTGTAAATACAGATACGGGCCATTCAACCTCCAGAGGCTCCGGCAGTAAAATCGTATCTTCTTGGAAATTGTTTTTTCGGTCGTAAGACTCCAACCTTTATGACAAAACAGTTTATGAATATGTTCATGCATGGTTGACATCCATCACTGTAATACAACATTTGATGCATACACTAAATGCATGCTTATTTATATTATTATATTAACTTCTCTTAACTTAAGTTCTCTTTATAACTTGTTTACTGTCCATTGCGAATGATTTATACTAGTTACAAGCGTCTTCAGCAATCAAGCGTCTGTTGAATCACTTATGGAACAGGGGCGTCACCGAACGCCTAGTGACGTGAATGATGCCCATTGTGTAAAGTTTGATTTTTTTATTTTTACATTATTATGATACAATGATTATTATTCGAAAATAATACGGACCGAAAGTGTTAGAGACTAAAGATCCAAAATAAGACATGACGTCTGCTTTCACTTTCGGATATCGGAAAATTGACTGGATTCACGCAAGTATTCGTGTGTGATATTCGTATTGATACCATATCAAATGACATTTATTTCATTTATCGTGCAAATTTGTTACTATGAAGCTTAACCTGTTAACACTTGATAAAACCTTTGTTTAGTCTGCCATCATGTCCAGTACAATCTCTATATTTAGCTATATAGCTTTAGTAATCTATATAGCTTGATTTAGCTAGTTTAAATTGAATTAGACTGGATTTTTAAATTGGAAATGCATTGCCAAAAAGCCGCCCAAGAATATTTGAACACGTGTATACTTTGAACTAACCAGAATACTGTTCTTATTGGATTTCATGACAATACTACGTCATTTTATGAATTTTTATAAAAAGATTGATTGATTGATTATTTATTGTTTTCCGCCACAGTCAATAATTTTTCAGTTGTCTGGTGGCGTCCAGTTTTTGTTGGTGGAGGAGAGAACCCAGATACAATGTACCGGGGAAGAGACCACCGACCTTCCGCAAGTAAACTGGCAAACTTGCTCACATAACGCCTCGACCGAGATTCGAACACGCGCCGACAGAGGTGAGGGGCTTTGTGATTTTGAGCCTTTATAAAAAGAGAATTTTTTGTGTTGTTTACTGTCCACTACTCTGTGTACATTGAAGCATAGACAAATATGATGACTTTACAATGTGGAATCTGATTTCTTATCTACACAAATACAGGGACGGATTCATGAATGGAGGTTAGAGGCAGAAGGTATGTGGCCGTCTAAAGATACTGGATTTAAAAGAAAAAGATTTACTAGTGCTGATATATGTACCCTAATTAACCAATTTTTACTATTTATTGTCCTATTTAATGAGGTGAAATTAAGAAAAGACAGAAAGTTTAAGGGTTTGGAATAAAAAAAAAAGTTCTCATAACAAAAGTAACAACAAATTAAACGATCTTATTAATTATTTCTCTGAGAGTGGAAAAAGAATATTTCCTTTCTTTTTTTTTTTTTTTTTTTTTTAAATGACTTATATTTAAATTTGAAAATATTAGGGGGGGGGGGGGCGCACACTAGGTGCGCCCCCATTAAATCCGCCACTGCAAATACACGGAATTCCTGACATTTTAATTTGTGTTTATTGACAATAAGAAATATGTACACATATTTGTTCAAGCCATGCATGCACCTACGACATATATTTTTTAAAAGAAATGTTATCAACGAAATGTCATACCATTCTTTATTATTAATTACAACAATGCTTTAAAAAAAATAATATACTTATTTCATGCAATTTATCTAAACCAACATGTGAATGAAAATATTGGGAAACCAATACTTGCAATTATATGATAATATTTATTTAAAGTGCAATTGGAAGAAATCTATTCCGTACCAAGTAAAAATTATTACCATTACATCATGTGTATCAACATCTAAAGTTGGCACTTCATAAACTTTAAATTTTATCCTATATTTCAGAACTAGAAAACAAAAATGAATAAAGGACTTTGAACACAAACCTACATTTTCCATTCATATATTTAAAAACTAATGAAGAAGACTGTGTATAAGGAACTTATACTGCCTCGCCAGTGAGCTAGATTTTCTAATGATGTGGTGGAGTCTGCATCTTGATCACGCAAATTAAACAATGGCGAGCGTGTTCAGAACACTGTACATTACACTGCTGCAATTTTTTCAAATATATTTATTTAATGCAAAGAGGAATGTAGTACAAAATGAATGATAAGTCTGATGTGAGTGTTAATTATTTATATATTCTTAATTACAACACCTTTTGTGAAAGGGAGTTGGAAATTTTAAAAGCTATAATTACGCTAAAAAATGACGCAGATTTATAAATAGTACCTTTTGAATCACATGTTCAACATAAGTAGAATTTGCTTATTTTACAATGTTATTTTTTCCCCTTCAATTTGTCCGGGTTAGAATATGTCCTCAGTGCCCCTTGCTTGTCGTTAGAGGCGATTAAATGGGGCGGTCCTTTGATTGAGACCGCAAAAACCGAGGTCCCGTGTCACAGCTGATGTGACACGATAAAGATCCCTTTTGTCCAAAGGCGTAAGTACTGAGCAGAAGCCCAAATTTTGCAGCATTTTACCGGCAGTTATGAATTCTCCATATGAGTGAAAAATTCTCGAGATGAACGTTAAACAATACACAGCCAAACAACGTTCAACACATCCCCTGCCCAGGTAAATCAGAAAAGCTTTTGGAATGAATTATAAAAATAACAATATTTAGTACCTATGTATGGATTTATTTTAATTCAGATGGGTGGTTTTGATTTGATTTATTTTCTATTACTTAGTTTTTTTTTAATAAAGACTCGAGAGTTGTCTCTCTATCACTAGTGAAAAGTAAGATGAATCAATTTGCAAACTTTAAAAAATGCGTCTTTGACGTAGGCGGTAAATTATGCTATTCATTGTGATCCTTTCTAAATTATGCACATTACAATAAGAAAACTATATAGTGTTATATAGGGAGAGCATTTTGAACATCATGATAGAAAACATACTCATTATCTATATTTTAAGAATTTAATAGTTGTTCTATTTGCAACTAAAATAAGCCATATATATATATATATATATATATATATATATATATATATATGAATCCAATTTTTGTAGAAAGTGTCTTAAGGCGCATGTGCTACATTAATTTTCATAACATCGATATTATGACGTAAACGTCATGCCATTGTATAGTATCCATGCTGAAAAACAACATCAAGTTTAATCGTTAATATCATGACGTAAACGCGTAAACGTTATGACCTTGTATAGTATTCATATATCAACCTGTGAATCCAGTTTTGTTTTTTAGCAAGTGTCCTAAGGCACATGTGCTACTTTAATTCTCGTAACGTCAATATCACGACGTAAACGTCATGACGTTGTATAGTATTTATGCTGGAAAACAACACCGAGTTTAAAAAACTGTAAAACGAAAACTAGAAAATATATTGTCATAAAATAAATTGTTCTTTAACCTATCACTCTTAGTGCATCAAATGTCAAAGTCTCATTTATTTTGGTACTTCATGGCTTTATTTCTTTCTTAATTTCTTTTCAAATTATCAACTTCAGATCCTGAATGTTGTTTAGCGCTAGGACATAAACATTACCATTAAATATTTACTTCCAAAGAGTTGATTGAAATCAATTTATTTCGTAAAGTTTCTTGAAGACATTTAAGGACTGCTTCTGAGGTGCGTAGGGTCGGGACTGATATATAAATAAGATCACTACTCTGCCTACAATATGCAGGGACGTGTTTTGTTACTTCGATTAGTGATTACTGTTCTTTGTTAACAATTCCAAGAGAAGGGTCCTTCTAAAGCCACGCACTCACAGCAGGGTGTATGGTGATAGAAGGTTCGATGTGTCCTCGGCCACCCTGTGGAACTGCCTCCCGCTGAACCTTCGTTGTGAACAATCACTTGCTGTTTTTAAACAAAAGCTAAAAACACATCTTTTTAAACTTGCTTTTGATTTATAATGTATCCAGTTATTTTCTGTTTTAACTAAAAAAAAAAAAATATTACTAATACCTCCCATTTCGACTTTAGATGATTATTATTTTTGTGACCTTTCAATTTATATAATGTTCGTTTTTATATTGCCCTTGTTTTACATGTTAAGCGCTTTAGAGTAATTATATAATTAGATAAGGCGCTATATAAAAATAGTATAATAATAATATAAAAATAGTATAATGATAATTACTCTTTGGAACTCTTTGATACTTACTACTTTTTGAATTAGGCGTAGATATTATATCATCATTTACAATAAACCTTGCTCTATTTCTAAAATAATCAGAAATTTCATTATAGTATAAGAAGAGCAAGGGTAATCCGATACAACTCTAGAAGTTTTAATTCTAGAAGACGCAGGTACCAATGAGAAAACCCATTATTCCGATCGCAACCGTATCCCTGGGGGCTCCATGAATATCTCATTGCAGTTTTATTGTGGGGTGGGATTGTTGACTTCGTGGTATCGAAGAATTGATTAACCTTACAAAATGAATGACAGATTATCAAATCAAAAATGTATTATATGCTAAATTTCATACCCAATCTACGTTACTGAAAGCGAGGAGTTATACTTTTGATCGCATCTCTATCATTTCGGGCACCTAAGAAATCAAATGCTATTTAGATCGCACATGAGTGTGTAAATATAAAAGCTTGATCATGGGCACTTACACAAGAAATATGTTATGAGGAAGTAGAGACTGATTTTCCGTATTTGTGTTAAAGCATTTCCTCAAGTGAAAGCGGTGTTGAAAAAATATTTTTTGTTTCTAAATTTATGAAACGTATCATGAATCAGAAAAAGCACGAAATTTTATTTCATAAAGCATCTATCTATTAGAAACAGTTTCCACATTAACAAGATGAAATCGTCCCTTTCAGTGAACTGAAAGGTAACTGAATCATTACTGATAAGGTACTTTTCAGTCACCTTTCAGTTAATATTCCGTTATCATTCAGTTACTGAATGGCAGAATATGAAAGTGACCATGCGGTCAGGTTTCAGTGACCATTCAGTCTGGTTTTAGGTACCATTGAGTTAGGTTTCTGTGACATTTCATTGACTTCAGTCAGGTTTCAGTGACCATTCAGTCTGGTTTTAGGTACCATTGAGTTAGGTTTCTGTGATATTTTATTGACTTCAGTCAGGTTTCAGTGACCATTCAGTCTGGCTTTAGGTACCATTGAGTTAGGTTTCTGTGACATTTCATTGACTTCAGTCAGGTTTCAGTGACCATTCAGTCTGGTTTTAGGTACCATTGAGTTAGGTTTCTGTGATATTTCATTGACTTCAGTCAGGTTTCAGTGACCATTCAGTCTGGTTTTAGGTACCATTGAGTTAGGTTTCTGTGATATTTCATTGACTTCAGTCAGGTTTCAGTGACCATTCAGTCTGGTTTTAGGTACCATTGAGTTAGGTTTCTGTGATATTTCATTGACTTCAGTCAGGTTTCAGTGACCATTCAGTTAGGTTTCAGTGACCGTTCATTCAACTTTCAGTGACCGTCAGTCAGTTTTCTCTGACCATTTAGTCAGGGTGTAGTGGCCATTCAGTCAATTTTCGGTGACCTTTCAGTCAGTTTTCAGTGAGCATTCAGTCCGGTGCCAGTCCATTAAACAAGGTACAAGAAACCATTTAATTTGGTTTTAGAGAAATTTTAACAACCAGTCTTTTATATTTCATTGACAATTAAACTATATATTAAACCCGAAATCTTTCTGTAATTGTTTACCTACACTATGTTTATATATCCGAGTCCATTCTTGTCTCTTTCACTAATTGTTCTGTTGTGTTTCAATGATATATGATTTATTTTATGCAGCAGTTTGTTCTTCTCTAGTTACATGTAAATGACCATCCAGCGTTTTTTTTCTGAAATTCTCTACCTACATTCGTGTAACTTTCAATTTTCAGTCATACACACTACCTCAGCATTCATTTTGTGAATGTTTAATAAAATTCCAGTAAACGATTTGTTGGTATCACAGCTCATACAAATAACGTTCATAGATTATCTAACCATGTTGCGTGACAAATCAAAACCAAGGCAAAGGATGAAATTTCAAGCAATATGTAATTATTCCTTTTTGATTGGAGCTAAATATTTTTCACTTTTAATAAACATAGGTGAAACCGTTTTTCAGTCAGTTACATTATTGGAAGTTCATTTTCATTGCAATATGTATTCAGACCTTTCTGACGAAACATAGGTAGGAATCAATTCTTTTCGGACATGCCCAGTAATCAGCCATCATGCAATGTTTGCCGAGTCATCTTCAGTAAATCTTGAAGTTTTCTGTAAAAAATATTAAATGAATATCTCTACTGCTATATAACACCAACAAACGGATGATTCACTACCACCACCACCACCACCATCCCCCACAAATATGGATGGTGTACACAATGTAGACGATTTAAAAGATTATTTAACTTCAATGCATTTTCTCTTTATTTCCATCAGAGCCACGCCCGAAAGCCTGACCCTGTAGAGTTCACTATTTTTGAAGACAATGGCATGTTTTATGTCTTATGTTAAGGCTTAACACAAAGTATTTTTACAACTGGAAATGCATACAAGTAGGCGTTGGCACGATAAAGAACCCTCACTGCTAAGTCTATTAGGGCTAAGCATAGATAGGTCTAAATTTGTGGCACTTCACCTGCAGATGGTGACGTCTCAATATAAGTGAAAAATTCTCGACGGGAAGTAAAACAAACAAACAATCAATCAAACTCGGAGTGAAGTGTGGGATACCCTCCCCTGTCCTACGCACGTCTTATAAAAATATATGATTGGTTGATTATATATTGTTTAACGTCCCGCTCAAAAATCTTTCGCTCACATGGCGAAGGACCGCCACATTTAGTCGCCACTTACGACAAGCAAGTGGTACTGAGAATCTATTCCGACAACCCGGATCCACACGGTGGTCTAGTATATATATATATATATATATATATATATATATATATATATGCTCTATTTACAATGTTTACTCAAAACAACTATGGGAATAGTATCGTATATTTGATAGCAAGGTGATTTCCTTAAATTTGAAATAAATAATCCTCATGCAGCATTGCTTCAATTGCATTCAATATCACCCTAATCCTTATCTTCGACAAATTTAAAGATTAACATTTCAACATTCTAATGTAGCTATGTTTAGATCCCTTCCCCATTCCTCCTGTATCTGAATTACTGAACATAGATTGAAATCCAACCAAAGATTAGCCATAAAAAAAAGAAGAAGAAGAAGAAAAAAAACCTACCCAAGTGAAATTGTCGCTGTTTTATTAAAAAAAGACACCTCTTAGTTTATTTAAGTCTTTCATCATATTATTTAATATCGACGCATGAATTTAATCAATGTGATAAAATTCGTTGTATAATACTTTACACGACCATACCTCACGATAACTTAAAGACTATACTTATTGACATCATAGACAGTTACTTCGTCAACAAAAATGGTAAAAAGGAAATATGCATATCTAGTTATAGGTCATCCAAAAATTATTTTCTTAAACACCACTCTGACTCCACGCACAGGTACTCTGAAATTTATATTAAAAAGATGCTCGAGTTCCTCACTGACAATATCTTCGTAATGTTTGGTGATCAGATCTTCCAACAGTCGGAATTCCAATGGACACATCTTTGTTCCATTTGCATACATAAAGGGTCCGATTTTGCCCAACTCTTTATTTGTGTATTCTTTATAGATTGATCTTTGTGGTTATCGTCGCCTTTTCATTCACTGTCACAATTAATATTTTGCCAAACTGTGTCTAAAGCAGTGAAACAATAGAAACGAGAAAATTAATAGGAATCACAATAAGCTGAGAAGCAGTAACATTTATTGGAAATATATAAGTTCTCGCATATGTACCACAGACAAATAGAAAGTATATACCTTTGATTACAAGAAACAATGACAACATGGCATAAATAACGGCAAAATTAGGTAATTATTCAAGATATTGCACATCGATAATCTTTAAGGCTGAATCTGCCGTTGCCATTTCGGTATTTCCTGAATAACTCAATGATCCTGCTATCACCGTCTGCAGCCTCAATAGGGTCCATGGCTCTTTCGATTACGTGAAATTTGGGATAGTGGTTCAGCAAGTGTTCTACCAATGTGAAGGATTTGTTTCTGCAAGCTAAATAGAGAGCAGTTTTACCAGAACCTGCTGCATGATAACAGTTTAGACCATTACGTGCAAGTAAATCAAATATTTTGATTCGCTTCTCATCATCTCCTTGTCTCTCTGCAGTAAATAGAACTGCATTCCAAGATCTTTTTGTTTCGGCGTTTAGAAGTTGCAGATAGTTCTTTATGATGTATCTACACAAATCCAGTCGAGCATGTTGGCAAGCTATATGTAAAACACTCAAGTTTTGTTCATCTGTATCGTCTATGCGTAGTCCACTTTCTTTAAGAAATTCCATAATTTCCACGCTTCCACTCATAGCAGCAAAATGTGCAGAATGTTTCCCACTAGCGTCTTTTAAGTGTAAGATTCCAGTGAACTTTCTTACTAAGTATCTGCAAACCTCATAATGACCTTTTTCACAAGCGGTATGCAGACAGTTTTTCTTTTTCTCTGATTCATTAATTCCATCTACTCCCATTTCATCTATCAGATATTCGAGCATATCACAATGGCCTCCTTTAGCAGCATAGTGTGCGACATTCCATCCCTCATAATTTGTTTCGTACAATGCATTTTTTAACAAAGGACTGTTACCGATATATTTCAAAACTTTAAGACTTTTTCCAATGCAAGAAAATAGAGCCATATTTTCCTGAGCCCTTCCTACCTTCTCTAAACCAACATATCCTGAATCCTCCATTGATCTAAGAATTTCTAGATTGCCGTATCGAGCCGCGACATGTACGGGATTCATTTGATTACAATCCTTTTGATCAATGAGATATCTGTAGGCATTGTTCCGTTTGAGTAGTTCACATATTTCTGTTTTTCCATATTTTGCAGCTATATGCAAAACTGTTTCCATTTTTAAGGTTTTTTTGGAAACATCCATACGTCGTTTTTCTAGAAGATCTTGAAATATGACCTCATTACCTCCAAGTGCTGCATAGTGTAAAAGATTCCAACCGTCTTTATCCACCTCTACATCCTCTACATAGACTAAACGGCTGGTATGGGGCCCGATCAAGTCGATGTATACCTGAGCATTTCCGTCCTTGCATGCTTGTTTTAATTTTTGGGAAAAGGGCATCGCAGGATCTGTTAAAAGAGAAATTTAACTGACATTGTCTAAAGCATATGCTAAAGGAGTTAGAATAAAACTTTGAAGCGTTATCATATTTCCATATATGTCAATGAGGTTTTTTTACCCGACTTAAAATATCGCTTTATTTTGTGTAGGCAAACTATACAACTTATCGATGTTATCATTGTCGTTATTGTGATCCACACTATCAGGAAATCCCGAATTGTCTTGCTCATGCATACATTGTTGTCGGTGTTGTTTGATGATAAATCTGACTTCCACAGCATTGATGAATTAGCCAGCCTTAGAAATCAGTAAATATGAAAGAAAATGATGAAGAATGCTCGTATATAAATTGGATACTTTTTTGACTAACGAATAAGTTTGATATGGATACAGGCATAACGAAAGAAATTTCGGTAAATTATACAACCAATTAGATCCATTATTTTAAAATCATAGAGTCATACCTTTCCTTCACACACTGGACATCTGCTGTAAAGCACTGTAAACTGGTGTGTATATCCAGACACATAGGATCTAAGGATAAAAAAACCTAATCGTTATATTCAATTATAAAAAAAAATAATTTTAGTTGCTTTCCTTTAGATTTATTCAAATGAAGGTATATATGCCCCATTAGATACTATGGAAGAAAAATAGCATGTTTTGTCATCAAACTGTATAAGTTATACTCTTTATGTAAATCAACTCTATTGGATTAAATCGTACTGAAGCTAATTTCGTATTTATTGTTCTCCAAGTAGGATGATGAACGCAAGTTTCGAAAAATTCATGATGAAATCACGTCGGAAGCTGCATAATTATATGGCGATGCTAAAACATCGATGTCCTGTATGCTGATAGCGGGAAACATTCAGCAATAAAAAAATAATCAAACCAGAATCAGGGTGGAGAGAACCATTTTCAGCAATAGAAGCATAGTCAAATTTTGATATTTAACAAAATCATTTTGATATGGCTAAATTATTTACCCCTTAACGTTTCTAATAATATTTTCCCAGCGCATTTGCGCACATCACATGACCATCACTCCGACATAAATATGGATTAGAAAATGAGCGTTTTCTCTTACACTCCAAAGACCAGTACTCCGTTGATACCAATATATAATTTGTTAAAATTGCCAATTATTATCATTTTTGCATAGTTTATCACACTGACAAATTTCCAACATCGTTAAAATACGATACTTACATTTTTAAGTAATCTCAGCGAGATTCGTCAAGACTGAATATTAGAACTAACGCCTCTTCAAAATCTCAAACTAGTGTCACATAAAGCTATTCAAGAGTATTGGCTAAGCTTGGGCCGCTTGTTGTGATTAAAATGGGTGAAACGGAATGTTTTCAAGTTTTCACCTTCTGCATCCTATTAAATCCTTTTTAAAATGAAACATGCATTCCTTGGTTTTACATAGTGTAAATTCAACAGTAAATATATTGGGTTATTTGTTAAGCCACCATTTGATTGCTTTGGATTATTCTGATATTTCTGCATACGCCGACTGGGTATGCACAAACGTCAAGTCATCAAGACTAATCAAATGGTTACCGAAACTTTAACTTGTTGGAGTAGCTGCTTAACATGACCAAAGACTGGTTCACTTTCAATAAATTTTCTTACATTGATACAGTTCAGATCCATAGTAAGGCTTCTTAGGACATCCAGACAAAAAGTGATCACATTTCACACTGTCCATGTATCCCTCGATGGAAAGTTTCAAACAGTGACCTACAAAAAATTCAACTAGCAAATACTTAAAGGGCTTTGAATAAAGAAAAACTAATGGTTATGTTATATTAATTGATATAATAAAATTAATTAATGTACACTATGAAAACTCGGTGAAATGGAGTAAATACCTTTTTGTTGATATGTAACCTATTGAGATATTAAATGAGTAGACTTGAATTATTGGAATGTGTAAAATTATGTAATTTGTAAGTATAAAATATTCAAATTTTGAAATACAAGTATGGTGTCAACAAGACATAACTATATATATATAGTTGTAAAATTTAAATATTCATAATAACACATGTAGTATTGTAGGTGTGTATTTCCGCTATTGTCTGGATAGCATACATCTGTATGCTATATATATTTGTAATAATGATCACTATATGTAAGAATTGAATGAAACATTTTTGTTGTGATAGTAATACGAAACAGCGTGTATATCAGTCAGATAAAGTTGATTAGCAAGTTATAATTTTGACTACACCACATCTCAGTTATTTGTACAATACATGTGTGTAAAATTGACAGAACAGCAACGGGAAGTCTCACCTACTCGGTATCAGAAGAGTTCTACTTCTATGTTGTGTTAAATGGATGTCCCTATCTTATTTTGCGTATGGCAGAAACAAGAACTCCTACTGTTATTCAATAAAAGACAAACATTGAAATGTAGCATGCATGGTGAGTGGATTGTAAAGATACTGCCTTCATTCAACTTCCTAGTTTATTCCGTTCTAAAAATTAGTATGGCTAATGAAAATGAACGTGGTGAGTGGATTCTAAATATATTACTTTCATTCAACTTCCTCGTTTTTTCTTTTTTACAAATTGATTTGGGAAATGAGAGTGAATATTGAAAAAATACAAAGATAAAGTTACTCATGTTAATATGTTGGAGTAAATGACATATTGTTATATTACATGCGGCACAGATTCATTTAACCTAAGAAAATTAGAGCCTTTAATTCGTTCACATAGAAATAAGTTAACAACATTTTGTCAGTCAATGAAACCAATAATACCCGGGTGTTTTGTGAATGACTGAAAAAATGATGAACTGATTTGATACACAAGAGCGTTGAAAACTGTTACCTTCTTCATACAGGGATCTCCACTTAACCTTCATATAACAGAATTCCACCAGAGACGATAGGTCTGCATAAGGTACACAGTGATATACATATGTGTCATTACAGCCAATCCGGTCTGAGGACAGTCTATGGGCGGATTCGTTACTTGGACATGCCGGGACTGGGTATATGGGGTAGATAATATTCCTAAATTGGCCACATGTAGTTAGCTAGAAATGAATTGTTAGAGTTAATGTCTATTCTACTATAGTATTGCAAAGTATTTCAAATGAAAATAAACGATGATCATTACACGTTAGTGATACGCATGAAATATTTCCTGAATTATTTTGCAACAAAAATTAGAAAAGAATACTTACAAAGTCTAATAGAAGAACTGCAAACCAGTGCATGGTTCAATCAAATATCTTTCCCTGAAAAGAAAAGAAACTTTTGATACTTAATATGGATTGAAACGTTGATGTAACTTAATTGTCTGTATGTATGCATCGATACGAAAAACAGGAAGATTTTATTGAACATAAAATTTTCCTTATATAACTTAATTGACCTATGGTTATATTTTTATGTTGTCGCTACACGAGGATCTGAATGAACTCGCTTAGAGGTCATGTCCCGCCAACCTTTGAATTAACCAGTCAGCTCGTCACTGTCACTTTCGGGCCAATCGTTCCAGTCTCGTTCTTTTTTCTATCCCCTAGGTGGTTACAGGAAACGAGAGTGAAAACACTGACCTGTGCCTCGAAACCTACGAAATCATTTTCTTTGAACGACATTTGTGTTTTGTGTGGGTTTTCATCCATCGTATCCGAAACAAAATCAAACGGGCAGGTAACCACACATTTTCATTATGAGAAGAAACTAAAATTAACCAATGATCGTGTGGGAAACATTTCTGGAGTGTTGTCCTTATACTAATCTGATGTTATAAACTGTGGAGTTTGTCAGAAGTGTTGTAAAACTGTTGAGAATATTGTTAAACCAGAGCATAAGACTGATGACCTGAAAATGAAACTTTACAATAGTGCCCAAAAATAGACAATTAGGATTATTAGACCTGTCTTCCCCAATTAGAAAGATGTATATGAAAAGTATGCTGAAAAGCCCTATTGTTCCGAAGAGAAAAAAATAAGTAGGCAATTTGGCAAGCTTAAAGCATATTAGGCCAGTAATGATTGCCACATTTCATCACTTCACAAATCACCACCATACCACTGCATCTTGCAGTAGAGATTATCAGCAGTATTGTTGGAGGAGAGGACCCAGATACAATATACCCGGGAAGAGACCACCGACCCTCCGAAAGTAAACTAGCAAACTTTCTCACATATATCGGCGCGAGCGAGATTCGAACCCTTTCTGATCCTTTGATTCCACTATTTGGTATTTTTTTTAAATTCCTTTTTCGTTTTATATTGGATTTCCAAACTTTTTGACTTGAATATCACTGAAGAGACATTATTTGTCGAAATGAGCATCTGGTGCACTGACATTCGTACCGTTTCTGTCAGACCTTTTAAACATATTAGACAGTAAATTTTGATCATTAAAACTAAAAACCAAAATTGTGGGGAAGATTGTGAACTAGTCCCTTTAATAAGAAATGGAAATTAAAATTTTCCTTCAGCTTTATAAACTACACATATTAGTAAAGAAGTAAAACAAAACTAACACACACACACACACACACACACACACACACACACACACACACACACACACACAGAGTTATATTACCAAAAAGGCCATTTAAACTTGATATTGGTATGCACATCTAAATGCTGGATAACACCTTGACTTATACAAGAAAAGTTCTTCATATGTTTTCTTCTTAAAACTTGATGTGATGTAAAATGAATTTTGAATAGGAGGTTCAACTTTACAAAAGGCATACATAAGAGTAGTGAAGGGGATTGCTTTGTTTGAATTGGATTAGTGCCATGCTTGATCCACATGACCACTGAGTGAGTATTATGGTTCAAATCAGTGATTGGCTCAGTTTTTCTTTCAAAGTTACTGTTTTGTATGCATATTAAGAAATGTTTCTTTAAATGCCAGGTGCATTTCTTTTTTTACTTTATGTAACTTCATATTGCCTTGCCAGACTTGATTGATTCATTATATATTATTTAACGTCCCGCTCGAGAATCTTTCACTCACATGGAGACGTCTATGCTCGGCGCTTATGGCCTTTGAGGAGGGACTGCTCTTTAACGTGCCACACCTGCTGTGAAACTGGACCTCGGTTTTTACGGTCTCACCCGAAGGACCGCCCCATTTGGTTGCCTCTTACAACAAGTAAGGGACACTGAGGATCTATTCTAACAGCCCGGATCCCCACGTGACTGCCAGACTTGAAGAGAACAAGGTAATCATATAGGTAAATGCACATTACAGCTATTGCACATAAAGTGTTATTTTTTAAATTTTCTTTTTAATCATTATTCAAACAACTGTCTATGCAGTTTTAAAGTGTATTGCATTTTGTGTTACATGTATACAAAATGTCTGGTGTATATTTTTTGAACTAGTGTTCCTATTTACATCTGTTGTAACCTAATAGATATCAATATCCTGTCCAAGTGGAAAGCGGATAGAACTGGTAGTAAATGATGCTCACAAGGACATTTGTAAGGCTATTTTCAAGTCTGCAAAACTGTGCTTGATGTCCTTGCCAACTCGGATCCTGATGATGTGGTTACGGCAGCTTCCAAATTTGTTAAGACAGAAGCAAAAGTAATATGCAGAAGAAATTCAGATTCATTCTTACTGAAGAAGGGCCATGATAGCCTCATGGCATATAAATGGAATAAATTTCATAAGGATTTAAACGTGAGTGCTCCTAACCTGTGGAGGGTCATTAGTGCAGTTGTTAGTGATGTTCCAGTAAAACTAACTGAGAAAAAAAAAACCCATGAATATCTTGTAAACGATTGCAAATCGATGTCATGACCGTAATCAAGAAATGTCTGGGTTGCGCTATTGCATTGCATTCTTGCTTGTTCATGGTGGATGTACCCAAAGGGTAATACATTTGAAACATTCAATAGAAATAATGATATAATGAAAATCATATTTTCTGACAGACTCAAGGAAATTGTTCAGAAAACAAATCCTATGTAAATGCAGTTATTTCATTCCGATATAGGATATTAAAAGACTTACTACAATTGGAGTCTGCGTCGGCCCTGCATTTGTACACAAGTTGACGTCCTATCCTGGATCAACAAAGTAAAGGAAGATATCATGCGGCTACAGAAGATTGGTCAGACGGAGGAAATGTGAAGCATCAGTTGGTTGGAGACAACTGGGACAAAAACATTTGCGGTAAACAGCTCTTCTGAAAATGATTGAAGATGATTTAGGATGTTCTTAAAAAGTAGTTGGATAGGAATACAGAACCTCCTTAACATTGATGATAATCACATGGTGTGTTCATCAGTCAGCATTCTGTCATAACAATTACTGCAGTACACGTAGTACCAATAAAGGTCTATTTTCTTGTCGTCACATATAACTACTTAAATAAAGTAATAGCCTTAGATTGTCAATATCTTAGTAACTGTATAAATCTCCTATATTCTCAGGACATTACAACAGAACAGGAAACTTTGTCATTACACCTGTCCAATGTTATTGTGGTTGTGGATAGGATAATTCCTACTGACAGAGGTGTGGGAAATAGTGATGAAAGGAAACCGACATTAGCATAGAGGCATTCATACCATCCAATGAGGAAAAGAATCTTCTGATGGATGAACTTCTTTTCCATTTTGTTACTTCATTGATCCTGGTTGTTCCTCAGATGAAACCAGAATTTGCCAATATGTATCCCTTTCATCTGACTCACCCATGCAGTGCACAAGCAGGAGTTACAATAGGTAATTTTTTTTTGAAAATGTACACGAAAGCGTTCTTAACATACTTTACTACAGAAAACATTTATGCATATTGTTCATTTTGTTTAGTATCCATTAGGATTATTTGATACAAAAGAAACAAAGGCAGCTGATATGATTCAGCTACTACGGATTTCCAGTCAAAGTATGTTCCAATGCAAAATGTCACATAGTAGAATCAGTGTTTTGTGGTGGTATATCTTTTGATATTTATTTTAATGAGTAGTGCGAACTCTATATTTCACATTGTTGCTCAGTCTGTCCATCCATCATTTTTTTTTCGTGAAATGATAACGTCAATTATTTTCATGGAAATGCTTTCAAATCCTACACAATAGCAGATTACAAGATGAAGACACCTGTAATGTGAGTTAATCGTGCCATTTACTGTCAGTATGCTAGACAATATTAGAAAATTAGATGATTAGGAAATTAAATTAAATCTCTAACAAGGTTTTTCCTCTTAGAAGTGGCCATGTTTTCATTCTTAACGTACTTTTGAATAACAATTAACTGAAAATATGGTTTTGCTTCATGTTAGATTTTGATTTTCATATGATCAATATAAGTATATGTAGAGATGAAATTGCATGAAAAATCACTCTATTTTGTAGGTTGCAGACTAACAGACGAACACAGTCTGTTCTCAATGGAGAGACAGCAGAGTTCCGACGTGAGGGATTTATCTTTAAATTTCAAGACTTCCATCGTCTGATGAATTTCTTAGAAGTATCTTACATATTTTTAAAGGATTTTTAGTAGTGCTTTTTGATTCAGATGACCTACTAATATTGGTCTGCATCTATGTCTGTCATCCATGGAATATTTTAACTTTTTCCTAATAACTACCATTTCGAATTTTTTCATATTTGTTATGAAGAATCCGTGGGAAAAGGGGACATACATTGTAGATTTCACGGATTCTATGGCCCTAGGGATGGGGAAAAATCTTCCAAAATTGGCCAGATATCAAATATGTTCTTTACAATTGCATATTCTGCAAGAAAAACTAAATAAATAGTCATCTTATCAGGAAGCACTATATGTAAATTGGTTCTAAATATTTATTACCGTGAACTTGGCTTTTGACCTACTTTTTAAAAATGTCGTCATTGGCCATGACTACAGTAGGGTTTTCATATTTCACTTGAGTATTTCTTGTTTGTGACAAGACCTTTCTATTGGTATATGTCACAAAATATTTGATTTTGTCATCTTGAGATTTGACTTACTTTTTAAAAACGTTTTAACATTTACATGACCATCATTTGAATTTGTCATTATCGGGGGGCATTTGTGTTTCAAAAACACATCTAGTTGGCTTTAGCTTTTTTATACATTTACATGTAAAGGTGAAGATAATTAACGGTATTCAATCTCGTAATTCCCGTAGCAAATACAAATCAAAAAGATGGACAAACACGGACTCCTGGTCATACCAGAAGTGGGATCAGGTGCATAGAACGAGTAAGAATTCCCTTTCGACCGGTCACACCAGCCGTGAGCCCTACAACCTGATCAGGTGAACGGAGTAATCCGTAGCCAGTATGAGTGTGCTAAGAACGGCCTAACAATTGATATGAAACACGTCCGACACCATATGTTTGTTTTAGGCTATCTGCTAGTTCACCTACAGCACATATTCTAAGGGAGGCAGAAGAACTGCATACTATTTCAGAAATCTATTACATGCCATGGATGTCAAAGGAGAAGTACAGAATGCATATCGCCTATACAAAATTCTATATTACACAATTTTATATGTCATGTACATTATTTTGTTTTTCAAGAAATTCAACAGAAATTTTGATGAGGAAACTCCATTGCCAGTCGATTTTGAAGTTTCCTTCGAATGAAAAGACATCATGGTTAAGTGGAATCTGTCGTGAAATTTTACAAAGTGACATGATGAATGATCTCCGAGAAATTTTAACTGACATCGGCAGTGCAGCAAATTATCAACTATACCTATTGAGAATGACAGAGTCCAATGTCACATTTGTCCCAAATCATATGCATATTTTGGATCCCAGAAAGATCAGGAATACAGGGTACATAGTGCCAAAACCTACACAACAAAACATTCAAGTGAAAAATGAAATGGGAGATCATTGTCGACTGTTATTTAAGCTGGCATCACTGCACAAGAACTTGGATTCAACAGTTGATATAACCGATGGACACTGTAGTGTACAATCCGCGAAACTTGAACTTCCAATATACGTTAAAACAAACAAAACTAAGTATTCACCTTGTTTCTTTAACAGAGGACATTTCGGAAGGGGAGCAGAAGGAACGGTTAATTGCTAATAGTTGTGTAAATTTACAAGAGGGAAAGAATAATAACATGACCATAGATGAATATGTGGAACTACTCAACAAAGATAGCTTCTTTATTCAAGTTATCAAACAAAAGAAAGCATTCTGCGATATTCCAAGGAGTTTTCTCACTTTGTTAACTTTGCGAAACACTAAAAAGGATTTCATCACCTTCCATCTAATGATGAGGATGTTAAGAAAATTGCAACTCATTTGTTTGATATGGATGCATTTTCATTTGTGGAACGTCGAAAGCTGAAATTCAAATATCTGTGTGCAAACAAAACATTTTCAATGATTGTTTAATGGGTTTGCCACTCTTGTCCGTAGACACAAGCCTTTGTTTGCTTTCCACCGTCTTGGAAACAAGCTTATATAGGTTTCAGTCTCTGACACTATTTGAAGTGTGACAACATTCTTTGTGTACACAGTTGTAATTATTTATTTCGTTTATGAAGTAATACATTCTTGTTACCAGTATTTTAATGATAGACTAGTGAGAGGATTTTGTCGACATTTATTTGATGTCTAGAAGGGGAAAGCGGTGATCTTATTAAATGAAGCTACCATACATGCTTTGACTGTAAAACCACGTGTCATATTTTACATCTTGGCCTTTTCATTTTATATCTGAAGAGAATTGTTCTTGAAAGTTATTGTGATTATAGTTGTAACAATAAGTAATGGTAAAAGTCAACGTACATTTCATATTTGTTTTCATTGAGAGAATTATTATATTTTATTTAACTAAACAATTTAAATGAACTTTCATAGATTGCAAACATCTTTAGGGAACTTCTCGATAACAAAGTTTGTGCACATTGACAAGATTTAGAGTTCAACTTAAGACTGATGTTATATCTTGGTGCCCCAGGTGATAAAATACCGATCATGTCTAATGACGTTTACATTATGGAAACATTCGTTACATCGGCGCCAAATCCTTCTGCGTCTGTCCAGGAAGTCAACAGTGAACTTTGACTCATCTGAGAACATTACGTGGTTCCATCGGCGATTATTACAGCGCTGATGGTGACGACACCATTCGAGATGATCGGTATGGTGGTGGATCTGTAATGGTGTTGAGAGGCATTACTGTTGCCGGTAGAACAGACTAGCATGTTGTTGCTGGACGTGTCACAGGACAGTATTACCGGGGTAATATCTTTGAACCCCATGTTGTGCCGTTTGCACGTCGTTATGACCGCCATTTCATTTTTCAAGATAACAATGTCATATATCATAGGGCCAGGATCGTTACAATTATCTGCAACAGCAGAACATTACATTGTTATGGCCCGCACTCAATCCGGACCTTTCCCCCATCGAGTATGTTTGGGAGATGTTTGGACAGCGACTATGCCAACGACAAAAACCTCCTGCCAATGTCCAAAAAACGTGCTGCAGCATTGCAACAGGAATGGAATAACTTTCCCAAAATAACATGGGATGTTTCGTTAGGAGTATGCCACGCTGTATCCGAGCTTGTCTGGCCAACCAAGAGGGTTTTACCCGCTATTGACTCTGTTTCACAATGGTGGTATTTTTGCTCTGTACACTGTGTTGTTATCGACCATTATTCTGGAGAATCTGTGAGTTTGTATCTATACACAGGGTTTTGAATAAATTGACAAATGTTTGCTTAATGTTGTGCTGTAATTGGTTTCCTTCCTGACCTCATGATCTGCTTTTCATTGTCCTTGTAAATACGATATCCCCTACTTTTTTGAACAATATTTTTGCATCTAAAACATTTAGTCCCTATTGTGGCTTCACTCTAGACCCAGGGGCCACGATTTTAATAAACTTGAATCTGCACTCTGTCGGGGAACTTCCCTGTAAATTGTAACATTTCTGGCTCACTCAGGTGACCTATTGTCATTGGTTTTTGTATGTCGTTCATTGTCAGTGACCCACTAACAATTTAACAATTTTACAATACCCTTTACCAAACGATTTGTACCTTTGGCTCTGTGAAGTGTTTACTGTAAATTGACATTCCCACCTAAAAATTGTTTGACCATTTTGCAAAAGGTACTGTTCATATCACAATTTTTCTCCAATAGTGTCCATGTAAAGTATACCTTCCTATCCACCTATTCTTTAATATTACAGTAAACACAGTGACACAATTTTTTTATCAAGTTGAAATTACATGGACTTGACCAACAACTATAGTTGACATCTCATACTGCTGCAATTTCGATCTGAAAACTTTGTCTCCAACCTACATTTTTGGAGAGGAAAACAGGTACTGAAAATTCCCATTTTCTTTATCACTTTCATAATCTGGACTACTTTCTACAAAAATAAAGACATAACATGCACAATAAATAACATTGTATTTCTGTATGTTTATTTTGTCAATCTCTTGTACATTTGCAATTTAAATAACTTCTTTTTCCGCCTTAATATGTAGACTTGTAGTCTATTAACATGGTCGAATGACTCACTAAATTGTGCAGGCACATGCAATGAGTTTTGGTTGGATAATACATAAATGCCTGTAACTAATTTGTTTCAGTATAAAATGGACTGAGTATTATAAAATAGTTATATTGAGATTTTTCACAGATAGGTATGGTCGAAATCACTTGTCCTAAAACAATTGACATCAATTGCAAAATGGGGAATGTTTGGGGAACATCTGTAAGTCCCCTTTTACAATTAACACTAGTCTCTTAATTGATCATATCAAACTTAAATAAAATTTAGTGCTAATCTAATACTTCATATGTCTCAAAGTATTCCTTGATAAAGAAATCAGTCGTGAAATTTCAAACAATTACCTTATAAAATATTCCGTTGAAATACTATCCTAAATTTAAATCAAATCAATACTTTTAAATTACTTATTTAATCATTGAATTTGCAAATGTATTTGGACTTCATAAGGTAATTTAGTATAATTTAATAAACTGTTTGTAATCATAAGTAAATGTGTTTTGTTGATTGCTGGTCATAAGTGAGCTTGAATGGTCCTTCATAGGACTCTAGTTTGAATGACTATATATATATATATATATATATATATATATATATCAGTGTGTGTGTGTGTGTGTGTGTGTGTGTGTGTTGTATTTGTTGCAATTCTAGATGTGCTTCTGGTATGTGCTCCATTTGCTTTGCCTCTATATGCTTTATTGTTTTTGTAAGTGCTGTCTGCCAAATATAATTTGTTCTGAATATATGGCTTGTGACTCTTGTATTATTCTCTTTGAAATAAGTTCCTTTATAATTAGGTTGCGACTTCAGAAAAAAGGGAGATTTAAAATAAGGGATCTGGGCTGTCAGTCTTATCTCAAAATTATTATTTTAATGTATCTGGCTATTTCTTTTATATACATATAGATGTTCATAATAATAGTAATCCCCGGTATCTTATTTGCTTTCTCGTATACATAGAATATTGAATTATCCTTTCTGCATGGCTCTTATACCAGGGATAACATTAAATTTCGCATACTGGTCAAGCATCAAAGCAACTGATGGGGAGCAAACGATAACCTTGCTTTCGTCGTCTCTCATCTCCTGTTCACGTTTCAAAAGCACGAACATTTGATAAGGAAAGGATATTCCGTATCCGGTCGGCAAGACAACCATACAATCCTTCCTTTCTAACAACAGTTCAAGCATCTGTTTTTGTTTCTTCTTAAGTTTATCTATCGTAAACTTCCGGAGAACTTTTCTAATCGTGGTTTCTCTTTCTCCATCAGCCATTTCATGAATCTCTCCGAAGAAGCTGTGAAAGATCGATTTTGATTGCTGGAAAAGTTTATGCTTCCTAATTAAATATTCATGTATGAAAGGTTGACGGAACGTGACCTCTAAGCGTGTTGATTCAGATCCTCGTGTAACAACAACATAAAATAAAGGAACGGATTGAGGAGCTAATTTTAATCAAATCACCTTGAATCTATCTGTGTTTGCAGTATTTAGTTGTTTTGTACAATGTTTCGGGAAACAACAAATCCCGTAAAACTATATGGAATATGAATACTGCACCAGGAAAAAGTCATGGTCAACAAGGCAAAATTATACACTACAAGTTTTAGGATTTTTACTCAAATATTAGCGTAAAAATATTCATTGTGTACCCTTGATTAAATTCTATTTCCTAACTTGTTTTACGCCCCGCTCAAGAATTTTTCACTCATATGGAGTCGTCACCATTGCCGGTGAAGGGCTGCAAATTTAGGTCTATGCTCGTCGCTTATGGCCTTTGAGCAGGGAGAAATATTTTACGTGTCACACCTGCTGTAACACGGGACCTCGATTTTTGCGTTCTCAACCGAAGGACCGCCCCATTTATTCGCCTCTTACGACAAGCAAGGGGTACTGGAGAACAACGCGGGTCCCCACGGGTTTTATGTGCTTAGGAATGAAGGATTTTCTTTTTACATTTCTAGAAAAAACTACATAATCTGAGATGTCTACTTTATATTTGGATATTTCACTTAATATTGACTCTGATTGCAGACTGACAACTACATTATGACAAGCGTGATGACTTTAACTTTGCAATCATCAACTCTCCACATCTATCTAGTAATATACCACTTTCGCCTGCGTATGGTGTTTTTATCTCCTAGTTGATTCGATACTCGAGAGCACGCCATGCGTATGAGATTTTTGTTAAAAATGAGGTCAACTACTGACAAAAAAGTTGATGTTGCAGGGTTATAACGGATCTCATTTGAAGTCATCATTTCGTAATTTTTACGGTCGCTGTAATGACCTTGTTTACGATTACAGAGTGTCTCTGGGACATATGTTGAATGATTTATTTCATACCCTTTGTTAGACCGTCATTTTTCATACTAACTTTGACTACGGGTAATCCCGTATACCTAATTTCGACTAAGGGCTCACGGCGGGTGCGACCGGTCAGCAGAGGATGCTTACTCCTTCATGGCACCTGATCCTACCTTCGCTCTGTAGTTGTCCGTGTTGCCCTTCACTCGAACTTGATATGTCTTTGGGATTTATGATTACGATTAATACATTGTTAACTTCACTTTTCAGTATCTAGAAGACGTTCTCTGAAGAATGTTTTTTCACTGTGGAAATTCTCACTTAAACTTCTATTTTCTGCATAATCTACATAAATGGCATATGTAGATTTTACTAAGTGTTAATATCAATGTATTTGATATTGTACCATACGATACCCATGGACGTCCAATATTAATACTTAAGTGTTAACATTTTGTACTTCGGTACTAACATGAATTACAGATAAAAGTTTACTGTGATAAATTAAGAAATTCATTTCAAAATTAAGGATTATCTCCCCCATACATAGGTCTGATGCTTTGGCGGATTTGACTACACTATTTGGCATTTTGGTTCTTTCAGATCTTCCAAATTTGTCCTTATTTTGGATTTCCAACAAGTTTTGACTTGACCATCGCCGAAGAGACATTATTTATCAAAGTGTGCATCTGGTGTATCAAAATTGGTACCGTTTATGTTTATATGTTTATATTGTAAATAGTTTGTTTTCCTTTTTTTTTTTTTACGAACGAGAATCGATAAAATGATAAAATAATATTGAGACTGATATGTAACAATTTAAATTCAGTAATTAAGTCTGAAAATCATCCGGAAGTCAAATATTTTTTCATATCTACTCCGACATACTATATCACGTGATTGAGAATGACAACAAACCTGTTGTGTAGAAATTGAATTAAATACCCCAGAAGGGGTTCACACTCGCTTTTCGAGTTTCCTTATCAGTAAGCCATTATACATCATTATTCTACCGAGAACCCTTCCATGTCACTAGAATGGTGAAACGATGTTTTTTGAACACGTGACGTATGCAGATAAAAACAAATCTTACTTTCAAAGCCTTCCATGTGTGTCTTATAGTTTGTGCTTTATCAAACTTCGCATAGTCATCCCCATTTAAATTCTCATTCACGTATGTATTGTATCTCGTTCTATTTAAAACCATTTTCTTGTAATCTGTCACAGTTCTGGGTCTCGCCATTCTGCACTTCCTCTTACCATTTATGAGAATGCGTTTGAAGATCGAAAGGAAAATATACACTATAATGGGGTTTAATTTCAATTTAATTTTACTTGTAACGCAATTTCATTGGCTGAACATTCTGTAAAAGTTTAGTTTATATTGTATAATGTAACTTGGTATGTGGAGACGCCCCCTTGGCAACAAAGACGGCACAACTTCTTACAGTTCTAGTTCTGTAAAGTTGGAAGGCTTCTTTGAATTGAAAATCGTACACAATAAAATGTATTTTGTTTATACAAATTTTTTTCATGATTTCAAACAATAATTATTTTCTTACAAGTAACAACACACAAAACAGTAATAAAAATTCTATACAATTCTGACACAGCGATATCATATGCGAAATAATGGTAATCAAATACTTGCAAAGTTTGCGGTTTGATTACAAAGATATTTTTACGAGAGAGAGAGAGAGAGAGAGAGAGAGAGAGAGAGAGAGAGATTGCTTGATTTGCCTATCGCCTATCTAAGCTCTAAATACAAAAATACGTCGTCTTACAAAATGTGTATTACATGACGTCACGTCCCATCGATTGACAAGAGCCGTGAATTGTTTACATATTTTACTGTGTTGGATTTTATTGCATGCTATAGTGAGTTATAATGTAGTTTAAAACTTTTGTGAAATCAAAAATGTTTAAATAGCAAATTCTGTTGCACTTTCTGGTTTTCTACGTGATGTATTTTGTGTGACGCCAGATCTAAACTTTCGCTTTGGGTCAGAGTGACTCCAAAGTCTATCTTGGGTTGCGAAGGAAACATCAGGCCTATATATGGAGCCCACACATAGCCTCTGTTATCAAAATTCGCTTCAAATTCCACCTTGCGTTTTCAAAATTTCATGATCAAAGTGCATGTTCCAGTTATGCTAAGACCCAAGACGGCTTCTTTCACGTTCGACACTTTGTCAGTATGTTGCTAAGCGAATCATTGCGCGGTGCAAGCATTTCTTTATTTTGCATTTAAATAATAAATTATGACTTGTACAATGTAGTTTTGTCTTTTTAAATTAAATTATAAGGAATGAAGTTAATTTTGACCTATGTTATACGATATAATGTAACTTGGTGCAGTTTACGCTTATTATAATCAGCTTCGCGGATTATAAAGTGTAAATTGCACCAAGTTACATTATATAGTATAACATAGGTCACAATCAGCCTCATTCCTTAAATAACCTGGTTTTTCGCTTTGTTATGATAAGTTATAAGGAGTAATCTGTAGTCAAATCCAGCGTGCAAAGAATGACCTAACAATTGGGTTTTAACAAATTAGACAACGTGATAGCTGGTATTTGCAAATTAGGTCACGATAACGATTTCGTCTTCTAATACAGAGCTTTTGAATATATTTTGCCACGTAAGAGTATATAAACTAACGAATATTCGTCCCATTCACTGGAATGTTTACAGCGTTTACAACGAAAGCGTAATATTTAATATTTTCGTCTTTTGAAAATTGGAATACCAAATTGTGCTTGCGAATCAGTTAGATGTTTCAAAGAACTAGAATGAAATCTACGTACAGTACATATTTACTGCAAGTCTGATCCGTATGATCAGTTTTTACATCGCGGTAGGATACTGACAAACACGTTGATGTTACAGGCCTCATTTAAAGTGAGATTCTATGTTTTCGTTGGCCAGTAGAAGCTGTCACTGGGTCAAGTACTGTCTGACCTGTTTTATACCAATTGTTTGACCGTTCTTATGCACTGATTTACTGATTGTGACTACAGAGTACTTCATTTACCTGATCAAGATATAGTGATCACGGCGGGTGTGAACAGTCGACAGGGGATAATACTCCCCCTAGGCACCTGATCCCACCTCCTGTATATCCAGGGATCCGTGTTTGTTTCATTCTTTATTTCTGTAATTCTTATAGGAATTATGAGATTGATTCCTCTTCCTTATGTTCGCCTTTTCATACACTGTCGGAATTCATATTTTCACAAATTGCGTCTAAAGCAGAGAAGAATACAAACGAGAAAATTAGTGGAAATCACATTAAGTATAGCAGATTAAGTATAGTAGCAGTGTTATTCATTACAAATAGATTTGTTCTCACATATGTACCACAGAATAAAATAAAAAATATATGTCTTCGATTCCATGAAGCAATGACAAAATCGAGTAAAATAATGGAGACAATTGGGTACTGCATTCAATATATTACACATGGATAATCTTTAATGCTGAATCTGCCTTTGTGGTTTTTGTATTTTCTGAATAACTCAATGATCCTGCTATCACCGTCTGCAGCCTCAATAGGGTCCATGGCTCTTTCGGATACGTGCCACTTGGGATATTGTTTCAGTAAGTGTTCTGTCAATGTGAAAGATTTGTTTCGACAAGCTAAATAGAGAGCAGTTTTACCAGAACCTGCTGCATGATAGTGGTTTAGGCCATTTCTTGCAAGCATGTCAAATATTTTGATTCGCTTCTCATCGTCTCCCTTTCCCTCTGCAGTGAATAGAGCTGCATTCCAAGACCTTTTTGTTTCCAAGTATAGGAGATGTGGATATTTCTTTATGATGTATCTACACAAATCCAGTCGAGCATGCTGGCAAGCTATATGTAAAACACTCAAGTTTTGTTCATCTGTATCGTCTATGCGTAGTCCACTTTCTTTAAGAAATTCCATAATTTCCACGCTTCCACTCATAGCAGCAAAATGTGCAGAATGTTTCCCACTAGCGTCTTTTAAGTGTAAGATTCCAGTGAACTTTCTTACTAAGTATCTGCAAACCTCATAATGACCTTTTTCACAAGCGGTATGCAGACAGTTTTTCTTTTTCTCTGATTCATTAATTCCATCTACTCCCATTTCATCTATCAGATATTCGAGGATATCACAATGGCCTCCTTTAGCAGCATAGTGTGCGACATTCCATCCCTCATAATTTGTTTCGTACAGTGCATTTTTTAACAAAGGACTGTTACCGATATATTTCAAAACTTTAAGACTTTTTCCAATGCAAGAAAATAGAGCTATATTTTCCTGAGCCCTTCCTACCTTCTCTAAACCAACATATCCTGAATCCTCCATTGATCTAAGAATTTCTAGATTGCCGTATCGAGCCGCGACATGTACGGGATTCATTTGATTACAATCCTTTTGATCAATGAGATATCTGTAGGCATTGTTCCGTTTGAGTAGTTCACATATTTCTGTTTTTCCATATTTTGCAGCTATATGCAAAACTGTTTCCATTTTTAAGGTTTTTTTGGAAACATCCATACGTCGTTTTTCTAGAAGATCTTGAAATATGACCTCATTACCTCCAAGTGCTGCATAGTGTAAAAGATTCCAACCGTCTTTATCCACCTCTACATCCTCTACATAGACTAAACGGCTGGTATGGGGCCCGATCAAGTCGATGTATACCTGAGCATTTCCGTCCTTGCATGCTTGTTTTAATTTTTGGGAAAAGGGCATCGCAGGATCTGTTAAAAGAGAAATTTAACTGACATTGTCTAAAGCATATGCTAAAGGAGTTAGAATAAAACTTTGAAGCGTTATCATATTTCCATATATGTCAATGAGGTTTTTTTACCCGACTTAAAATATCGCTTTATTTTGTGTAGGCAAACTATACAACTTATCGATGTTATCATTGTCGTTATTGCGATCCACACTATCAGGAAATCCAGAATTGTCTTGCTCATGCATACATTGTTGTCGGTGTTGTTTGATGATAAATCTGACTTCCACAGCATTGATGAATTAGCCAGCCTTAGAAATCAGTAAATATGAAAGAAAATGATGAAGAATGCTCGTATATAAATTGGATACTTTTTTGACTAACGAATAAGTTTGATATGGATACAGGCATAACGAAAGAAATTTCGGTAAATTATACAACCAATTAGATCCATTATTTTAAAATCATAGAGTCATACCTTTCCTTCACACACTGGACATCTGCTGTAAAGCACTGTAAACTGGTGTGTATATCCAGACACATAGGATCTAAGGATAAAAAAACCTAATCGTTATATTCAATTATAAAAAAAATAATTTTAGTTGCTTTCCTTTAGATTTATTCAAATGAAGGTATATATGCCCCATTAGATACTATGGAAGAAAAATAGCATGTTTTGTCATCAAACTGTATAAGTTATACTCTTTATGTAAATCAACTCTATTGGATTAAATCGTAATGAAGCTAATTTCGTATTTATTGTTCTCCAAGTAGGATGATGAACGCAAGTTTCGAAAAATTCATGATGAAATCACGTCGGAAGCTGCATAATTATATGGCGATGCTAAAACATCGATGTCCTGTATGCTGATAGCGGGAAACATTCAGCAATAAAAAAATAATCAAACCAGAATCAGGGTGGAGAGAACCATTTTCAGCAATAGAAGCATAGTCAAATTTTGATATTTAACAAAATCATTTTGATATGGCTAAATTATTTACCCCTTAACGTTTCTAATAATATTTTCCCAGCGCATTTGCGCACATCACATGAACATCACTCCGACATAAATAAGGATTAGAAAATGAGCGTTTTCTCTTACACTCCAAAGACCAGTACTCCGTTGATACCAATATATAATTTGTTAAAATTGCCAATTATTATCATTTTTGCCTAGTTTATCACACTGACAAATTTCCAACATCGTTAAAATACGATACTTACATTTTTAAGTAATCTCAGCGAGATTCGTCAAGACTGAATATTAGAACTGACGGCTCTTCAAAATCTCAAACTAGTGTAACACAAAGCTATTCAAGAGTATTGGCTAAGCTTGGGCCGCTTGTTGTGATTAAAATGGGTGAAACGGAATGTTTTCAAGTTTTCACCTTCTGCATCCTATTAAATCCTTTTTAAAATGAAACATGCATTCCTTGGTTTTACATAGTGTAAATTCAACAGTAAATATATTGGGTTATTTGTTAAGCCACCATTTGATTGCTTTGGATTATTCTGATATTTCTGCATACGCCGACTGGGTATGCACAAACGTCAAGTCATCAAGACTAATCAAATGGTTACCGAAACTTTAACTTGTTGGAGTAGCTGCTTAACATGACCAAAGACTGGTTCACTTTCAATAAATTTTCTTACATTGATACAGTTCAGATCCATAGTAAGGCTTCTTAGGACATCCAGACAAAAAGTGATCACATTTCACACTGTCCATGTATCCCTCGATGGAAAGTTTCAAACAGTGACCTACAAAAAATTCAAGTAGCAAATACTTAAAGGCCTCTGAACAAAGAACGAACTTACGAATGTGTTTTATCAAGGAATATTATGATATTAATTAATGTACACTAAGAAATAGTGTGAATAGTTTATTTTACTGATGCCTACCTCATTGCAATTTTGAATGGGTAGACAAAACTTACTGGGGTTTTTGAAATTATGTATGATGTAATTAGAAAATAATCAAATTTTACAGTTTGAAATACCAGTATGGTGTCGACAAGACATAACTATATATAATTATAAAATTGAGTGATTAATAACACATTTGGAAACACAGGCTAAGGAAATGCGATAAAACTGTGCTCCTGTTAGATTGTAGGTATGCATTTCCGGTATTATCTGGATAGCATATATCTGTACTACATTGTAATAGTGGTCACTATATGTAAGAATTGAATGATAATTTTTAGTTGTGATAGTAACACAGAACAGTGTGTATATCAGGCAGTATATTTACAATCCACTCGCCATGCATGCTACATTTCAATGTTTGGCATTTATTATATGAAAATAGGTATTCTTGTTTACGCCATCCGCAAAATGAAATGGGGACTATCTCACCTACTAGTTATCAGAAGAAATGTACTTCTATGTAGTTTTACATGTATGTCCCTATTTTATTTTACGGACGACATAAACAACAATATCAATTTCATAGTAGTAGGTGTTGTAGTAGGTCAAATGGTCTCAGACGTGTTTCATATCAACTGTTAGGCCATCCCTGACACGCTGATATTGACTACAGATTATTCCGTTTACCATATCGGGATGTATGGATCATGGCGAATGTGACCGGTGGAGAAGGGATGATTACTAGGCACCTCTGGTATGCCAATGGGTTCGTGCTTACCTATCTCTCTGATTTGTGTTTTCTATACGACTTACGAGATTGAATACTGGTAGTTATCTTAGCCTTTACGTATTATTAAAGTTAGGAATGTTCATGTGTTGGAGAAAATGGCATATTGCTATACTACATGCAATGTATATTCATTTGACATGATGAAATTAGATTCTTTGATCCGCTCACATACAAGTAAGTTCACATTTTGTCAGCCGATGAAATCAATGCAGAAGAAATTCTAATTGGTTTTTTGTAAATTTGAAATATGCCCTTTCTTGTGTATAAAACCAGGGTGGTTTGAGAAATACTGAAAAATGATAAACTGATTTGATACATGAAAGGGTATTCGCGCGTTGAAATCTGGAAAATTTTACCTCGTTTATACAGGGATCTCCACTTAACCTTCATATAACAGAATTCCACCAGGGACGATAGGTCTGCATTAGGTACACAGTGATATAGATATGTGTCATTACAGCCAATCCGGTCTGAGGACAGTCTGCGGGCGGATTCGTTCCTTGGACATGCCGGGACTGGATATATGGGGTAGGTCATATCCCCAAAGTGACCGGCTTTAGTTAGCTTGAAATAAATTGTTAGAATTAGTGTGTACGATATATCTTCCAAAAAATAATAACACTTGGCTGTTGTCACCCACATCTATTAATCTTTGATCCTTTTATTCGTCCCTGTCCTTCAAAGTACTCACCCTTGGTCTGCATACTTTTTAGAAGATCGATTCACTTCTGGAAATATTTTTTCATTCTCCTCAATAGGATCACCCATCATATACTGATAAATTATAGACCCATGGGCATTCTGTGATTTGTATCTTTTCCAAGATAGGTGGGATTTAAGTTTGGGGAACAGAAAGAAATCGCACGGAGTTAAATCTGGAGAAAACGGAAGGTGTGGAAGGACAGTAATCGCCTACAAATACTCGGTCACAATGCGTGATTTGTGTGCAGGCGCATTGTCGTGCAAAAATGGGAGGTACTTCATACTCGTTTTGGGTCGACGACTTTCGTAATATTCAGTTTGTTATTAACAAATCTATAGAAATTGCCTGTGGCTGTTTTGCCCTTTTGAATAGGAATTTGCATGACAGGGCCTTCATTGTCAAAAGAAATATATATATATATAACTATAACTATATATATATATATATATATATATATATATATATATAAAGCCTTATTCACGGTTCGTAATCCTTTAGCAATACTAGGACGTTTTTCATTTTCTGATGCCTAGATTATGTTAGAACTCTTAAGTTTGTCTCAAAATAGCATACCCAGGTCTCATAACCAGTAATTGAATTATAAAAAGTCTTTGGTATATTTTGGATACAATTTAAATAATTTCTTTGCATTTTCAACACGAACTCTCTTTTGTTCATCGATTAGCAAATGAAGTTTCTACCTAGAATTTATCTTTAGATTTCTTTTTCTCAAATTACCATGAACACGTGCTAAAGAGAAGTTTGCCATCCAAACCAATTACCTCATGTATATCTTGCGTCTTTCTGTAAGACTTGGTTGATTTTTACAATGTTATTATTGGTTGTAGCTGTTGCGGGGAGACATCGACGAGCAGCATCTTTGAGGTGTTCGTAACCTGTTTTAAACCCACCTACAAATATCTATGAAATATATGACCATTCTCATAAATACCACATACTTTACAATGAATATTTTTGGATTTAATGGCCTATCATTTATATAGACCCTAATTTCAAGTGCATTGTTTTCCAGTCATTTTTAGTATAGTGTAATGAATACACTATAAAGCAATGCACACTGTAGCTACGTCAGTGAAATTGTGAACACGAAATTTTCTTCCGCTACGATTCAGTGGTCAATCGACTCAAGTTGGTTTCAGTAAGAAATTTACACGGTTTTCACGCGAAGAAGGTGAAATAGCATAATTTTGGAACATTCCTTTTATTCTACTACAATGCTACAAAGTATTTGAAATGAAGACAAACGATGAGCATGACACTTTAATGATACACATGAAATATATCCTGAATTAATTTACAACAAAATTTAGAAAAGAATACTTACAATGTCGAATAGAAGAATTGCAAACCAATGCATTGCTGAATCAAATATTTCTTCTTGAAAAGAAAATAAGCTATTGATACTAAGAATATATTGAAATGTGGATGTAGCTTAATTCACTCTATGCTTATATATATCTTTTATAAATCAATACGAAAAACAGGAAGATTTTATTGAAAATCAAATATTTCCTTCTACAAAGTAAGTTAATTGACTCTATGGTTATATATATCTTTTATCCATCAATAAGAATAACAGGAAAATTTTATTGTAAATCAAATTCTTCCTGTTATGTCACTATTGTTGGCATTGTACATATCAGTCATTTTCTTGTTGCAGTTTTAAAAAACACTAGGTGGAGGTTATTGCTAAAATCAAAAACATATTACAGACATGTCCGTACAAATATCTGCCTTACATCCAATTTGATTAAAATCAGCCCCTCGATCCGCTCCTTTATTTTTATGTTGTCGCTACACGAGGATCTGGATGAAGTCGCTAAGGGGTCTCGTCCCGCCAACCTTTGAATTGACCAACCAGCTTGTCACTGACATTCTCTTGTCAATCGTTCGGATCTCGTTCCTTTTTGTATATTGCTAACATCTCCGTACCAATACGCCCCTTGAATATGCCGGAGTTTTCAGTATTTGATTATATTGTACAATGTTTCTGGAAACGACAGGTCCCGTAAAGCTATGTGGAATATGAAAGAAGCCATGCTCAACAAAATAAAATTATACACTACAAGTTTTAGGTTTCTTGCTGAAATAGTAGTGTAAAAATGTGCTATATGATCACTGTGTAGTCTTGATTAAATCTTACTTATTTCCTAACTCATGTTAAATTTAGTTGAAAATGTCCGTTTATCCCTATATACTTATCATATACATGCCATCATCACTAACACATCAATTGTAAGTGTTGACACAGTTTATTCTTATCTGGATCATCAATAACCACATTGTTCTTTCCCCTTTGTTACTTCAGGTCTTTGCTAATGTACATGGCAAATTCTTTAATATACTTTTATTGTAATACTGTGTGTATATATATATATATATATATATATATATATATATATATATATATATACATGTCTTATTCTGTTTTTTCTCCTTTTTTATATCATGCATTCATGTTTACATACTATTTCATGTTTGTCTTATGATATGTTAGTTTTTCTTCTCTTATCTATTATGTATTCATATTTAATTACTAATTTTAAATAATAATTCTGTTTCTATGTGTTTTAAAGCAGGACCATAATGAAAACCAGCTGTGTGCTAATTTTTGTCATCCTGGGTAAATAAAGGATATTATCATTATTATTATTTAACCAATGGGATACTGTATTGCATGTCAGGTGATACTCACTTTGTTTGTGGCCATAGAAACAACAAGAGTAATTATCTTGCTCCTGCATGCAGGAACAATTACTTTCCACCACCCCTTACATTCTACTTTTTAACTGAAAGTGCCTATTGCAATTTTCTGATGACTTTCTACGTGATAGAGGTTATTATCCCTTTTTAGTACTCCAAACGGAATTTACTTTCATAAAGGTCATGTCACTCGTTAATTAAATATGGTCCCTAATACGAGGATCAGAAAAATCCGCGAATACAGATAAATCTTATCAGTGCGTTCAACACTGCTGTTCTTGCACGAGTACAAATTCCCTCCGATCGCGAACACTAGTACTCATCAGGAGAACGGGTTCAAAGTGCAAGAACTCATACATATCTGTAGGCAGTATGCTTGAAGAACACGAACACATTCGTATGCACGTGTTCTCGTCATTTTAACAAAAGATAGAACGGAGTACAAAATAACGGTACGGCGAACTATTCTATCAGTTTAATACTTATATCAACAACAAAACATGAGGATGAAAGCAACCCACTCAAGCTGTAGTCATTAAACTGTACTCATTAAACTGTAGATCTGTCAAGAACAAGGCGTTGTCTGTCTCCGAACTCATTGTTTTAAACAATGTTGACCTGATTTCTCTTACAGAAACTTGGTTAGAAACGGACACGGATAATATTGTTCTTGCTGATCTTGTTCCCCGAGGTTAGGATATCCATCACATACATAGAAAACAGTGAGGTAGTGGCATAACTATGATTTGTAATAAGAGGCTGTGCATTAGATTCGTAACTTCCGAGTTGAATTGTACGCAGTTCGAAAATCTTGAGTGCGTTTTTTCCTCCGAAAATTCAAAAATACGTTTGTGTGTTTTATATCGCCCTCTGGAGTCGAAATGTAACAAATTCAGCGTATCTCTATTTTTCGATGAATGACCCCAGTCCATAAGTTGATTGATTGATTAAATATTGTTTAACGTCCCGCTCGAGAATCTTTCACTCATATTGAGACGTCACCATTGTCGGTGAAGGGCTGCAAATTTAGGCCTATGCTCTGCGCATATGGCCTTTGAGCAGGGAGGGATCTTTTACATGCCACACCTGTGGTGACACGGGACCTTGGTTTTTCCGGTCTCATGCGAAGGACAGCCCCATTTAGCCGCCCCTTACGACAAGCAAGGGGTACTGTGGATCTATTCTAACAACCCAGATCCCCACGGGGACATTGCTTAAGTCGTAAGGCCTTAACACTTGAAGAACTCATAGTTTGAACATTCATTTAGACGTTCAGAATGACAAATACTCTCAAAAGTTCCAACAATTATTGGATGACATGGCCTGGCACGACTTATCAATAAACGCGGGCATATTCTCGATGTCGTAGTTACTAGAGAAAATAGCCGTGTTCTGAAATCAGCGCCAACTGTTGAAGATAATTTCATTTGTGACTTTAGAGATGAGAAAGGTATAACTTCTTTGATTCACTTACACAAACTATCTACAGAACGCAAAACAGTGAATGTCAGTAAGTATCGGAAAAATGACATTAGTGAATTTGAGAAGGACATATCCATTTCTATTGCACACGGTTACGATGAGCTTTGTCTCGATGATCTGGTCGATTCTTATCACGAGAGTGTCCGTTCGACTGTCGATAAAAACGCGCCCATGCAATCCAAAACAGTAACCATTTGGCCGAACACGCAGTAGTATAACAATATGTAACATTCTGCAAAAAGGAATAAACGTAGAACTGAAAGGGTTTAGAGGAGAACCAACCTAGAAATCCATCGTCAAATTTACAAAGAAAAGTGTCTAGACAATAGTATGCTTCTGTTCAAAAGTAAACATGAATATTATTCTACGAGGATAATGGAATGTGATAATGATACCAAAAAGTTGTTCAAATTCACAGACAGTCTACTCGATAATAATAACGACGTTATTTTATATGGCGGTTAGTGACCTGTCTTAGTCCAATGAATTTGTAAAATATTTTCTTGGTAAAATTCAAAATATCCGAGATACTCTATAATCTCAAAATGATACGAGTGGGATTTCCTCCGATGTGCTATCGGCAGATGTTGAATTTACTGGCGATCGGCTATCTGAATTTTCTCCAACAAACCATGATGAAATTCGGAAACTTCTGAAGAGTTTGCCCTCTAAGTCATGCGACATGGACCCTATCCCAACTTACCTGTTGAAGCAGTGCATGCAGTCCCTGAAACGTTCTACGTTCCTACTTGAACGGTGAACGAACGCTAAACGAACGCTGAACGGACGCTAAACGGAAAGTGAACGGAGAATGAAAAACGGTGAACGATAAACGGAGAACGGGAAACGGTGAACGATAAACGGAAAACGATGAACGATAAACGCAGAACGGTGAACGATAACAGGGAAATGATCTGTTTACTCAGAATATTTCTAATAAGTTCCTTGGATGGAAAGCTGGTAAGAATGTAACGACTAAGAAACAAACAGTAAATGCCAAAAGAAAATACAGTTCCGAGAGATGGGCAAACACTGACCCCTGGATATAAGTGTTTTGTGTTACATAAACAGAGTACTCTGGAAAATGCATTTTCTGCAGGTAATTATGAATATAGCATTAATTATTTTAGTTTTAGCAAAGCAAAAATTGTGATACGTTGTTGTGTAAATGTACAAAACATTTAAATGTGGTATGCAATAGAAATGTAATCTTAATTGCACAATAAATGCACGTAGAATTCACAAACTATTGTCTGATTAAACGGAGATCCACCCCTTCCCCCTTTCACCACAGCTTATCAAAAGAAAAAAAAAATGCGAGTGAAGTAAAACTCCCGATTTGGCACCCAAAATGACTCCTTATGTATTTATAGATCGTGACAATCAGAATTGAGCCGCCCGCGTGGCGCAGGGGTTAGAGCGTCGGGCTCAAAGATCTGATGATCCTTGAGTCGGGGGTTCGAATCCCACTGTGGGACGTGGGTGCCGGTCTTTCGGATGAGACCGTATAAACCGAGGTCCCGTGTCGCAGTAGGTGTGGCACGATAAAGATCCCTCCCTGCTCAAAGGCCCTGAGTGCCGAGCATAGGCCTAAATTTGCAGCCCTGTCACCGGTAATGGTGACAGCCGCCGGATAGCTGAAAAATTGCTCAGGCGGCTATAAACAAACAAACAAACAAACAAACAAAACAACAAATCAGAATTGTGTGTTTGCGTACCCACGTGGCTTTAACATTTCCTCTTGAATGAAGCCGTTTGGGATACCTGTAATTAACAAAAGCCACCGAAAGGTTCAAGATAGAGGCACTAAACAACACAATTTGAAATCACAAAACTTTTCTCAAATTCACCATATCAAAACGTATGATTTTACAACGCTTTACACTACCATACCTCATGATAAATTAAAGACTAGACTTTTGACATCATAGACAGTTGCTTCGTGAATAAAAATAGTAAAACGAAATACTCATATTTATAATTGGTCATCTCAAAAATTATTTTGTTAAACACTACTCTGACTCCACGCAGAAGTATTCGGAAGTTGATATTCAAAAGATTCTATAGTTCCTCATTGACAATATTTTCGTAGTCTTTGGTGATCAGATGTTCTAGCTGTCTGTTGGAATTCCCATGGGCACGAATTGTGTCTCTAAGTTAGCTGACATATTTTATATTCTTATGAAATGGAATTGATTCAAAGGCTTCTACATGAAACGAAAAAAATTCTTATTGTGGCTTTCAATTCGATATTTAGATATATCCACGACGTTTCGTCTATTAAAAACGATCATTTTTATTCAGATGTCGATATCCCAGTAAACTTGAAATTAAAGACACCAAAGGGTCTTCCACTTCTGCTTCGTACTTTACTGATATTTTACTGACAATAGATGCCGGCAGACTAACAGCTCAACTTTCTGACAAACGGGTTGATTTCAATTTCTCCATCGTCAACTTCCATTATTTAAGTAGCAATATTCCATCATCACCTGCATATGGTGTTTATATCTCCCAACTGATTCCATACGCAAGAGCGTGTTCTGCATATGATCAGTTTTTGAATCGAGGCGGACTACTGACAAAAAGTTAATGTTACAGGGGTTTGTACAGTTTCATCTAAAGTCAGCATTTTGCAAATGTTATGGTCGTTATAACGATCTACATTGCCAGGTCAACTTGCCATTAAGTCAAATGTTGTCTGATGCGTTTCATACCAATTGTTAGGCCGTTCTTAACAAACTGCTTCTGGCAACGGATTGTGCCGTTTACCTGATCAGAATATAGGGCTCACGGCAGGTGTGAACGGTTGACAGGGGATTTTTACTCCTCTTAGGCACCTGATCCCACCTCTGGTATGACCAGGTGTAAGTGTTTGCCTATCTCTCGGATTTGTATTTTCTATCGGAATTACGAAACTGAATACTATTAGTTATATTGGCCTTTTCATTTATGGACAATTGAAATGTAAATTTCTTATTTTTCTCAAATGATCAACTTGCGATGCTCACTGTTGTTTGATTGTGGGCAATAATCATTGTCATTTGCATATATTCCACGAATAAGTTTGAACAAGTGGAGTATGACAGCCAGATGCAGTCATTCTTGAATGAAGTGAATTTATTTTGTAACGTTTCTTGGAGACAATTAAGGACTGCTCTTGAGGTGGGTGTAGTCAAAGCCCACTTATAAGTATGATAACTCTGCCTACAGTATGCAAGGACTTTTTGTTACTTCAGCTAGCGATCACTTTTCTTTGTTTTCACCCTACCAATTTAATGAGAAAGGCTTGATTACTCATTGAAACTTCCTACATAATCAATTAGTTGCGGGAATTATATCATCATTAACAATGAATCTTTGTCTATTTTTAAAATAATCAAAAATGCCATTATTATATAAGAAGAGGAAGGATAATCCAAAACAGATTCCCATGGGACTCCAGAATCCTAGGTACCAATGACAAAACGCACTATTGTAATTGCAACTGTGTCTTCCGGGCTCCATGACTATATCACTTCAGTTTTTGTTGGGGTAGGAATGTTGACTTCATGGTATCGATGAATTGATTAACGAAAGAATATCAAAATGAAATAGTTTACTGACAGAGAAAGTACTATATGCATGTGATATTGGAAACCCATTCTACGTGACTCAAAACTTTGATCGTATTTCTATCATTTCAGGACTTTCTAGGAAATTAAATGGAATTTAAATCGTACATGAGTGGGCAAACAGCAAAGTGTGATCATGTGCAGTTACTTGAGGAATTTATTGATGAGGAAGTAAAAGTTTTTTTCCCTATTTGTTTTATGGGTTTTCCTATTAAGAATATAAACAATTTCCGGTGAAATCGATGTTGAAAAATATTTTTGATGATATGAAACAGTGTAACATTAATGTTTCTCGCATAGTTTTTAAGGATTTGTTTTTAAATAATGAAAAGGTGAAAGTAAAAAAGAGTAATCAATCTCATAACTCCTATAAAAATATCAAATGAAGAATACCGCAAACACGGACCCCTGTACATACCAGAGATGCATTCAGGTGCCTAGGAGCAGTAAGTATTCCCTGTCCACCGGTCACACCCGCCCCATGCCCTATATCTTAATCAGGTAAACTGAATAATTTGTAGTCATAATGCGTGTGTAAAGAACGACCTTAATTGGTATATCAGACAGCACGGAATGACACCTTATATTGTTGACGCACAGTGCACGTATCATTTAAACCGGTATTGTAATCGTTATAACTATGAACCTGATTAAAATCATTGTCCTTACATTCGCACATAATACATCAGACGTGGCGAGGAATGTAAGCATATCTAAGAATAGGATTATGATCAGATTGATACCTTTCAACGTAATGGGAAGGCTGTGTTGCAATGCTTGAAAAGAAATTTTTAATTTTATGTATGAATGATATCTATATTGCGTGCTTTGACAAGCCTCGCTAATAAATACACTATTTCAACTCGTTGAATAGAGGAAATATCAAATAACGCAATTATAGATGTTCTATGTATCTCATTCACTCTTTCTATCAATTAGTTTTGAGTCGCGCAATGATTCAACTTAGCAACCATAACGAAGCTTGTCTTGCTTTGAAGGCATCCTTCTTAGTTCTACGAAGCTTATTTATCAAAACTGTAAACAAGTTATTGATGGTAAATTTTACTAAGAACTACAAAACAAAATATATATGTAGGTTCTGCATGTAGCACCCATTAAAGATCAACTTTATAGTCGCTCAGCTCCAATAGATTGAGAAAATAAGGAAAATTGCATTGTTGACGGCCTAAGTCATCAAATATCAGAGAATACAATGATTTCCCGCTTTTAAACTTATCAGTTTCTACTACATGAAAACTTCCATTTCATGCAACGTTATCACTAATATTAAATCCGACACAGGATTGATTGATTGATTGATTATTTATTGCTTTCCGCCACACTCAACAATTTTTCAGTTATCTGGTGGCGTCCAGATTTTGTTGGTGGAGGAGAGAACCAAGATACAATGTACCTGGGAAGAGACCACCGACCTTCCGAAAATAAACTGGCAAACTTGCTTATATAACGCCGCGGCCGAGATTCGAACACGCGCCGACAGAGGTGAGAGGCTTTGTGCTTTTGAGCCCGATGCTCTAACCACTCGGCCACGGAGTTCCCACCCCCTTCCGACACAGGGAATTACACCCCTAAGTAGTTACTCGATCTACATTTCAATATGAAGTGACGTCATTATTCTGACAGGGCAATGTTTACAAATTCTTGATCAATCACTTATTTGGATGTAAAATGTCGTTATTTTAATCTATAAACAACATGTGAAGTAAACAGAAATATCTTATTGTGCATGTTGACTGTGTATTCCGTTTTTGGCCCAAAACAGCGCTGCAATGTAAATTAAAAGGAAAATTAGTTCCGACATTCCAGCAGCCAAAGCAGGTTATATAATTTCTGAATTTGAATCTATCTATTTATCTATCTCTATCTATCACCTATCTATCTCGATAATATAAACTATACCAATTTTGATGCACCACCATAGATGCCCATTTCGACAAATAATCTCTCTCTCTCTCTCTCTCTCTCTCTCTCTCTCTCTCTCTATATATATATATATATATATATATATATATATATATATATATACACTAGGTTCTAATATACTCGTAACTCCTTAGAGGGAGTCTCATGTATAAGGATATTGGCGGAGATATTGCATTATTTTTCAGCATAAACCCCTTGAGTATCTATACAATTTTCCCTGCGATGTTTTAGGGTCTTAATGTGACCTTTAAAGAAGTCCTTTTCTTGACCGTTCAGAAAACCCTTCACGGCATGTATGACGTCATCATCTGACTGAAAGAGGGTACCGGATATAACCATTTTTAGTTTTGGAAATACAGGAAAGTCTAATGGAGCGACATCAGGCTCAATAAGGCGGATGTTTAATCAATTTAAAGTACAATCGTTAATGGCAGCCATAACAATGACAACAGACTTGTGGTCAGGGGTATCTTTAGTTCATCCATAGTAACAACTCTGAGGAAAGTTTGCAGGATCTACCTCTAAAAGTTTAGATTAGCACGCGACAAAGTGCGTCTGGTGTGCTTCTGATCCATAGTCAGAAATCTTGGCACCCAACGGGCTGAAAGGTTTCTCATTGCAATATCCTCTGTCAGAACGGAATCTACTCTTTCCTGTGAATTGCAAACTCTACACACTATGTATCTTTCTGTAATTCGCTTGTCAGTCGTAACAATATCATGGACTTTATTGATGTTTTCTGGGGTTACAACAGTGACAGGCCTTCCGGGTCGGGTATTATTCTCAAGGCTCTGTCTGCCGTGTTTAAATTCCACAGCCCACCTTTTTACTGTAGCATATGAAAGTACATCTTTCCCTAGTATCAGTATGGATATCATCAGGTACTAAAATTTTCTTATGCCAATATTGGATCACTGATCTTTCACCGATTTCTTCCACTTTGCAAAAGTCACTCGTCATGTTTACTTGAGAGTATTACCGAATCGACATATGAAAATGATCATTGTTAATAGACGAAACGAGATATTTTTTTTCTTCTGATGTAGAAGCTTTTGAATGAATTCTGCTTCATAAGAATATAAACACAGATCAGCTAACAATGGAGCACAATTAGTGTCCATGGGAATTCCAACAGACTGCTAGAAGACCTGATCACCAAAGACTACGAAAATATTTTCAATGAGCAACTCTACCATCGTTTTAATACCAACCTCAGAGTACTTGTACGTGGAGTCAGAGTGGTGTTTAACAAAATAATTTTGGATATAACCAATCACTAAATATGAATATTTCGTTTTACCATTTTTGTTCACGAAGCAACTGTGTATGATGTCAAAAAGTCTAGTCTTTAACTTATCATGAGGTATGGTAATGAATGCAAAGCGTTGTAAAATCACACGTTTTAGTGTTCTGAATTTGAAAAAAAGTTTCGTGATTTCAAATTCACTCAAAGTTCTTTAGAAGTTTTAAAAATTCACATTTGATTTACACCACTTCTGGCATATGTGGTGGCACAGTACGTTTGAAGTTTTTCCTTCACAGCAGTTAATATTTTTGTAAGGAGCAAAGATGGGGATTTAGTAGAACCTTTACTGGATCCAGCAATGTATCTTTGTTTGAGTTTTTGTGGAGTTTTGGGATACAGTATAGGTACGGTAATTGGTATTCATCCGCTTCATTTACAAATATTTAACACTGACACATGATATTGAAGAAGTTCATGTTTTGAAAGAGCAGGTGGAGTATACGTGCGATTGATAAATGTGGAATTAATGCCAAGTTCGTTTAGAATGCAGTTGTAATAATGAGCCTTACAAACAAATACAATATTGTTGCCAGCTTTGTCAGCTGGAACCAAAACATATTCCTCATGTAACCTATATAATTCTTTTATCACTTCTGATTGGCTAAACACAGACGGACAAAATGGTACGCATTTTTGTTTTGACATTTCTGATACGGGATTTTAATAGTCCTCTTATACTTTTTATTTATTCTGACAAGGTATCAAGTTCTACTTGTTTCAGATTTAGCCCATTATTTGGCATAATCTTCGACAGAATTCCTAATAGAGACGAAGTTCTGTCGTCAATGGAAACACCGAGGTTCTCTGAATTTAGCATCTTTTAAAATAAGTGGTTTTAGATCTTTATTTTAACTATATCAACATTACCAGTAATGACATATCCAGCTGGACTCTAGTTAAAAGAAGACAAACAAAAAAGTTGTTTTATACTTAAAAAGTTCGCATGCAATAGTGGAAATATATCTGCAGGGAATACAAGGTGTAGACATGAACTTGAAATTCTCTGGAATACAAGACTGAAGAATGTTGCTTATGTTGAGGGCATTAATTCACATTATTGCAGAAAGCTGTCATACAGCTTACCGTGTGAGGGGAACGACTGAGGTTTACAACATAAAAATATAAAAGTATATAGTTCAAATTTTTAGTTTAGCTTCATAACCAATGGGGAAACAGGTGCTATGAAACTCTAGGGACCCGTTGACATATCGAAACCGGGTTAAACGAGTGATTATATTTACCCATAATCATAATTTAAAGTGAAAATAAATGTTTTATTTTTTACTGATTGATTTATTTGAATGTTACAGATTATTACAGATATCTGTATTTAACAGATTATGTGATATAACTGCATGCGAAATATTATGATACATATCTGTATGTAACATAATATGACAGAAATATACATGTAACATATGATAACAGATATCTGCATGTAACCAGATTATGACAGATATCTGCATGTAACCAGATTATGACAGATATATGCATGTAACAGATTATGACAGATATCTGCATGTAACCAGATTATGACAGATATATGCATGTAACAGATTATGACAGATATCTGCATGTAACCAGATTATGACAGATATATGCATGTAACAGATTATGACAGATATCTGCATGTAACAGATTATGACAAATATCTGCAAGTAACCAGATTACAACAGCTATCTGCATGTAACAGATTATGACAAATATTTGCATGTAACCAGATTATGACAGATATCTGCATGTAACAGATTATGACAGATATTCCGAATTTTTTGTTCTTTACATTAATTATGGTGTAATCATGATACTGAAAATGTTGACAAACATTTTATCGGAGAAAAATAAAAATCCAACACAACTACATCCGCATACATGAACAAGTGATACATGGGCTTATATAAATATGTATCGGTACATGAAAATGACATGAAATTGACGATTATTTATAAAGAAAAATAAACAACATATTAGATCACATAAATCTACATAGTTTAATACTATCATTTTATTCGTGGCTCAAAATTAACTGATCTGTCATGAATAATGATAACAGAATCCTGGAATAATTAACGTGATTAAGCTAAGATTTTACGCTATTATATGGGAAGCAATGAATAGATATAAGTCTGTGGTTGTGTGTGCGTGTGTTAAAAAATAACAAGTGGAGAAAACAGATACCCCTGGACACACCAGAGATAAAATAAAGTGCCAAGGAGAAGAGCATGCGACCGTCAACTGCCGTGAGCCCCATATTTTAATATAGAACGTTCCAGGGATGCAGCAATTTACATCTATTTGTTAGTTATTTGTTTTTAAATTTTGGAATCTAGTATATGTAACGTAACTCATATTCATTCGTCCTATTCACTGGAAAGTCAATAGCGTTTACAGCGGGGGCGTACGTTTGAATATTTTCGTCTTTTGAAGGTTGAATTATCAAATGATGCTTGCAAAATATTTACATTTGGACAGAACTGCGAAATCTACGTACAGCACACATCCATTGCAAGTCCGATCTACTGAACATAATCAATACGTAAGAGCTTATTCCGCGTATGTTCTTTTTTTTCAAACTGAGGCAGACTACTGACAAACGAGTTAATGTTACAGGTCTCTTTTAAAGTCAGCATTTGGCAAATCATAGGATCGTTATAACAATCTAGGTGGGCAAATACAACTTCTTATTGGGTGAAATACTCTCGGAGATGTTTGATACCAATTCATTATGCACTAATTTACTGATTTTGACTACAGATTACTCAGTTTATCTGATCAAGATGTAGGGATCACGGGCGATGTGACCGATCGACAGTGGATTTCCCCTCCTTCTGAGCACCTGATCCTACCTCTTGTATAGCCAGGGCTCCGTGGTTTTATCTTTAATTAAAATGATCATTTCATAATGCATACATACATCCCAAAATCGATATACATATTGTACGTTACAAAATTCACACAAATTCATTTCATAATGCATTAACATAATTGTAGTGCGTATCATATATTACAAATATCACAAAATTTTATTTCGCATTGCACACCATGAATCAGAAAAATCACAAAGAAAGATTCATTTCGTAATGTATATCATGAATCAGAAAAATCACAAAATTTTATTTCATAAAGCATATATCTATTAGAACATATTCATTTTATTACAAATACTTTCCTACATGATTACTCACGCCAATACTGGTAACTATCATATTCTGTATTAGAAGTTAATTTTTAAGCTTGCACAGGATATCTTGCTTCAACATTTCTCCATCTGTAATCTGCATTTCATCTTATATTTGTATATAGAAAACAATTACAAAAAATGTAAGGTTATTGAACAGGTTGGGTTCGTTTCACTGATTTCATTGTACCATCGCAGTACAATGGATCGCCATGGAATTAAAACTTCAAGAAGGCTCAATTTTCTCCAAAAATATGTTTCACAATTTTGAATGATTTCATCTACATTGCAAGCTTCACACAATCTTTGTTCTATTTACTTATATAAGGGTCCCATTTTTGCCCACTTTTTCTTTGTGTATTCCTTTTAGTAGTTATGAGATTGATCACAGTTCGTTATCGTCGCCTTTTCATTCACTGTCACAATTCGACAATTTGTGTCTAAAGCAGCAAAACAATACAAACAAGAAAATTAATAGAAATCGAAATAAAACGTAGTAAGATTTATTACAAATAAATTGGTTCTCACATAGGTACAACAGTTAAAAATTGAAAGTACACGTCTTTGATTACAAAAAAACAATGATAACATCGAGTAAAAATACAACAAAATCGGGTACTGCAATCAAGATATTACACATGGATAATCTTTAATGCTGAATCTGCCGTTGCCATTTCGGTATTTCCTGAGCAACTCAATAATCCTGCTATCACCGTCTGCAGCCTCGATAGGGTCCATGGCTCTTTCTATTGCGTGGAATTTGGGATATCGTTTCAGTAAGTGTTCTATTAATGTGAAAGATTTGTTTCGGCAAGCTAAATACAGAGCAGTTTTACCAGAACCTGCAACATGATAACAGTTTAGACCATTACGTGCGAGTAAATCAAATATTTTAATTCGCTTCTCATCGTCTCCTTGTCTCTCTGTAGTAAATAGAGCTGCGTTCCACGATCTTTTTGTTTCCATGTTTAAAAGTTGAGGATATTTCTTTATGATGTATCTACACAAATCAAGTCGAGCATGCTGGCAAGCTATATGTAAAACACTCAAGTTTTGTTCATCTGTATCTTCTATGTGTAGTCCACTGTCTTTAAGAAATTCCATAATTTCCACGCTTCCACTCATAGCAGCGAAATGTGCAGAATGTTTCCCACTAGCGTCTTTTAAGTGTAAGATTCCAGTGACCTTTCTTACTAAGAATCTGCAAACCTCATAATGACCTTTTTCACAAGCTGTATGCAGACAGTTCTTCTTTTCCTCTGATTCATTAATTCCGTCTACTCCCATTTCATCTATCAGATATTCCAGCATATCACAACGGCCTATTTTAGCAGCATAGTGTGCCACATTCCATCCCTCATAATTTGTTTCGTACAATGCTTTTTTTAACAACAGACTGTTTCCGATATATTTCAATACCTTGAGACTTTTTCCAATGCAAGAAAATAGAGCTATATTTTCTTTAGCCGTTCCTACTTTCTCTAAGAAATCACATCCTGAATCCTCCATTAATCTAAGAATTTCTAGATTGCCGTATCGAGCCGCGACATGGACGGGATTCATTTGATTACAATCCTTTTGACCAATGAGATATCTGTAGGCATTGTTCCGTTTGAGTAATTCACATATTTCTGTTTTTCCATATTTTGCAGCTATATGCAAAACTGTTTCCATGTTTAAGGTTTGTTTGGAAACATCCATATCTCTTTTGTCGAGAAGATCTTGAAAAATGACCTCATTACCTCCAAGTGCTGCATAATGTAAAAGATTCCAACCGTCTTTATCCACTTCTGCATAGGCTAAAATGCCAGTATCAACCCCAATCAAGTCGAAGTACGCCTCAGGATTCCCCTCCTTGCATGCTTGTTGAAATTTTTGTGAAACAGACATCTCAGGTTCTGTAAAATATTTTGAAGTGGCATTTATCTGAAGCATACATTAAAGAAGCTAGAATAAAACTCTGAAGCGTTATTATATTTCCATAAATGTCGATGCGGTGTTTTACCCGACTTAAAATATCGCTTTGTTGTGTGTAGGCAAGGTTTACAACTTATCACTGTCATTATTGTCGTTATTGCGATCCACACTATCAGGAAAACCAGAATTGTCTTGCTCATGCATACATTGTTGTCGGTGTTGTTTGATGATAAATCTGACTTCCACAGCATGGATGATGAATTACCCAGCCTTAGAAATCGGTAAAAAGAAGAAAAGAGCAATAATGCTGCTACATAAACTGGATACTTTTTGACTAACGAATAAATTATGATGTGGATACAGAGAAAAGGGAAGACATTGGAATATATTAGACTATCAATCAGATCCATTATTTTATCATCATAGTGTCATACCTGTCTTTCACACACTGGACATCTGCTGTAAAGCACTGTAAACTGGTGTGTATATCCAGACACATAGGATCTAAGAAAATAAAAGCAATCATTAAATTCAATTATACAAATTTGATTTTGGTTGTGTTATCGAAGCAAAAGTAGTATGTTTTTTCATCAAACTGTATACGTTGAACACTTTATATAAATCTACTCTATTAGATGAAAAAGAAATGAAGCGAATTTCATATCTATTTATTGTTCTCCTAGCACGTTTCGAAAAATCGTGATCAAATAACGTCGCAAGCTCCACAATTATATAGCGACGATTATGCTGTTAATGATTGATTAAATATTGTTTAACGTCTCGCTCGAGAATCTTTCAGTCATATGGAAACGTCACTATTGCCGGTGAAGGGCAGCAAATGTAGGCCTATACTCGGCGCTTATGACCTTTGAGCAGGGAGGGATCTTTTATGTGCCACACCTGCTGTGACATGGGGCCTCGGTTTTTGCAGTCTCATTCGAAGGACCGCCCCACATAGTTGCCTCTTACGACAAGCAAGGGGTACTGAGGATCTATTGTAACAACCTGGATCCCCATGGGGATGCTGTTAGCGAGGAAAATTCAGTAATAAAAGAGAATCAAACGGAAATCGAGGTAGAGAGAACCATTTTGAGCAATGGAAGCGGGGGTTGAATTTCATGTTGAAAATAAATTTATGTTGATATGTTTAAATTATTTCCTCGTAAATGTTTATAATAATAATAAAAATAATGTATTTTCCCGCGCACTTGCGCACATCACATATCCGTCACTTAGTTCCCCGTGGGGATCCAGGTTCGATTAGATCCTCAGTACCCATTGCTTGTCGTAAGAGGGGACTAAATGGGGCGGTTCTTCGGATGAGACCGCAAAAACCGAGGTCCCCTGTCATAGCAGGTGTGACACGTTAAAGATCCCTCCCAACTCAAAGACCATAATCGCCGAGCATAGGGCTAAATTTTGCAGCTCTTCACCGGCAATGGTGACGTTGTCATATGAGTGAAATATTCTCGAGCGGAACGTTAAACAATATTTAATCAATCAATCAATCCGTCACTTAGTTATAAATATTCATTAGAAAATGACCATTTTCCACTTGCATTCTATAGATCAGTACTCCGTTGATACTAATTTATAATTTGTTAAAATTGCCTATTAGTATTATTTTGCATCGTTTATCATACTGAACAATTTTAGCATCCTTAAAATACGGCACTTACATCTTTAAGTAATCTCAACGAAATTCGTCGAGGCTGGATTCTTGATCTGACGTATCTTTAGAATCTCAGACTATTGATTCAGCAAATTATCTCTGAAATTTGGCCGCTTGCTGCGGTTAAAATCGCTTCATCTTTTTGCCTTAGAAATTTGCATCTCTTGCCTTGACATGCTTTATATTTCACAATAAATGATGTTGTTGTTTTCGCCACACTCAACAACTTTTCAGTTATCTGGTGGCGTCCAGTTTTCGTAGATGGAGGAGAGAACCCAGATACAATACACCCGGGAAGAGACCAGCGACCTTCCGAAAGTAAACTGGCAAACTTTCTCACATATATCGCCGCGAGAGAGAATCGAACCCGCGCCGACTAGAGGTGAGAGGCCTTGTGATTTTGAGCACAATGCTCTAACTATTCGGCCACGGAGGCCCCCAATAAATAAAGTTGGTTATTTGTAAAGCCACCATTTGATTAGTCTGGACCATCCTGATGTTTGTGTATACGCCGTCTGCGTATGCACAAACGTCTGGATGATCCGAACTAATCAAATGGTGGACATTTACTACGGGTTTTTTGTTAGTTTGTGTATTGTTTAACGTCCCGCTTGAGAATGTTTCACTGATATGGAGACCTCACCATTGACGGTGAAGGGTTACAAACTTTATTCCTATGCTCGGCGCTAATGGCCTCTTAGGAGGGTGGTATCATTTTCGTGCCACACGTGCTGTGACACGGGACCTTGGTTTGTGCGGTGTCATCCGAAGAAACACCACATTTAGTCGCCTCTTACGACAACGAAGAAGGTACTGAGGATCTATTCTATCCCAACGGAACTGCTACTGGATAAGAAATATTCAACTTTAACGGGTATAAAAGGGAAGTTAACCGAGACTCTAACTTGTTGGAGTAGCTGCTTAAATTGACCAAAGACTAGCTCACTTTCAATAAATTTTCTTACATTGATACAGTTCAGATCCATAGTAAGGCTTCTTAGGACATCCAGACAAAAAGTGATCACATTTCACACTGTCCATGTATCCCTCGATGGAAAGTTTCAAACAGTGATCTACAAAAAATTCAACTAGCAAATACTTAAAGGCCTCTGAACAAAGAAAAACTAATGGTTGTGTTATGTTAATGGCTATGATATTATTAATTAATGTACACTAAAAAACCAATGAAATAATTTCTTTCTGATGCCCACCCCCATTAAGATTTTGAATGGGTAATCTAGAATTTATGGATTTTTACGTATTTTGTAATTACAAAATAACCAAATTTTAAAATTTGAAATAGCAGTATGGTGTCAACAAGAAATGATTATATATACTTGTATGATTAAATGATTTGTAATTACACAAAGCGTATTATAAGAAAATGCGATATCTAGGTGCTCCTGTTAAATTGTAGGTACGCATTTCTGTTATTGTCTGGATAGAATATCGATGTACTAAACTGTAATAGTAATCACTATATGTAAGAATTGAATGGTAATTTATCGCTGTTTGTTGTAACAGTGGCACGGAGCAATGCGAATACCACTTAGATAAAGCTTATTAACACGTTATCAATTTTTCCACACCACATTTCAGTTGTAGAGTACGCGGGTGTAAACTTGACAGAACAGCAACAGATCACTCGGTGCCAGAAGAGTTCTACTTTCATGTAGTGTTACATGCATGTCCCCATTTTAATTTGCGGATGACAGAAACAAGAATACCTTGTTTCATTGAATAAAACAAATCTTGAAATGTAGCATGCATGGTGAGTGGAGTACAAATATACTGCCTTCATTCAACCTTCTAGTTCTCTCTTTTTTAAATTCAGTATGGCAAATTAAAGTGGATATTGAAAAACTCTTAAGGTGACCAATGTTAATATGTTGGAGTAAATGAAATATTTGTAAATCAAATATAACATATATTCATTTGACCGAATAAAATTATATTCTTTGATCCGCTCACATAGAAGTAAATTAACAACATTTTGTCAGTCAATGATATCAATGCAGAAGGAATTCTTGTCTTTGTTGTGTATTATACCCGGATGCTTTGCAAATGACTGAAAAATGATGAACTGATTTGATACACGAAAGCGAATTCGCCGTTGAAATGTTCCAAAATGTTACCTTGTTGATACAGGGATCGACCCTTAACCTTCATATAACAGAATTCCACCAGGGACGATAGGTCTATATTAGGTACACAGTGATACAAATATGTGTCGTTACAGCCAATCCGGTCAGAGGAGAGCCTCCGAGCGGATTCGTTCCTCGGACATGACTGGACTGGATATATGGTGTAAGTCATATCTCCAAATTGATCACGTGTAGTTATCTTGAAATAGAATATCCTAATCATTGTGTATTCTATTACAGTAATAAAACATATTTCAAATGAAGACAAATGATGTGCATTGTACTTTAATGATACACTTGATAATATTTCCTGAATTAGAAAAGAATACTTACAAAATCAAATAGAAGAATTGCAAACCAATGCATTGTTCAATCAAATATGTTTTCCTGAAAATAAAATAAAAACTATTACTACTACGTAGATATTAAAGCGTTGATTTAGCTTAATTGACTCCATGATTATATATATCTATTATAAATCAATACGAAAAACAGAAAACTTTTACTGAATATCATATATTTCCTTCTATGATGTTACTTGTTTAACTATTGCTACTAAGTATATATTGAACATTGATGTAAATTAATTCACACAAACACACACACAGACACACACACACACAGATACACACACACACACAGATACACACACACAGACATACACACACACACATACACACACAGATACACACACACACACACACACACAGAGATACACACACACACACACACAGATACACACACACACACACAGATACACACACACACACAGATACACACACACACACACACATGCACACACACACACACACACAGAGATACACACACACACACAGATACACACACACACACACACAGATACACACACACACACAGAGATACACACACACACACAGATACACACACACACACACAGATACACACACACACATACACACAGATACACACACACACATACACACACAGATACACACACACACAGATACACACACACACACACACAGATATATATATATATATATATATATATGATTGATTGTTTATATATTGTGTAATTTCCTGCTCGAGAATTTTTTTACTCGTATGGAGACGTCACCATTGCCGGTGAAAGGCTGTGAAATTTAGCCTATGCTCGGCGCTCATGGCCTTTACACAGAGAGGGATCTTTAACGTGCCACACCTGTTGTGACACCGTGCCTCGGTTTCTGGGGTCTCATCCGAAGGACTCCTCCATTAATCGCCTCTTACGACAAGCAAGAGGGTACTGTAACATCCCGGATATATATATATATATAGAATGACTGGAAGATTTTATTGAACATCAAATATTTCCTTCCATGTCACAATTGTTGGTTTTGTACAGATGTCGGTGATTTCTTGCTGCAGCTTTAAAGAACACAAGATACAAGCTATTGCTAATATTAGACACATCTGCTGACATGCCCGTACAGATACTTGCCTTGAATCGCTCTGTGTTTGAAATGAGAAATCAATTGCAAGTGTTGTCATAGTTTATTTTCATCTGGATCATCAATAACCAATGAGATAAAGCATCGTATGTCAGGTGATCCTCACTTTGTGGCCATTGAAACAACAAGAGTAATTGTCTTGCTCCTGTGAGCAGGGACTTACTATCCACTACTCCACTACTCCATACATCCCCCCTCTTTACATATATTTTGGGTGTGTTACTGCTATTGTAGATGAGATTATTTTTGTTACGTGTTTTCTGCAACAGTTTAGTAATAACATGTTACCAGTGTTATCAAATTCATTTTCATGTCCATTTAATTTTCAAGACTCGTGTTTTTTTTTTATTCTATTTTCTTTCTTTTTTTTTTTTTTTTTGTCATTCGTAAAAGACGTTTTCACTAACTTCACCTACATATATTTTGTCAATAACACAAGTGATTGCTTGCTTGTTAGATGTTTTCCGCCACACTCAACAATTTCTCAGTCATCTAGTGGCGTCCATTTTTTTTTTATTGGTGGATCATTCGAAGGATCGTCCCATTAAGTCGCCTCTTAACGACAAGCAAGGGGTACTGAGGATTTATTTTAACAACCCAGATTTGCACGGGCGCCGCTAGAGGTGAGAGGCCTTATGATTTTCGGCGCGATGCTCTAACAACTCGGCCACGGAGGCTCTTTGATAATACAGGTGTTGAAATATAAATGAACTGTGAGACCTGAGTTGAACTCTTTTTGTTGGTCAAAGCAAATTGTTGTCATAAATGGAAACCACAATATTATCATAACGACAATAGGTAATGAACATATTCTAAAATATTTCCAATGCTATTATTTGAACCTGAAATCTTCATTCGTACTAAATATAAATACCGTAAGCATGGTGTTTTTATGATTTGTTTCTATGCTATTAGGGACCTCCGTGGTCGAGTCGTTAGAACATTGCGCTTAAAATCACAAGGCCTCTCAACTCTAGTCGGCGCGGGTTCGATTCTCGCTCGCGCCGATATATGTGCGAAAGTTTGCCAGTTTACTTTCGGAAGGTCGCTGCTCTCTTCCCGGGTACATTGTATCTGAGTTCTCTCCTCCACCTACAAAAAACTGGACGCCACCAGATAACTGAAAAATTATTTAGTGTGGCGTAAAACAACAATAAATCAATTAATCAATCTATGCTATTATTTTTGTCTCATATCGACGAAAAGGTGAAGGTAAAGAACAATAATCAATCTCATAACTCCCATAAGTAATACAAATCCAAGAGTTGTGGAAATACGGACCCCTGAACATACAAGAGGTGGGATCAGGTACCTTGGAGGAGTAAGCATCCCCTATCAACCAGTCACACTTGCTGTAAATCCTCTAGTGTGATTAGGTAAACGGAGTAATCTGTACTTAAAATCAATATGTAAAGAGTATGAAACACGTCTGACATAAGTTGAACAAATGACAGCAAACTAGATCGTTATAACGACTAATGAATTTTAATCGATGGGATGGGGAGCATTATTTCAAATGATGTAAAATTGAATCGATACTATATGAAGATGATGAGTATCACTTAGCGAAATTGAAGTATTACATGCATACTAAGATTAAGTTGCTATATATTAATATTATTTTACATAAACTTAGTCCGTATTGTTGTCCATCAGAGCGCGTGTACTAAATCAACTTTACTTTATATAGTACTAAACAAGGAAGGCTTAATGTCATTTTGACAAATTGTACTATGTGATTCTTGTGAAGTAGACATTTATAAAATAGTGAATCAGGTGACCGAAATGTCTACGTTACATAATTTTTAAACGTCTGTTTGCTCATCCATCACATAGTTGTAATGAAATAAAAATTATATCTCGGCAATTGTCCAATCAAACTTAATTCAGTTCCACATCTTTGAAATAATTCTGCGACTACACTATGGGGTACACTATGGATTGTTATATATTCACGGACTGCACTTGAATTAATCTTGTATGCAGGTGAAATTAATGCGAAAATTTAAATTGTGGTGCTTTTTCGCTTGCCGGTGTAAAGAAGAATAATGGCATTGAACATTTCCGCCTGACTTATTTTTTTCATCAAATTAAACTGATATCCAGTATTTTTCCTAAATAGTAACTTTATAAAGTATGCCAGCTTGAAACGTTGTAGGTTATGCTCTTACACGTAACTTTCAATTCTGTCGGAATTCCCAGTCGTTAAAATAGATCTACTATTTATCAAGATTCATACGCGCACTGTTCACCACTGCAGCGCATTCGTGAGGAAATAACTACGAGTATCATTACAACTTGTAAAGATGTCAAATGCAAAGACATTGCAAATGTAAATATTAATACATGAACAGTGAAATGAATATCGGTTTGAACATTTTTCCTAGAATGATGAGAAACTTTATATCCATAATTTAATAATGCTCCATCCTGGCTCCCGTTCTCATGTAGTTATTATTATATAAAACCTTCTTTAGAAATGACCACAGAACGTCAAATATTTCAGTTCTGTTAAAAGCACATACATTGTAACACATGCAGCCACTTCTCGGCGCGTATACCCTCGTGCCGATTCCCGTCAATGTTTATGTTATTGATTCTGAAGATAAGGAACGGCGCGTGCCAAACAAATTCATCACTGACGCAGAATCCTTACGGAAAATTTGAAACTACATCACATTCCGAGGAAAATCATTTATCAATATGGAACTAGCGGCCAAACTCTGTAATAATGTGCTCAACTGACTGGATTGTTCTTAATGAGGAAATTTTGATAGCACTATACTTTAAGGAAACGCAGGCCCAGTTCATTTCTATACTCACCAACTTATGCAACAAAATATTTCACATTGATAGTTCTTTATAACATAATGCTTATATCACCAACACGTATGTACATATAGCACTCTGTACTTTAAAAGCGGCCAAATTATCTAATCAGTCGTCCAAGCTATTTTCATACAGCGTGTGTTAGTACAAGTCGTCTAGATATGAAATCTCTCAGTTGGTATCACACAAACTACATTATCAGAGGGGGGATGCACATAATATAGATGCATTACTTATGCAGATTCATAAGACATATACATCGAGTCAGTTATATAATTTTTTTTTTTCGAAATCATTTAACATGGGAGTAATATGGAATACTTACTGTCTGTTTTCCGGCCAATAACTCCTGATTATCGATCTGTCTGCAACGTGTGACACAGATGCAGAATCAATATCTGAGACAGAGAAATTCCCACAGATGTCTCGTGTATCATCAATAGGTAGCTGGTACTGAGGTTGTTTACTGTACGTTACAAGAAACGGCACATCCTTCTAGATGCTAATGCAGGTTTTCATAATACGCACTGCAAGTGGATTGAGTTTTAAGGGAGAGATGGCCTACATTTTCACCATATTCCAGCGATTGATCTCGCTTCGTCTGTCGGTAGGACAAAATCAGTAATTTCTTAGTTTACCTTGATTTAGTGTGTTACATCACGTGATCACATGCAATGATATGTACAGCGCATGACTCGTAACTTAAATGGATGGAACGAAAAAAAAAAGAAAATTGAATGTAATTTATCAAATCAGTATTATGTTAGCCTGGGCTGCATTCAATATCGTAAGGTGATCATTTACACACACACACACACACAGAGAGAGAGAGAGAGAGAGAGAGAGAGAGAGAGAGAGAGAGAGAGAGAGAGAGATAGAGACCTTGCTTGTTTATTTGTGTACTTAAAATGCTTATCGTGAGCTTTAATATCTACGGAGGCTGAGGATATACACATGTAACTGCTTAACTTGTCAGAGTTAATTAAAGCCATTCGGGGGGAAAGGGTCATTGTGTAATACCCCCATTTTCATATTGCATATTCTATTTTTATTCATTTAATCCTTTAGATAATTAGATATTTTATAATTTTCATATGAAAAATGAAAAAATATCAATCTGGAATTTCATTGGCTGTGGTAACCAGAACATACCGTATCAAACATTTTTTTCTAATTGCAATGAATTTTGACATATATCTTTTATTCGTATCATTGTGTGATGTTTAATTGACGTCGCTGGACTATTCATCTAACTACACATGTTAATTCTACCAGACTCAAATAATAAATCTCACATATATAAATGATCTTTCATAAAAAAGAAGCAGTTTGCAATATGTCATTACTCCAAAGCAGAAAATTCTCAATAATATCCAATTCATACTGAATTGCATATCGAAAAGATCGTGTCTAGCATTAGGATATTTTTGCATGCGTCGAATAATGGTAATCATATCATATTCTCACTTACCACAAAATGGTCGATTGATTGATTCATTATATATTGTTTAATTTTCCGCTCGAGAATTTTTCACTCATATGGAGACGTCACCATTGCTGGTTAAGGGCTGCAAAATTTAGGCCTATGTTCGGCGCTCATGACCTTTGAGCAGGGAGGGATTTTTAACGTGCCACACCTGCTGTGACACGGGACCTCGGTTTCTGCGGTCTCATCCGAAGTACCGCCCCATTTAGTCGCCTCTTACGACAATCAAGGGGTACTGAGGATCTATTCTGACCCGGACCGGGCAAAGTGGTCGAGGAAGACAATGTAAAAATAATGTATATCAAATAGTCCACGATTATTTAACGATTGGCTAACTCGTACGTGGCATACTATTTAATAAGCAGACCTAGTTTGAGCTATCCCGTTCTACAGGTACATTTTAACACCACCTTTGCAACTAACGCGAAAAATGTTAATATTTTCATTACAATGAAAATTTCAACAATATCACATGGTGAAAAATATTGGAATTTCGTCATCATGGATTTAATTTCTGTTTAATAACATCGTCCAATTTACGACGAAGATATTAATCCTACACCATTCCAGGAAGATGAGATGGGACGGGGGAATGACAGCAAAGCGAAATATCGAGATGGTGTAGCTATACTGTGGAAGAGACATTAAAATTGTTATCCTTCTTGAGTCACCATTACACTGCCCCCCCCCCCCCCCCCCCCCCCCCCGGGGGGGTCATAAGTGACCAATCCGCCGAAGTTCAGCCTGAAATAGAAATCGAGTGGTGGGCGAACGACACTCTCCTTCTCAAGGTCAGTCTGGTCAATCCGGTGAGTGAGAAAATTTATCTAAAGATCTAGAAGGGTAAACTATTGATCTCTCTTCCTATTGCAGAAGTCGACAATTTAGACTCGCAATGCAGTCTGCAAACCAAAAATGGCAAACTGTGAATATTAAACCACAGAACCAATGATCATACATGTTGAGGAAATGGACTCCTGCGCAGAAGATCTTCTGGCAACAACCATCCTACATATGCATTAACTTCTAACCAGCCTAATACCCCACACAAATCACCTTTGGACAAACTAAATTGTTTTGCTTATAATTATGGTAAAGATCGTCCTTTCTTCCCCTGATGTTGATAAAGCATGCAGCCGATGCAGACCCAAACACTCGCAAAGTAAGTGTTCCAAGCACCAATCAATTTACTCATTAGGTCAGACATTAATAAATACTAGTGTATTGTAAGGATACCAGCATCCTAAATATTTACTTCAAGATTTTGCTGTCGGTTGGGTCAAAGGGGATGGTGGTGATGTATGTTAGTAGCCCTGCAAATAAAAAAAAAAATAGTAAAGAGCTTTCCATTCAACGTATTCAAAACTTTTCAAATATATGCCTTTTGTTAACATTCAAATCTTCCCAATAGAATTAGTTCCTAAATGGACGGGGATATGCACCTCATTCACCATTTGGCATTCAGAGACGGTAAGTCCGCCAGCTTGTTCTGTTCATTGTTTAGGTATCAATGACGCAGTCAGTTTATATCTGCCCCGAGTCGTGGTATACTACACGTATTTGTAAAGTCTTATATCAAGTCAGGTTTTCCCCTTATTTGATCAGAATTTGAATTATTAGGTTTAAAATCCAAATTTTTATTTTTTTTTATTTTTTTTTTTTATTTTTTGCAATGGATCAAGAAGCAACATTCTCAAAACACTTTTATTATCCATATTTAGACAGTTTTTTTTTTATTTGAGGCCCATAATGTTCACCCCAATGTACCAACACCTGGCAAACTTTTAAAATGTGGTATGTGGACTATTACTAAAGATAAAACCGTAGAAATAACCGCCGACTTAGTTTTTCTTGACATTAGATTGATACACTCAGTGTGACCATATCACAACCGTCCGGTGAGCTTCTGAAACCACGTGATACTATTGCAGGACAACGATGCAACAGCTCAACAAGTGCAATCTCTGTTAAGACTATTGAATTTTGCCATTCGAACTGTAGCAAAGGGTCACGCCTTCTGTAGACACATAATTAAAATGTCACACTCAGTGTCAAAAAGCAGCGTAATGAAATATGAGTGTCCGTTGATATAAAACTAGATTAACTCGTCATGTCTGACGCCCTTCAATTCTAAAATGAGGTTTTGTTACTAACACCCCTTCATTACATTATTGATTGATTGTTTTACGTTCCGTCGATAATTTTTCACTCATATTGGGACGTCACCAACTGTAGGTGAAGTACCAAAATGTTAGACATATGCTTAGCACTTAGGACCGTAGCAGTGAGGGTTCTTTAACGTGCAAACACCTGTCGCGACAAAGGATCTCCGTTTATTAGGTAATATCCGAAAGACTCGGATTCTCACTTCTAAATGCCGATCGTCTAGTGAAGGAACAACCACTACCAATGTTTACGTTATAGGTTTGACGCAGCCATGGCACGAGCGGGGCTCAAACTCACGACCTCCCGGTTACGAAGCGAACGCTCTACCACTAAACTACCGCAAAGATCTTCATTGACAGTTCTGAAGATATATGATGGTGTATTTGGCGGTAGATGGGCATGAGGGCCCCGTCCACGACACTGGTGCACCCTAGGCATTACCCTGGATTGACCTTCCTAGACTGTCATATCAGCCTTTATATTATGGCATTAATATTTCCAAACCACTAAACTTCTTTCAAAATCGACGTGTTCGTGGTCTACATTACCAATACTTCCACTAATAAATCCACCAGATTATGTTCCTAGTTTGAAAACTTAAATTCCTCGAAGCATTAGATCCAAATTACTGTAGATTCTTACATATACGCAAGGAGTTTATTTCAGCGTTATTTCGCGAGAAAAATAACTTGCAAAATAAAATTACTTGCTTTATTTTTTTATTGTAAAAATACACGTAAAAAAAACCCTGTTAATCAGTTCGCCTACGAGTCATGTCGTGATTTCAAGTCCTAGTTTAAAATATTGAATCTACAGTATCTACCCACATCTCCACGAAGTTAAACTCTATTGCCGATTCAATACCTTGTTCACAGGTAGCCAGATGTCGACGCCTAGCACCAGAAGCAGAATTCTTACCCACACCAGTTTCCCGCCATCTGTAGGACATTTAGAAGAAGCTTCAAGACTTGTTATCAACCAATACACATTTGAATTATAGCAGTGTTAAAACACTTTGAGAATTTTCGCACTCAGTATGATCTGTTTCAGACTTAGCCTGCCCCGGTTACGTTATTTAGCCTAATTGGTTAATCGTGGTTGCTTTCCTCAAACAGGCGAGCTACACGTCAATGTTATTTCAGACTTCCATAAACTTAAAGGTCATACAAACACCACACAGATATATATGTTGGGCAAAACCCTAGAAAGTATCCGATGATCAGAAAGTAGAAGAACATCAGAGTCCTTACCTCTCTACAGCTTCATTTATATCTTGGTTTACTATTTATCCTTTTTTTACCAGACACTTGGGGCATGGATCATGACTATTCCACATACCCCCCAACCCCATCTTATCACTCTATTTTTTTTTTCTGATCTGAACTAAACAAACTATTTTTTTCTACTTACATTTTGTAAATATGCATTAAAGATCACCCACAATATGTTATATTTCGTCTCTATCACGTATTAGCAAAAATTACGTTATGATATCGAATAGCGAAGTAAACAATGCGTATGAGTGATTATAAGAAAAGAAGGCATGCAACTCTTTTCATGTCGTCTGCCTCACCTGGTTCATACTTCGCATGATTTTTCACTCACAGCAAGTCAAAACATTGAATATGCATATAGAAACTTATTTTGGGTTACTCATATTTAGTGAAGTTTTATATCTCGAGCATCTGATCTACATTTGCAAACGTCAGGTCACATTTCAATCATAATTCCCAAGTCAAAACTGATCAGTTAGGGCTTTCCACCACTGTCAAAATTAACAATCAAACACATTCTCTTCAGTATATTTTGTCATTACTACAACATCTTAATGGCAAACCGATCACACGTTCTCAATTCCAATCTATTTTACAAAAAATGCCTCTCATTCCTAAATGTATCGGGTTTTCACCTGTCTCATAGTTTCCACATAAACATGGCTACTTGATATGGCAAACAAGGGGTATCGTAGTCCGATCAAAGTATTGAGGAAATGGAATTCCAGTGCATACCTAAATTGGATTCACCCCAAAGCATAGGTCTCGCCGAATCATATCATTTCGTTCCTTTATTGCTACTTATATCGAACTATATATATATATATATATATATATATATATATATATATATATATATAAACATAAGCGGTACCAATTTTGATGCACCAGATGCGCATTTCGACAAAGTCTCTTAAGTTATGCCCAAGTCAAAAATGTTGGATATCTGAAATAAGAACAAACTTGGAAGAGCTGAAAGAACAAAAAATACCAAATGGTGAAGCCAAATCCAGCAACGGATCAGGGCTATGCATGAGGAAGATAAGCCTTAATTTTGAAATGAATTTCTAAATTTTATCACAGCAAATATTTATGCGCAATTCATGCTAGTACCGAATTACTTAGCAACTGGGCAGTTAGAACGCCCAGGGGACTAACAGTCTACCAGCAGAGGCATCGACCCAGTGGTTGTAATATAAAACATAAACGGTTTCTGTCAGGGCCCATCATTGCATTATTACTGAAATCAACTCTTCCATAGTTTATCTAGAAAATCGGATCATCTATACCTTACTGGGCTACACAGAATACATCGTAGATGGGTCCTCAACCTACCAGTAAGGATCACATTGAACAGTTTTGCGTCTTGGAGAGGATCTGGTGGAAGTCATTTTTTCAAATATTCTGTTCCATATGGGACAGAAAGATTTTCATTTTAAATCACGTCTTTACCGACATCGTACAATGTACATTAAACAGATACAATGTACTTTGGCCAATAATGAAGCCAGTTTGGTTAGGATTACTTTCTAGTCGCCATTTAGGCAGCGCGTAAGTGACGGGTCCAAAATGAAAAAAAAATTAAGAATAAACAAAGGACTAAGACCATGTTTGGCTGATTTGGTCCTATGGTTTGGCAAAAACAAAATAAAAATGAATTCTCAAAATGTTATATTTTTTAACAAGTCTACACTTGGTATTGATACAAAGTGCATTTGAATTCCAGCCAAAACGTCTGATGTCTGAGATATGTAAATGTCAAAACTGGTCCCTGCAAGTCATCAACCTCCAGCAGTCCACCTTCTATTCCATTGCCTCTGCAGGGAATTTCCTCATCATATGCCTACTGTTTCATCTGTAAGTGACCAGGGCCAAAACTTGTAGTGTCATCCTCTGCCAGATTTCAAGCTTTTTTGCACAAAACAGTCCTCATTCCTCCTGGAAGAAGATGCTGTCCATTTCACATAAACAAAGAGATGTTCACAACTGGGTCACTTGATAATCTTCAATGTTTCCAAAACTGACTTGTCAACAGAACAAAAATTTTAGACCTTATTGATAAAATCCGAAATTATGCAGTCCAAAATTCAGCTTCCAGACTCTCATTTGAACCATCCAGCATGCTCAATACAGACTACCAAACCCTCACAGGCATTACAAAAGTGGATTTTGATGACCTCCACATGCATATTGCTGCTTGCGGAAGGTCGGTGGTCTCTTCCCATGTACACTGTATCTGGGTTCTCTCCTCCACCAACAAAAACTGGACGCCACCAGATAACTGAAAAATTGTTGAGTGTGGCGGAAAGCAATAAATAATCAATCAATCAATCAAAACATAGACACTAAACTGTTACTCGGAATCTTCCTCATGAAAATGAGATCCGGTATTTCCAACCAGCTCCTCTACACCATCTTTGGGATTTCTAAGTCTTCTATTTGTCGTGCTGTTTGATCTGTTTGAAGCGCTCTCATGAAATCCTTTGTACCGCAGAATATTGGCCTGCAACATATTTCAAGACGAGAATTAATTGATTATCATACCAGATCATTGACACAAGAAGTGTTTGGCACTTTTGGAGATCTTAAAGCAATCTGTCCTTGATGGAACATACATTTATATTCAAAAAAGTAACCACTTCAACTTTAAGTATACATAAAGGCATGCCCTTTGTCAAACTAATGATTGAGACTTCCACAGATGGGTATTTTCTTACAGTGTTAGGACCCTACTGGCTAAGAATAATGATGCCACTATTTTGAATTATATGCTGAAATCAAATGTTGAGGACATCAAGGTCTGGTTCCAAAAAGATGATATCTTTGTAATTGATAGAGGCTTCAGAAATTCCCTTCAGCTACTAGAGGAGCTCAGCATTAAGGGAGAAATGCCACGTGTAATGGGAAAAGGGGACAAGCAATCTGATGCCAACGCGTCGCGTCTCGTAACGAAGGTAAGCTGAGATCTGTAATTATTCAAAAAAAAAAAAAAAAACAAAAAAAAAAAAAAAATAAAAAAAATAAAAAAAAAAATAAATAAAATAAATTATTACATTACATATTTAAAATATCAAATTGTCAAAGATATTTACGTATGAAATATAAGTTTTAATTTTTAACAAAACAATGGTCATGTGGGATATTCTGCACGACACATTCACTTCAACTTGAAATTTATAAAAATTGTTACAGAAGATAAATCTTGTCTTTGCATTACAGATTCGTTGGGTTGTTGAAGCTGTAAATGCTAGAATTAAACAATGGAAATACCTGGATCATGTCCTCCCTACAAACCAGATCCCATTCATCGGTGGCAATGTCCGGATTGTGTGCGCCATTGCCAACAGTTATTTTTCACCACTGGCCTCTGGTACCATCGGTGAAGACATGGCTTTGGAATCAAAGATGAAACACCTCTCTACTAGAATCAACACTCTGAAAGAGTTTGTGGAGGAAAATTCCCTTGACAGGAGGTAAGTGAATTGGGCTGTCGCTAGTGACCAGTCACTTGAATTCCCCAAACTGAGCGAGGAAGAAATCCGCAACTTAACCTGTGGTGTGTACCAGCTCAAACTGTGTCCCAGTTACATCCAAGAGTATCTCGAGGGTAATGTAGACATCTTGGTGCACAAAGAGTTTCCTGGTCTGCTACGGGTCGAGCTGCAGAGCAGACATGTTTCCTCGAGGCAATATCTTCTGTGGATTCAGTTTTCCGAGTCTGACATCACAGCATGGTACTGTAGATGCCGAGCTGGTGCAAGGGTTGTTGGGGTGTGTTCCCACATAGCTGCAGTTATTTGGTTTCTGGCTATTGGTATTCAAGACTGGTCTCAGTTTATTACAGATGCCACCGTTATTGATGAATCAGATGACAGTAATATTGAGGAATGAGACTTCCATCTAATGTTTCACAGACCTAGTAAACTTCTGCCTTGTCATCCTGATAACAATAAATAATGTCATTATCAATTGTGCAGTGGGAATTGTATTTCAACTATGTGCCTGACAAAAATTAATTTGTCTTTATTTACATGTATATCTTCAATTATTTATTTCCTCATTGATATATAAAATAGTTGTTCTACGTGAAAGAATCTACACATTTTTATTTCATCAAATCGAGACAGAAACTAGCCATAGAATGCAGAATTTACAGTCAACACAATTTTATCATTTGAATGTGCTTGCGCATACTTAATTTTCCGGTTTAAACTAATAGGCTTAAATATATGCCAGATTCTAAAAATGCACACTGTACTGAAATAAATATTATTATTTATGTAAAATTAACTACCGGTAAATTCAAAATCCTATTATGTATAATTGACAACCCAATTATTATTTAAGAACATGTACAGTACAGTTTTTAATGTAGTAATGTGTACAGTTGTAATGTTTACTTGTACATAATGAGTGTATCAGCATTAGTACATTTACCTATTTTTAAAATTGTGTTTTGTCAGAAGCTAGAATTGAAATATCATTATTGAGAACAGCTATCTAGATTTTTTAGTTTTGCAATATGGAAATTTTGGATAATTGTAACTTTAACTACACAAGTGGTTTGTGTCATATTATATTACATCCATGCCGTGTGGTCTTTTTTGACACACTTACTACAAATTTTAAAACAACCCTACCAATGATTTGTCAAAATACATGGTTTCTAATCTTTGTTAAATCATTAACCAGTTACATGTAACAACACCATTTGGAAGTACTGCTTACACAATCACATGCATGTATATTTTAATTTAGATGAAAAAAATGTATGCTTCAAGGAAGAGAAAACTATTGAATATCTCAAGAAAAAATAAAGAAAACTGGGGGGAAACAATATAACTGTTTCCAGCTTCTTTCTATTTACAGACAAAACGTGTTCACTAAGGTATTAAATGTATATATATATATCACTTGATCTACTGTTTACTAAATAAAAATATCCAGGTTGGCCAGTGTACATCTAGTGTAAAGTAAAATTGGCAACATTCGTATCATTTTCTAACACCAGTTTTACACGTATCTAGCATATATTTTTCTTGTTTTCATTTTGTCCCTGACGTCACAAGCCAGATTGAATTATTATTTTCTATCTATGCATCAATTACCCATTACTGAGTTATGTGATGATACATTTATCCATGAAATCATTCAGCATAAAAAGATAGTGTGTGACATTATGATCATAAAAGATTGCGCAGGTTGTAACGGGATTCCATAGTCTTAACAACATGCTGATTTATTTAGATTCGTTGCCATCAATAAAAAAAAAAACAACTTTCGTTTGCAATTCAATAGTACATACATCTTCTAAACACTTACCTTATGTATCAGAAATCCTCGTCATAGATGGATTTACTTTACTACGTTTCGCACAGCTCGGCATGGCTGAGCCAGTAAACTACGGTGAATCGTAATGGTCATAGCTAACTATGAATACTTAAAGCATTGATTCTAAATTCTTTTGTTATTAATTTCAATTTCTACAAGATGGAATATTATTTTTTGCGATGTGACTGTATTATTCACAACAATAGATTAATAAACATACATGGTGCAAGTTTAAAAGACTAACCCGTATTTGAATTGCTCATACCCCCCTCCCCCCCAACTATGCTCACTTCCTCCGATATACAATGTGGCAGAACAAAAAATCACTGAAACTTAAAGGTTACCCGCTCCCATCATACAGACTTGTAAATATTTGTAATGAAAATACTATTTAAATAAATGTGCCCATATACATTTTATAATTACTAGTATTTTACTTTTTGAAAGTTTGGGATTCAGCTTTTGACGTAACGTCAAAACTTGTGAAAAAACGTCAAATTGCATACAACAACATCCTATGTTTAGGTAACCAGGTTTTTCTCAATAATCTTCAGGCAGGATTACAACCTATTCCACCTCAAGACAATAACACCACTCATTTCACCCAGTGATCCAATCAAAAGATGATAACAAACAGTGATCAATCTCATAACTCCACACCTATAACGAATGCAAAATGACGAGTTGGACAAACACGGACCCCTGGATACACCAGAGGTGGGGTCAAGTGCCCAAGAGGCGTAAGCATCCCCTGTCGACCGGCCATACTCGCCGTGAGCCCTATACCTTGATCAGGTTAACGGAATATTCTATGGTCAGAATCAGTGTACCAAGAACGGTCTAACAATTGGTATGAAACAAGTCAGACAGCATTTGACCTAATGACAGGGTATATTGGCAAACTAGATCTTTATAACGAGTAAAGATTTACGAAATACTGATTTTAAACGAGACTGTTGAAACCCCTATAACATCATCTTGTTTGTCAGTAGTCTTCCTCCATTCAAAAAGTGATCATACGAGAACATGTTGTTCGGTATCAAATCAGTTGATAGAATGTAAACACCATATTAAGCTAATGGAATGATATGACATAAATATGGTAATATGACGATGGAAAAGCTGAAACCATCATGTTTGTCATAAAAATAAAGATATTTCCTTCTTAAGTACAGTTCCACATAAAAATCAGGGTGATAAGTCGACCATCAGGGATTGGGCTAATACTTATATATATATATATATATATATATGCTAACATTGTTTAAAGAACTCATTCTGTGAAATTATTTTTTTCATATGGCGCACCTTCACAGAGCTGTGTTACTAAAAATAGAGCATCCATGTTTTGACCAAAAATGACTCATAAAAATGCTATATATTCTTAAAGATTTTTTTTTCAAATGACAAGATCACACATTTTCAAAATGCTTACATAAAATGAATAAGAAAGTTACTATATACCCATTTCTGTCATCATAATGAGTATTTATGATATGTTACCATGGTAACCGATGCTGTATATAACCAACGAATTTTTAAATAGAAAAACATTCCAATTTCCAGACCATTTTTTTTCAAAACAGAAAACACTTTCAAAAACGGTTTCATAATTAAATAAATAAAGGACATGATGTTGAATGATTTACATTAAATATTTTTTTTTAAAGCCTTGATTGTGCTTAGAAAACTTTCAGTGAAAATTGTGAAAAATGGCGGGAAAATAATATATTTCAATGTTTTAAAGTTTTCTTTTGTTTGTAAACTATATGAAACACACAATTTTCTGTTATTTTCTAGTAAATTTCTATTCATTTATATGCAAGATTATCTTGTTTATGTGTTTACATCCCACGTGCATCCATGTAAATGTAACTGATTTTCCCTTAATGATAGATGACAAGGAAACTGTTTTTTGGGTTCTAGACAAGACGTTTATTCCGTTGATCCAAGAGTCTCATCAAAAGATGGACTGTTCATTGAATCATCAAATCTTCAAAACCCTATAACAATAAATATAGGCTAAATAAAAACATGAATACTATAATTTAACATCAATACTGATATATACAACCAATATTTGATTATAGTAATACATCTATGCACTTTACATCAAGGGAGATAACTCTATCTACATGCATTTACCCAGGCGTGGATCCAGCTTTTTTTACCGGGGGGGGGGGGGGGGGGTCCAAAAAACTGAAAGTCTGGCGAAGCCCCAGGAGACTCCGGGATTCTCACATTTTCACAGATAGTAGACTATGCGAAATTTTTACCCAAAATTGAAATATAAGAATATGTTGGCATTTATAAAAATGAATAAATACGTAGTGGATGTTTGCCGTTTATTAAAAAAAAAACAAAAACGTTACCAGTTCTAGCCACGAGGAAGCCTCCACATTATAGAACCTTTTTTATTTTTTTTTTATCTTATCTTTGTCATTATTTTGTTTTTATTTTATTTTTTTCATTTTTGGGGGTTCAATTCGGGGGTGGGGAATACTTTTCCCCATTACAATCAAGACGCATGATGATATGCTTCATCACAAAATAGACAGAATCAAGTATATAATAACAAACAATTAGTTCAAACACTTCTCAAGTGACGGAAGTCAAGTGGCCTGTAATCCACAATATGTAGAATTCAATAATGGACGAAAGATGGCCATAGTATGGCCATCTTTCGTCCATGATAGTGTATAAAACAAACTTAACTGAAGAGATTGGACATGAACAGTCTTCGGTTTCCTTGCCTTATAAACGTTTGTACTATTTCCTTACCGATCACGGTGGCTCAGTGGTAGAGCTCTCGCCTCGTGAACGGAAGGTCGTGAGTTCGAGCCCTGCTCGGGCCGGCCGCGTCAAACCTAAGACGTTAAAATAGGTAGTGATTGCTCCTTCGCCAAGAGCTCGGCATTACGAAGTGAGAGTCACGGGTCTTTCGGATGGGACCTTATAAACGGAGGTTCCGTGTCGCAGCAGGTGTGGCACGTAAAAGAACCCTCACTGCTAAAAGCCATTAGTGCTAAGCATAGGTCTAAATTTGCAGCCCCGTCACCGGTAATAGTGACAGTCGCCGGATAGCTGAAAAATTGCTCAGGCGACTATAAATAAAAAAAACAAAAAACAAACAAATACTATTTCCTTTGGGTTGATTTCCAAAAAGTGATGCAAGTGCATCAGTGCGAGCCCGGTTAGCCTCTCCTCGTGCATTGTGCTACGCATATAGCTTTTTATCCGCCGAAGCCCAGAGAATGATCTTTCTGCTTCACACGTTGTTATTGGCAATACACATCCAATGTGAAGCAGCGTCTTCACACTTGGGTATACATCTTCATCAACAAAACTGAAGAGACTCCGCAAATTGCAGAGATTGTCGGAGGTCTCCCTGCTAAGTTTTCCACAGTGCCGTTTCCAATCCGT